>WEKX01015785.1:49079-115234 GCA_013390025.1 Pitta sordida | reverse complement strand
GTGTCAAAGGCTTTGCTAAGGTCCAAGTACACAACATCCACAGCCTTTTTGTCATCGACCAGTCGAGTCACTGGATCGTAAAAGGAGATCAGGTTAGTCAGGCAGGACCTGCCTTTTCGAAATCCATGCTGACTAGATCCAATATCATGGTTGTTCTGCAGCTGCTGTGTAATGGCACTCAAGACCATCTGTTCCATGACTTTGCATGGGACTGAGGTCAGGCTGACTGGCCTATAGTTGTTAGGATCATCTTTCCTACCCCTCTTGTGGATGGGTGTCACATTGGCCAATTTCCAGTCTTGTGGCACAACCCCAGTAAGCCAGGACTGTTGGTAGATTATGCAGAGTGGCTTGGCGAGTTCATCTGCTAGTTCTTTCATGAACCTCGGGGGGGTTCCATCCGGTCCCATGGACTTATGAGGGTCCAAGCCACTCAGTAAGTCTCTGACTACCTCCTCTTGGAATACAAGGGGGTTATGTCACATCCATCCCCGGCATTGCAGCACCACAGGTTCAAATGCAGCAACAATAAATGTGTTGAGCTTGGCACATGTTGCTGGGGCTTGGGATTGGTTTCCAGAGCAGCCACAGTATCACACAAACATGTGTGCAGACAACTCCTCAAATAGCAGAAATCATCTAATTACCACAGAGAATCTGGGATTATGGGAATATAGAAAAGTTGGTGAGGAATTTAAGACATAGACAGAGTAGCGAAGGAAATTTTCAAAGTAAAGTATTGATTAAAATATTAACCTCCCTTTCCCCACCTCCCACAGGTCTTTGAGTTTGCAGTCTTGGAGAAACCTGCAGCTCAAACCACGTATTTATAAAAATAAGATTTTGACTTATCTAAATAATGGCTGTACTTTGAGATGTGGGCTTTATTCAGTGTAAAAATCTGAATAAAAACAAGACCAAAGTGCTTTATATTCACTTATTATGAAAGTGTAGAAAATAATTCTCTGAATGGGAAATACAACTCTTACTGGCACAGGGAAGTATTGTCCCAATGGGGCAAAGGAATGTGCTGCAACTCCTTTTGTCTTTTTTGTTGCATAGAAAAGGAAAAATAAGTAACTACAAACTCTTGAAACATCCATATGTGTGAGGCCGTTAGTGGGAATTTATAATTCATCCAATCTCCCAGAATGTGACAGGATTTCCAAGCACTGAACTGGCAGACACTTAGAGATGCTGTAAATTAACCCACACGTGAACCTGCCGACTCTGTCCTTTCTGCTCACTGCCTCATTTCAGCCGAATTGACAAGCCAGGATTTCTCCCTGGATCCTGCTACATTACATGCACACGCCAAGCAGAAGCTTCAAGCCAGCCCTGGGGAACGTCTTTAAAAGACAGTCCTGCAATAGCAATGAACTCCCCGTCCGTTGGCAGCCTGGTTCTTTAATGGGATCATTGATTTAAGAACACACTGACCAAACCTCTGTGATTTTCATGTGCGTGCTCAGGGCAGAGCATGGGAACGCCTGGTCTTGGACCTGCATCTCCTCTTGCACACCCACAAGGGAGGGCAGAGCTCAGCAGCAGCCAAAGGGTCACAAGTGCTGGTGAGGGAGGGCAAGGGGTAAGCTGCCCAGACAAGGTGGGAATGCCCCATCCCTAGAAGTGTTCATCCAGGTTGGACAGGACTTGGAGCCACCTGGGATAGTGGAAGGTGCTCCTGTTCGTGCAAGTGGATTGAAATGAGATGATCTTTAAGGTCCCTTCCAACCCAAACCACTCTGACTCTGTGACAAGGACCCTTCCCCAGGCAGTGGCTGCTGTGTTCGCACTGTGGGATGCACCAAGGGATGCTGCTGCAGGAATTCTGCAGTCAGTGATCCACAGCTCCAAGTCACTAACGTTACAGTAACTCTCCTGAGTGTTGCTGGTACCTCCTAGACAATATTACAATATTCTGGCCCCGCTGCTTGGCTAAGGGCTGGGCATACAGGCCACAGCCACGAGTCTGCTCCCCAGGGCTGCCATGAACGACCTGCAGGTTATCCCAAGAAACTTCTTTCTCCCAAAGACTCATGAAAGAGGCTTGAGTGTTCAACTGGGCCCAGGAGAGACTTGCTTCCACTCCTCCAGAGCTGGGGAGTCACTATATCTGCCCAGGTACCTCTCTAATTCCTGGCTGCCTCCTCGGGAATGTGGATACCAGCCACCAGCTCAGCCACAGGCTAATAAAGCAGATGAAATGTTGCCTTGTGCTTCAGAAAGAACATCTTAACCCCAGGAGGACTCTGCTGGCTGCTTTTAAGCAAAACCTCTTGTTTGCTTTGTACAAGATGGGAGGATTCAGCTGAAGTTTAAACTGTGTCACTGACTTTTTTCCTTTTTATTGTATTTTTTCAGCCTATGCTGGCTTCTAAATTTATGAACTATTTTTAAAGGACTCCTTACATAAGCATATTTAGGTGGTTTAAATTTGCTCTTAATAAGTGGAAAGACTTACTCAAACAGGCCTGATGTGATGACCTGGGCGGGATTACTCACCGCTGATGCCAATATATTCCAGACAGCCTAAGAATTAAGCACTCAGGATGTTGAAAGCAAACTGAGTGTCACCTAAAACTTGTGTTGGTGGAGCTCTGGTGTGCAAGGGGCAAAAGTGTCAGGGACCCAGTGCAAGCCAAGGGACTGCATGGAAGGTGAAGGCAGGTAAGACCTAACTTTGCATTTTTAGGGGGCTTTTCAGAAGGTAATGTAGTCAAACTCTGCAAAGAAATCTGTCTGATAAAGCTGTGAGGCCAAACCCAGCTCTGATAAATGATGTGCTGCACGACTGCATTCCTGCCAAGTGCTGCTGTCACTCACTAAGAAAATTTTGTCCAAAAGTGCATTGGATTCCAGGGTTAGGAATTTTCCTCTGACCCTCTTGTCCTGCTTGTGGTTTCACTTTTCTTTAAGGAAACAGATTTAAGCACTTAGAAACAGACTTTGCTAATAGATTTTAATGACGATCTCTCAGACGGGGAAGGACTCCCAAGGAACTGCAGATGCTTCCAGAGGGTTCCAGGTAAGCTGGCGTAAGTTGGATCAGAGTCCTGGCAGGATGGCACATCCTGTGAGGAATGCTTTACACTGAGATCCATCAGGCATTGAGATGTTGAGAAATAATCAAAAGGAAAGCCAGGAATGATTCCCCAGGATGAAGTATTTACAAATAGTTGTAGGATTTTATTTCTGTGGAACAGGCAGGCTCAGTTCCATTTGATGTACCTGCCTGTGTAAGTCTGAGTGCTCTGCAGAAGGCAGAGGTGTCAACTCATATCATTCCCATGTTCTGCCTCTGATCAGTTTTCCTAAGTGAATGTTTTCCCAGATCACAGTTCATTGACAGTTGGCAAAGAGCACGAAGCTTATTGTCCAGTAGTCCTGCCTTACTTCCTCATGGCCACCTGTTATAACATAATAAAGACTGGTAAATAACTATTTAAAGATGAACTTGATTTTTTTTTCTATAACAGCTGCAAAGATATTATATTACTGTTACTGGAAGGAGATAAGGTTCATTTAATCAGAAATGAAGAGACTCCTCCAATGGCAGAACCTTGCAAATCCTTTTAGATCCAGTGTGGATATTAATTTATTTTATTTATGTTGGAAATAATCCTGTACATACTCACGAGCTTGTGTAGGTTTCCCCTTACCCTCTTTGGTCAAGTGGCATTGCCATTCCACTGTTTATTTCCTGTTAAATGAGTTGATCATAACAAGGGGGAGAAACGTGACTGGAGAATTATTTGGAATCATGGCCAAGGCCACTCCAGCTGCACCTTGAGCAAGCGCCATGACAGGGCTGGGACATCAAACATGTCCTAAAGTGCTGCTGGTGACATTGCTTATTTTATTTTTAAACCACAGGTATCAGCAAGTTCTGAGATGTGCCAGGCTGAGCTCCAGCTCTTTCTGGGATCTGTAGAAGGGTGTTTGCTGTGAAGCCTGTAGAAAGTTCCACTTGGCACATCCCCCTGGATGACATAGCTGGGGATCAAAGCTCAAATTCCAAACCTTGCTTAACATCTTTCCTTCCACAGCTATAAAAACTGGGAACAGCAGGAGGTGCTGGAGGCCTTAGCCCTTGAAAGAAGTTCTGTACACCAAAAACATGGATTTATTATTTTTTTTTAGTAATTTTTGTTATTGTTGCTGTTGTTTAATGTTTGTGGGGAGCAATTCAAAGACGCCTTGACTACAGTGAGTAAGAGCTAAGTGCAAGATAAACACTCTGACATAATTTGTTTTATTTCTATTTTTATCTATCAAATAGTCACCTTTGAAACCAAGGCCTGCAAAGTTTCAGCCAGGGGAACGGCACCAATTCCAAGTCTGGAACATCACTTGTGCTGCACACACATTTCCCCCTGTTCAAAGTTAAGGCCTTGCTTGGGTTTCCCTACAGCTCAACACTGGCCAGGAAAGCTGGGATACAGATGCCCATTGGATTACACACAGTCATTTCCATCATTTCCAGCACTACGCAGCACACAGGGATGTCAAGAGCCTGACACAGTTTGGAGGGCAGGTACAGCTGAGGTAATTTTATGCTGAACTCCCATTCCCAGCATTCCCCATTGGCTGTGCAGCTGGAGGACAGGCTGCCAGGGTCAGGATCTTCGTGTTTCCATGTGTAAACAGTCCCACTTTGGGAACTAAGTGGCTCAGTGGGACCTGAATCTGGCCATAACCCTTGGATCTTCCTCTCTCCTTCTCTTGTGAGCATTAAAAAACCTTTATTACCTTTGCTTACCAGCTAAATTGCTTTCTTCCACATTATTTCTTCATAAGAAGCTTTTTAGTTGGAAAATCTGACTCACATTTGCCTGCTATGTAAAGCATCTCAAAAGGGAAATCAGTTGTACTGCTATTTTCAAATCCCTGGTGGTAAGAGACTATCAGCTCAATCTTCCCTCTGCCCCAGCCCTAAGGTATTCCTGCAACCTCTTCATCGCAGGAAAATGAATTGTTGAAATCCATCTGAAGCCATTCTGGCAGGGAAAACCACACTCAGCTGAAAGATATGTTTTAGCCTTTTGGATATAGTTTCAACTTTCAAGATAACTGTTCCTTTGAGGGGCTCCAACTATAAATCCCAAAGTGCCCGCAAGGAGTTGGGTAGGAGCCAAAAATGCCAAGTCAGGGGGAAATAATTGTTTTCAAATGGTGACAAACCTGCAAGGTCGGCAGAGAACAGAGGGGCTGAGCTGCTGGGTGGAGATCGTCCTGTAACTCAGGACTGGGAGCTCTGTACACTAAACAGAGCCCAAGGTCTCCACAGGGTGTTCAGCTGCTGCAAATGCAGGAGGGAACTGGTCTGCACTGGTCTAACTCACAGGGCAGAAATGATATTGAAAGAGAGTCTAAAGGCACTGGGTACAGACTGGGTGTGCAGCAATAACGCTTTGGCTCATTCTGGTTTTGTTTCCTTGAGGTGAAAAATTGACAGGGTTTGTATTTTTTGAATTATTGTAATGAAAATAATTTGACAGCTTGGTCTGGAGAGTTTTTTTTGTGCCATTATGAAAGGTTGTTTGAAATAGTGCAAGGCAATACAATAATTATCCAGTCGAGAATGTCTAAGGATGAACAATACTTTGAATGGAAATTGGGAGTTTGCCGCTGGTGTGGGTCCAGATTCCTTCATGTCCTGGACAGATTCCTGTGCAGTATGGGAGGGGCACCCAAGCACAGCTTTGAAACTGCAGTTGCAAGTCATGAGGAATCAGCTTGAGGGAGCCTGATGATTACTTTCTAAGGATATCTACCAATAAAAAAGCGTGCCTGGGGGTATAAATCAGCAGAGCTCTGCTGGCTGCTGCATAGCTGCATCCATCTCTCCAGCTGAGGATCTGGATAAAAGTGCTTCAGCAACACAGAGGGCTGAAAACTGCCAGAACACCTTTAAAGCTCCTGCGCCAGCACGCAAGAGAGGCATTCAGCTGCGTGGAGTGGACTTCTTTCATCTGGGGTAGTTAAAGCAGAAAAGTGAACTTTAGATTCTCACCATTTTACTGCATCTGTTAAAGCAGTATTGGCTTTCAGCACTGAAGCGAGTGTTCAGGCCAAGTGTCTCTGCAGAATTTCGGGCACTCCACGAACGGATAAAATTTCAATTGCAGAAACAAGAGAAAGTACCAGACACAAATGCACCACGTATTACATTCAAGGAAAGACAGTGAAGCAGGCAGGTTACACCGTGGGAATAGGCAGCAGCTGGTGGCTGACCCTGGTGTTATGACTAAGTCATTGAGGAGACCACAAAAAAATTAAGAAAATTAGTAAGTAAGGGCAGCCTGCCTGTAAGAAATCCAGGAGGGCTGGTGTGCAGGCGAGCAGAGAACAGCTCTATCTGGGCTTGGGCTCCACGCCGGGTCCCCTGTTCCCACAGGCAGGCGGAGTTGGCAGCAGCCTGGATCACACTCTGGTGGCCCCAGAGAGAGGAGGTACCTTGGCAGCCCAGCCAGGGAACAGCAGCCAGCTCCTCCTGCCAGAACTCAGGTTACTCCACTGACAGTGAGAGAAAGGCTAAGGCAGGGCCCCTCCAGTGCAGCAGGAACAGGGGCTGCAGAGGGGACATCCCAAAAGGTTCTGCGGCCATGCCAGGGGGGACACGGTTGGAATACCCAGGCCAGGTGGCACTCACCTCTCCATGGCACTCACCTGTCCAGGTTGGCACTCACCTGTCCAATAGTCCTTCAGTGAGAAGTCCCAGGGTCTGGGTGGCTGCAATGTGGCAGAGCCAGGCACTGAAACTCACTCTCCCACCTGGCTGAAACTCTCTGAGACACAATGTGGAGATTTCCTGAAGACATCTGTGCCTCAGTTGCTCCCACCTCTGGAAGAGGCTGCAGCTCTGCCTTCCCCGCTCTCAGGGCTCGCTGCACATCTTTTCTTGTTCTCCTGCTGCTCTGGACAGGCCTCCCTCTCATCCTTTCAGTTCATTAAAAGGGCCTCAGCCCCTCCTCCAGCATCTTCAAACAGTGCTGGGAAAGTCAGCAGTGGCCGGAGTGACAGGCAGAACTGGAGTAACCCCTGCACCCCCGTGCTTCCAGCCCCTGCAATTACCTTCTGGCTAGGTGGGAATCACTCTCAGTGATTATCTGCCTCTTCTGATTTTCATCAGCTGCATCTCTGGGATTATCCTCTGAGCATCTTTGCCTACCCCTTAAAGTCACAGACTTTGGCCTGTTAGTCCCCTTATAACTTGTCTCAATTCCAGCCTCATCCTCCTGCAAGGGTAACTCACAAATAAAGCAAAGTGGGAGTTGCCATGTTAATGTGCTTTCCTTGAGCCCTCAGGGAAACGTCCTGAACATGATTTCTTCCGCTTGGATGCAAAGGGGAATTTCTGTTAGAGCCTCCATGAAATTACAGTCTTCTCTTTTTTTATGAAATGTAAAACAAAGTAAATATTACCTTAGAGTCTCTTATTCATGTTGCAATAAAATGAGACACTTCCTTGGAAATAAGTTTTAAGACATGAGTCTTGTAATGTTGGGATTTATTGGAGTGGAGTTCACAGCTGACCCGAGGTCTGGAGGGTTTGGAAGCAATAGTCTGTGCGAACTTCCCCTTCTCCAGCACACGAGGTGCAAAACTGGCCAGTTACTCAGAGACTTCCCCACCCTTCGTAAGCTCGTGTGCTCATATATCTCTCATGGTACATAAAGAATGACATATTGCAGTGAATCTGCTAAGAATAGCTTGTAAAATACATCATTATATGAATCAGCCTCATTAGAAGTCTCCTTCTCTCATGATTTAAACCAGACACAGTACTTGCAGGAATGGAAACCGGTTTTTTTTCCCCCTGTCTCTCTCTCTCCTGCTGGCATGTTGTGCTCAACCAAATGTTGAAACAGAAGAAAATAATTCTCTGAACTCAAGGCCAGAAGTAGAAAGTAAGTGCTGCATTACCCTGATGCCTCTCTGGCATAATTAAGGTCCTGGGTGTTTCCCTGGATATGTGACTTTCCAGCTTCATTAATAAAACATTATGTTGCTCTTCCAAGCAGCACAAAGCTGCATTCCTTGCATACTCCCAATCCCCCTGACTCAGGACCCTGTAACACCTCACTTTCAGCATCCTTAACCATTCCAGGCTTTTCTCCCACAGCTGCTGCTGTTTATGAAGGGGATTATACAACAGGGTGCCTGTGACAGCAGGAGACAAGGCTTGGGGACCCAGGAGGCCTCTGTCAGCCCTATTTGTTTGCCAGGACTGGTGTGCCAGATGCCTTGGCTGCATGACTTGTTCAATTTGCTCGTCTGCTGGTGCAACCACTTGCTAATTAACTCCCTGAAGTTGGTGTTTGACCCCAGACAAGGCTGCAGCAGATGCAATCCAGTGACACACCAGGGATGTCCCAGCTCTGGGCTGGTGGCCATGTCACCCATGGTAACAAAGGGGTGGCTCTGTGCTCCAAGGCAATGAAATAAAGTCTTTCACACCCATTTGTGGAGCTCACTGACAAACTGCAGGTACAGCAACTTTTTTAGTGTTTCTCTCTTGTCACTTCAGGATCAGAGAACGTTGTATGTCTTGCTGTTATTTCTTTTAAACCATTCCAACACACACCCTCCACACCACACTGGCTTATAAACCTCTGGCTGCACTCTTCTGAATCACACTGATTTTTTAATTAACTGTTGGAAGATATCAGTTACTCAGCTACCCTTGGTTGCTCTGGTCTCCTGTTGCTCCCAACTATGTAACCCAGTCTCTCTCCCTGGTTTGCTCTGCCTTGTGGTCTTGTCACCACGCTGCCTTGTTGGCTGAACACTGTGTTGTGTTTCTGTCTCCCACCCCAGATTTTGGGCCAAGGACATCACCAGGAGGCTTGTCACAATCAAGACATCCTGTCTCTGCAGACAAGCTGTGTTTATCTTGAGCTTACTTATTTGTCAGACTCTGACTTTTGCAGCAGTCGGGCAGAGCTGCAGTTTGGATGAGTTTCACTTACAGAGGTGAGAAGCAGCTTCTCCTCAGCTCACTTGGGCTCCACCAAAGCACCACTGCCTGTCCCCACAGGTTTGAACACTGCCCTTCCCTCCTGCAGTGTCCTCTGGAAGCGGCTGTGCCCTCAGGGGCTGCAGGAGTGGTCACTTCAGAGCACCCGTGAGCATCTCCAGGCTGGATTTCAGCGCCGGGGCTGGCTGGAAGTAATGGGGCTGCTGGGATGGCCAGAGGCTGTGCTAAATGAGGCACACGCTCCTGCACTGGAGAAGGAAGGTTTTGAGGCTTTCCTATGCTCTGAGCATCTGCTACTACTTTTTTGTTCAGCATAGTCTAAAGAAGAAGAAGTGTTTGTAAAAAACAATGGACTCTTGTGCACTTGCACCTCACTCAGGAGATGGTGTCTCAGGGCATGGAACAAGCACATTTCCTCTTTATTTCTAGATTGCTCAAATCTCCTATGTGTCATGATATGAAGGAATTCTTTTTAATAGCAATTCCCATAATCTTCATGTCACTGCTGGTTCTGCCATGACAGAAGTGGGTTTACTTTTCTCTCTCACATGTTGTTCATCAATAAACATTTCACAAGCCCTTAACTGTGATTTTTGCCTTGGGACTGTGCATCTTTTGCAACACAAGCCTTGCCTCCTGGCCCTTGGATTTGACAGTGAGGATCTGATTCCCAAGGCTGGGATTTCACAGCTGTGGTCTGACTGGTTTCCTATCAACGTCCCAAAGCAGCGAGCACACAGCAACAGCTCAATACCCTCCTCAAAGCTCAGGCTTCTCAGCTGGAACAACTGTTGTGGTTTGAAGTTGTTTTGTTAACTTCTTTGGCTAATTGATAACATCTGCATCTCACCACCCTCCCTTGCCTCTCCAGCTCCTTCCAGATGGATGGGACAGATAATATTGTGGCAGGTCTCAGTTTCTGTATTAGTGATATATCGTTACACTGGTGGAAAATCGTGGGAGAACTGGGGGATGTCTTCAAATAATGCCTCCTTTATAAAGGTTCCTTTCACACAGTCACAGAAACAAGCCCAGAGACACTGGTAAACCCTCCTGTTATTCATTTGGCATTTCTCTTGTGGTCACGTTCAGAACTTATGATGGCATTCAGAACCTGTCATTTCACACTTTCTTCCCTTTGTTTTTCCCTATCACATTTTCCAAGTCTGAAATTTACATTTGGGCTTTAAAATATTTGAATTAACTTTTATTTTTCATTTTCTTTGTATTACAGTTGATGGATCAGGAACTGGCATACGTGATATTTTAGTAAATAAAGTCCTTGTATCCAGCATCACTCCTGAAGTCTGGTAATACACAGTGACACCATATAGCTCCCAAGGAGACATTATGGTTGTAATGGAAATATCATATATCTCATATCCCAGCTCTGATATATCAGCTCAGCAATAAAAAGAAACAGGATATTTGCAACTGTATTTTAACAGGGATTTTGCTGTTACCATGAGAACACGGATTACTTAGAAATTTGGGTGAGAAAACTCTTTAATGGTTTCATCAGTGTCTGACCCCAGGAGACTTCAGTTCTCTCACTGCTGTTGGAATAACTATTAATGCAGTGAAAATCAGAAATGTGTGAGTGTGGTCTGCCTGCACCTCCCAGAGTTAGGCCTCAGTACAGGTCGGATGGTCCTTTCCCTCACAGTGCAGGATTCCCAGGATTTGGGTTGTGCCTCCAAACACTTGTCCACTGTCAGCTCTTCCCACCTCCACACCTTTCCAGCTTGGGCTGGAGAAAGATTCCATCTTCCCTCTCCCTCCTGTTGGGACGGTGGGTGATGCCAAGCCAGACCTGGAGATGTCCACAAGCCCTGGGATGTGCAAAGGGAACGGATGCAAGGCAAGACTCAAAGCCTTGACGTTGTTCAGCCGGCCAAGAGTATGAATATCCTTGAATCCACGAACATCCTTGTCCAAGGAATTTCTCAGGATTCAGGAAGACTTGTGTTACATAATCCTTTGAAAACAGCATTTGACACAGAACAGGGCTCCCCCCTTTATGAGGTCCCCAACACAACCTGCACGCTGCCAGGAGCTGTGCTGTTATTGCAGGTTTTATTTTGTGCCCTTTCAGCACCAGCAGCACCTACAAAAGAAGTCAGATAAAATCCCAAGCGCAGATCTCATAACTTCACCTAATGCAAACCCAACACATTTGGTCTCAATCTGAGTGCCTGGAGTGGGATGAATTCTGCAGGGCTGTAATAAAATAAATATTTTCATGGACTGGGAATGGCTCAGCACAAGGTTCAATGTCAGGTCAACAAAGGGAGCTCTTTAACCACGTTTTGCTACACATGGACCATGTCCTCATCTAAGGAATCGTCAGAGCTCCATAGTGGTGTTGGGAGTTGAAGTGACTGAATTTCTTCATCTCCTGCTCAATTTAAATGTTGGATTTAGTCCATGTTTGAGGAAAGCTGGGCAGTGGGTACGGCCTCAGTTTACAGAACTAAACATGATGCTCCTAGAAAAAAAATAAAAATAAATAGCAAATGAAGGAATTTTATTGAAATTCCCTTCCTTCCTCTGCCCTGCTCCAACTGGATTCCCTGCAGAACAAGGGGAACAAGCAGCCCCATCCCAGGTGAGGAAGCTTGAGCTGCTTAACAATTAGCAAGATAGGGAGGGCTCTTTTGATTGTTTTTGCAAACAAACCTGAACCACCTGTTCTGCCATTTTAATGCAGGAACCAAAGGAAATGTGAGCCACAGGTGCATTATAAAAGGGAAAGCAGAGGCCCTTGGGAAGGAGTTTTGCCTTTTTGCTGCTGCGTGGGACAGTGCTGGAGTGTTTTATGTCACTGCACCACTGGGGTAGGAATAACCAGAGCAGCAGAAGAATTTGCTAAGGTCAGTAGTTTTACATTCCTTTGCAGTTATGTTGTTTATTGGTACATAATGCATCAGCAAAAAGCTCATCTCCCTGCCAGGTCTTTCAAAACCCATTCCTAAAGAAAATAGGCCTCTACTACAAGTCCTGGAAGTCATATATTTGTTGTTACCTTTTTTTTATTGTTGGGTACTGCTACAAACTCAGGCGAGTTCCCTTTTGATTTAGTGGGAATTGAATGTGAACTTTAGAAATAAAATTCTGTAAATTCTGTAGGTTAAGCTGATTTGAGTAATTTTCTCATTTGAGAAGTTATTAACTAATAAATATCAAGCATGTATTTAGTTATTGAATAGTCCCTCTTTTGTACCAGACAGAAGTATTTTTTCTCATTTCCAGACTCGTATTAGGCCAAGCAAAGAACCCAAAGGTTTGGCCAAATTCATTAAGAGGACTATGAGCTGAGCTGGAAATGAGTGCAGGAGTTGTGGCTCCAGGTCTTTTGCCTCTGACTAATTAATTATGCCCTGTTGTGATTCAGCCCTTGGAAAGATCAGCCACCCCCCCCTACAGATTATAAGAGCTCAAACCAAAGGTATTGGGTGCACAATTGCAGCCCTGGGTCAACAGTAAGAGCATTCTGGGCTCCTGACAGAAGGGGATGATGTTCCACACCTGGGCCTAGAGGTTTGCTACTCATTAAATTCACCACCTGCATTCCAAGTGATCTCAGACCTCTTGGAAGAACCTAATTCTCCTTGTTCCATAAAATGTGTTTATCGAGACACTTCAGCAGCTATTCTAGGAAGAGCAGGTTGTTCTCATGATTGAACTTACTGCAAAAATCTTCATTTGGGATGTGTTTTCAGCAGAAACCTTTTAGGGGAAGATGGATTTAAGTATTTATGTTTTTGTTCACTGGCTGTCAGCGACAGGTTGGTGTGTCCTGTCCTTGCAGAAGCTGCTTAAGTGAAAGTATTTCTTTATGTCCATTGCCATTTATCCTTTAATTTTGGAGCAGCACTAATCTCTCCCCTTTCAGGCTGGGTCAGTACACTTACAGACTATGATAAGTTGCCCAGCACTGAAGGTTTTACAACCTTATGTATATTTTTGAAATTTTTTTTGGGGGGGGGACACATATAGATCATGTTAAAAACCAGAAGTCCATTGTTCAATCAATCAAGTTAATCCTGGTGCTCCTTGATAACTATAGCTATCACATTTCAGAGTGATTTTATTGGATATTACTGGGATTACTTGTAGTAGCCACTCAGTCTAGACAGGGGTTTCTATTACAGTGAACACAGACAAAAGGGTAAGAAATATTAATGCCCAACATCCATTAACCATGCACAAACTGCATATCAGAGAGTGGATCCTGTTCACTTAGCTCTGGGTTTCCCTCCCTTTTGTTTATCTCTCAGGAGAGCATTGGCTTCTTAATTAAAAAGAAACAGGTTGTCTTAATAAAAAGCTGCTTGAAAATTTTACCACTTAGAGCTAATGGAAGTTAAAGATTTTCTGATCAACTGTCCCAGTACTGACAGGTCTGAGTGTTTTGCCCCCAAAGCTGTGTTCAGGATTACTTTCTCCTCCCATCTTTCTGGGAGCAGAGCCATGGTGGTCTTGCTTAGAAACTTGGACCTCCAAAAATCCTGTTGGGAGAGATCTGGTGAAGTGGATCTCAAGACTCACCAGGGCTGGATAAAATTATACTGCCCGTGGTTTCTGAAACAAAGCCTTTTAGAATGACAAGCACTCCAGGAATGCTGCTCCTTGGATAAATGGGATGTGGCAGTGATGTTTTTCCCACCATCCCTTGGAAGACAACTCTGCTAAATTAGGACAGTTGGCTGATTAAAATTGGACCCAGTTAATAAGGCACAGAGTGAGGTAATAAGGTTAAACTCTAAAGCATCTAAAAACCTTGTTTTATGCTGCTCCACATGTTCTTAGAGTTGTGACACATGGGCAAAGGCTGTGTTTGCTGCCTGGATTGCTTGTTGTGCCACTGACATTTTGGATTGGGCATATTTCAAATTGTTGTCACGTTGCCCATCATAGCTGGAGCTCCACCAGGTCCTTCAAAGCCCTTTGGGAGTCAGGAAACAGTAGAAACCCTTCATACACCACTAGCACATGGCTCGTTGTCCTGCATCCAAAGACCTTGAGGTCCTTTTGGGATCATGGTTAACTGGCCTGCTGTTGGGAAGGGTCTGTGCATCATGTAGAGGAGAAGTGTCCAAAACTGTTTTGTTGGAGGGAGAAGAATGAAAACAAAATAATTAACAAGGTTCTTGTATAACCAGGGAATTAATTTTGAGATTGCTTTGGGGGATGAGGCTCATTATGGACCATAGAGACGCAAACTGATATTTCCCTGTGAGGCTTTAGCTTGGTGTGGGCTTGGAGAACACACAGTGCTCTCAAACCCATTTCCTATCTGAGAGTTGATGTCTGTGTGCTTGAACAGGTCACAGTGGGGGCTGTGTCACTGTCTGTCCCCCAGGTTCTGAGGCTGTGCCCTGCTCATCTCTAACATCCCACAGCAAACTGGGCTGGGACTGGGAATCTTGGCTTGGTGGACAGCGGTGGCTTTGGCGGGTCCCAGTTGGTTTATCTCCCTATTTTCTGAGTGGAAATGTTGCCATCATGAACCTCCAGATTAATCAAAATATAAATACCTAATTTTAAGTTACTTTAATTAGCAGTTGTGCTCTTAATATGGCTGTTGCAATAAATTCTTTGCATAAAGCCCATGGAACAGGACAGTGTAGTTGGGTTCCCTCTGATTTTAGGCTCATCAATGAATATTTTTTTGTGTCCATGTTTATCTTGGTCCAGCAGCTACAGGTCTGACCTCCTGTGTTAAACTCTCATTTCACAGTAATAAACCAAGAGTTTCCAGGTTATTTCTCACTGTAGTGTCAAAAAGGAGAGACCAGCAGAAACTTCTGCCCTCATTTCCAGGAAGATCATCTTCCAAGAATAATTATTGTTATATAACTCTAGGAACACAGCATCAAGCTACACCTATAATTTGAGGCTGTTTCTAGTAAGTGTTGTCTCCAGCCTGTGGTTCCCTCTGGTTTAAATGTTCTCAACTTCTTGGTCAGCTAAATAACAGCCTGGAGCAGTGTTTTTAGGAAAAGATGATGCTTGGCAATGGCTGGGAATTCTGTGGCTTTCACCACCCTTCAGAGGGTTTGGGCTGATGTCTGTACTTTTCAAGAAAATAAAAAAAACCCTCTAACTTGGGAAGGCTTTAGCTGAAACACCATCCAGGACAGCTCACAACTTTTCCTTTATTGTGTTGCTGATGTGGGGGATCTGGACGTTGTGGATATCTCTATGCCCAGTTTTTCTTTCTTTTTTCCTACTTTCCTCTGTGGTTTTCTTCCCCCTCCTTGCTGCTCTTTCATTTCTCTGTGCTCCTCCTTCTCTTCAGTCCTGTGACTAAAAAGTTCTTGTGACTTTCCTAGCAAAAATCGGCTGCTTGTCAAGGGCAAATGATGAATCTGATCTATTGTTGAGGTCACATCTGATCCCACGTGTGCCCAGGTTAAGGCACAGAAGGAAGACAAGGTGGCAGGAAAGCTTGGAGTGTGCCATGGGAATTCCCAGGACCCTGCTCTAGTCCCACAGGGGATGCAGGGGAGGATGATGAGGGGTGAACTACAGCTGATGATGTAGGTGTTTAAATGATAATTAATAATAATATTCATCTCAGTGATTCTCTTGGCAATAATCTTGCTTTAACCTTAGCTTTCAATAAAGCTCTGCTATTTTAAATTTCATTTTCAGCAGAAAAGTGGTTTTAGGGTTTGAGTTTTAGAAGCGTTTATAGAGCTTATGAAAAATTCACTTGGGCAAAGAGCAGCAGACAACTGTACTGGTACTGCTGGTTTCTATTTAAAAGCATGTCCCTTTCATTTGCTGCATCTTGCAGCTGCTGAGATTCTTTGCTTTGCATCCTCTAAGCTTTTATTACCATCTCACAGGCCTCAGAGAGGGGGGCAAGTACCACCAATGCACAGAACTTGATTTTCTTCTCTCTCACATGACCCAGATCGTTGTGGGAATGACCTGGACAAGAACCAGGGATGCTGGGGAGAGGATCACTGGCTGCACACAGTAAATTGGGATGGTCAAACACTCCCCCTGCTTTATCACAGAATCACAGAATATTATGAGTTGGAAGGGACCCACAAGGATCATCTAGTCCAACTCACCACCTAACACCCGTACAGAGTCCGAGAGCACATAAACAATCTCTAGGTGTGCAGGCAGCAGGATGGACAAGTGCACCAGGATTTTTATGTAGGAGAAATATGACTTTAATCCTCATCCCTGCTCTGCAAACCACTCACCAGGTAACGGGGCAAAGTGCCCCCGGAAAAACTTGTTGGGACAGAGGCTGCTTGTTCTAAATTGCAGATGAGATCCTGTGGGGACAGCAGTGACAGTGCCCTGGGAATCCTGCCCTTGGATTTGGACTGGCATTCCAAGAGTAACACAGAGTAACATGGGCTATTCCTAGAGATTAATTAAGGGGGGAAAAGTCATGTGTGGATTTACTGAGTAAAACAATTTGTTTGGGGAGTCTGGAATCTGACTCATCCCACTGTCCCATTCCTGGATGTCCTTTGCATCTCCAGGAGAAAATTAGCACAGTGAAGAAAAGGAAATAAATAAAGTTGATCTCTTGCCTAGCTAGTAACTGTATCTCTTTACCAGCTTAGCACTTCTGGACGCTATATCCATGTAGGAACCCCAGTTGTACTTCTTTTTATGTGTATTGACTTAGTGAAGTGCAAACATGTTAAAAAGTTCACTCTCTCCTTTATATGAGTCTATAAAAAAGCTCTTAAAATGGAGTCATAGTGTTTCAATGAGACAAATGAATGATCAGCCGAGACCCAACAGTCCCTTCCGATGGATTTGGTGCTTTAGTGTGAGAAATTTTAAGATGTTAATCAGCCTGGGGAGTTTTCATGCCTCCAGCACTATGTAATGACACCAAATATTGTGATGCTTCCAAGTTATAATGGGATAGGGGAGGGGGATGCAGTAATAGGTATCACTGCTGATATTTGATTCCAGGCAGAACTAGACTTCCCGAAGTCTTGAGGCAGCAGAGATTTCTTATGCATTTATAGACACTGGAGTAAAACTAAACATATACACACTAGGCTGGAAACAGCTATTTGTACAGAAATAATTGTAAACACATGTACAAGTAGAGCAGTGTGTGTTCTCAGTGCCTGCTTTTAGGAGGAATTGCACATCAACATATTTTCTGAATTTTGCAAAGGCACTGCAAAATTGCAGCTCAATAAATGGAACTTTATATGTTCATCTAAACTGATGACACCAGTATAACATCAAGATGTTTTCCAGTTGGGATTTAGGAAGCTGTAAGACATGACAGAAGTGTTCATAATTAGACATTTCAGCACAAATTTGAATTTGTGTGGAGCTGATCCAAAGTCAGATCTCCAGCAAGGCTGGAGTATCTGTTTAAGCACTTACTGGGGAAGGGATGGATCCCCCTGCCAGAGCAGTAAAACACAGATTTGCTGGGATAGCACAGAAGTGGGTCACAGTTTACCAGAAGGAATCACTTACTGTACAAAGCTGTTAGACTTCATTGCTGTGTGTTTGGAATATTTGAGTTATGCCCTGTCACAGTTGCAGGCATGCAAGTGCTGTGGTTATACCCTGGGTTAGGCACTGAGAAAATAAATTTAAAAAAAAGAGGGTATTTCATCAGCATGAGGGTGGTGAGGCCCTGGCACAGGGTGCCCAGAGGAGCTGTGGCTGCCCCATCCCTGGGGGTGCCCAAGGCCAGGTTGGAGCAGCCTGGGACAGCAGGAGGTGTCCCTGCCCATGGCAGGGGGTGGAACTGGATGATCTTTAAGGTCCTTTCCAACTCATTCTGTCATTCTAGGAGTGATATTTTTGTTTTGGGAGATCAAGACTAAATCTGAAGTGTTTGAAAACATTCCTCAGGCTTCCCTGAGTACAAACGGATGCACCTGAGCTGGTGCTGAAGTGGTTAATTCCTAGCACGGGGCTGGGAAACCAGCGTTCCACCTGGCACCAGCGCTGCAGGAATCCTGCCAGGAGCCAGTAGCTGAAAGCCTCACCAAACCCAACAGGACAACGCTGTTAAACACCTTAAATGGTTGGTAGTTTGTCAAGGTGACAAGCTCGGGCTCTTTCTGGAAGTGCCGGATGAGACACCCCTGCTGTTTGTGGGATGGGTAACCAGTGCAGTTTGTGTTTATGTTGTCACTGCAAGAACCAAATGTTATCTGCATAATTACAAAATTATATTCTGATAGGGATTCTTAGTTAAGCCTGTTACATGCTCCAGCAAAGCAGAAAATCCCTTCCTGAGCACCGTTCCTAATGGAGCATTAAGAAGACACTGTTTTCTTTGCTTGCTTTATATGCATCTATTTATTTTTAAAACAACTGTTTTCTGGTGCTTTCCAGGGTTTCTTTCCCGGGGGCTGGAGAGATCATTTCCCTGGGCCTGGCTACAAGAGGAAATGTCTCTACAGCCATTCCTTGCTGGGATCAACTCTCTCCCACCCAGTCTGGGGCAGGGATTGGGGTGGGCAGTGGAGAGGGGGAAGTGTGTGAGCCCAGGAGAGGCTGAGAGTGTTCACAGATTTCTTTCTGTAAAGATTAAACTGAACTTCTTTATGCAAAAATTCATTGTATTAAGTGGTGGACTTGACAGTGTTAGATGAATTGGTGGATTTGAGATCTTACATTTCTTCTCAAATGTAAATGACTCAATGATTCTCTATGATGCCAGAGGATTAAAATCTCTTATTCTCACCCAGGCAATCTTGTCAGCAGAATTCAGTGAGGTGAACATGTCCTCAGGGGTGTCCCAAATATGAACTCACACCTGGGCAGTACCTCCAGGGATGGAGGGCACAGGGAATCTTCCTGGGGGCCAAGAGGGCTTTTCTGGATGTGGGGCTATGGGGGATCCTTGGAGCTCTTGCTGAGTGGCTTTTAGGAGGTTCCAGCAGCTCCTTCTGGTGGCCTGAGCCAGCCATGCCCACTCCAGCCCTGGGGATGAGTTTGGGAAATGTAAAATAATGCTCTTTGAAATAAAAAGGAAGGCAGGAGAGAAGGGCAGATGGGATAAGTGCTGGCAATTCCTGGGGCAGTCCCAGTCCCTGGGCAGAACCTTCTACTGCTCTTTTTGTGCACAACAGGACAAACAAACTGATATTAAAAAAATCTTTAAGGTGTTGAGCCACTGGGAATGTGTGTCTGGGAAGGTTGTGGAACTGGCCCTCTGTTTAGTGCTGTCTCCAGCTGGGTTATCATGGTCAGCTGAGAGGGCAGCAGTGCAAGGGCCAGGGGTTCCTCCAGGGATTCCCACCCTGCAGAGCCCTGTGGGTCAGCAGGACAGCCTGGACCTGCTCCACAGTTTCCTGCTGTGATCTCTGGATGCATCTCCTGGTGCTGTGGGAAATGAGCTTGTCTTGCCAGTTTGGGGCACTTTCCTGGGCACTTCCAGGACTGGAGGTGTAACACTGGTGTGCTGTAGCTTCATTCTGGATGTGTGCACCCTTGGATTCAAGGCCAGAGTGGGCAAAGATTTCGGGTGGATGGGAGGAAGGAAAACATCTATTTTCTTGTGTCAGTACAAAGGGTGACTAATTACATCAGGAACAGCTGCAGTTCACTTGAAACTATAGAAGCCCAGCTGAGCCCTGCCAAGCTCCCCGAGCCAAGTGGCAACACCTGAGCCCTGCCAGGTAAAAACCAGGCTCTGTGCTTTGCCCAAGTCATTAGAGCTCCACTTGGAGAGAAGCGAGTGAGGAACAAGCTTTGCTTCACTGCTTAAAGTCACCCAAAAAGGGGGGGGGGGGAAATACCTGCAAGAAATATTTCAGTCCAAAGTAATATTTACTCGGGTGCTTAAAACTTTGTAAAATGCCCTGAAGGTCACAAGCCATTCATCCTGCTGTGTATTTCTCTTTAAGAAGGTGCTTGTAAGTACTACTGGAACACATGTGTGATGAGGGGTTGCCATGGCAAACAGGTTTTGGCACTATTTAAGACAGAGTTTTATTGCACAGCAGAATAAATAAGCATGTTAAAGCCACATACAGTAACTTGTTGGCACATACATTAATGCTCCCAAGGGCTGCAATAACTTAAGCACCCTCCTTTTAAACATTTTTCAGTGGGTTTTTTTTCTGTTTTTATTGACTACATGCATTTAGTATTAGGGCTAGGAATGTCCCATTTCCACCCTCTTTTGAAGTGAGTAATTGAGGCAAAAAAAGGAGGACTGTCTAATAAATCATAAAGGGGCATTGTGCACAGACAAGAGGGGCAATTTTGCCAGTCCTGACATACATGAGGATAAGCCAGTGTGAGACCTGTCTGTGTGCTAAATCCTCACTTGCTCCCTCTAGACACGGGACTAGGTCGGTGTGGTTGTATTTCTGATGGAGCTGAATAATCAGAAATAGTTTCACACTGTTTTCTGCGCTTTCTGTCTTGCTCTGTGGTGCCAAACCAGTCTTCTCCCACATCACAGCTCCAGGCTCATTACTTGGGCTTTACTCCCTTTATGAACCACCTGCTCCGTTCCCAGTTTGGCTCCCAGTTCCCACCAGTGTGTCCCATCAGGTCTGGAAACGCTCCCGGAGTTGAGGAAGTGCTGCAGGGAGGAAAAAGGCAAATCTGTGCCTGTAAGAGGGCTCAGGCTTGTGGTGCTCTTAGAGGTGAACATAAATTACACCTTCTAATGAAAGCTCTGGTTTAAGAAGAGTTATTAGTGTATTAGCCCGGGCTTTATTAACTCTGAGGTTCCCGGGCCATGCGGGAGGTGTGACACTGGCTCCCTCTTCTGTGGGAACCAGTAACTTTTCTGGGTGGGAGAACTTTAAAGCTGCCGAAAGCAGACGGAGCCCCCAAAATCTCCCCCATCCCTCCCCCCCACCCTGGGGCCACTGGGACGAACCCCGTTATCGTGGATGTGATCACCCAGTGCCCAGCTGGGATGAACCCCGTTATCGTGGATGTGATCACCCAGTGCCCAGCTGGGAGCCAGGGGCACAGCTGCCCCTCTCTGGGGAGAGCAGGATGGCCTGGGAATTCGGCTGGAGCTGCTGGTCACTGTGCCTTGTACAAAGCCGGGGAATTGCTGAGTGTGGGGGAACCAGTTCTCTTGGGTTTACTGGGGGAGAGTGACAGAAATTACATCTCACCCTGAAAGAAGAGCGTGGGCAGTGCTGGCTCCCATTATACCTGGAAGGAAAACCTGGTTTACGTATTCCCCACGATTTTAGGATGAAAGCTGTGACACATTTTACTCTTGGGACCCTTTCTGCCTCTTGCCCCATCACCAGGGTGACCCCCACAGCCTCCAGGAAGGCTTGGACTGATCCTCACTGCTTCCCAAGGCCAGGTTGGACGGGGCTCTGAGCAGCCTGGTCTGCTGGAAGGTGCTGGAAATGGGTGATCCTTCAGATCCCTTCCAACCCAAACCATTCTGTGGTTCTGTTCCAGGATTCCAAACTCTGCTGTGCACTCAGCAGCCACTGAAGCTCGCTCAAGGCTCAGGAAACAGGCGAGGAAAAAAGAAGAGTTCATTATTTTATGGAAGGTACATGTTTGTAATATTGCATCTTGATGGGTTCATTATGAATTACAATTTGCCGAATAAGAGGATTCCTGAGGGAGAGACAGTGCAGGAAAGGGAAGAGGAGGGAGGTGATTTTCATGCCTGTAAAGGTGTCTCCAGGGCATAACCAGAGTGGAAGATGTACCATTTCCTTGTAGCTGTTTGGATTTGTTTGCAATTAAAGCCTAGTGGAGCTGTCAGGAGCTGTTGACAAATATATTATAACCAACTTACGTTAAGCGAGTTACTTAAAATTAATCCATCCCCGCACAAAACTCCTGTTTCTGCTCAGAAGAATGTGCCAGGAGGAATGAGCACAATCCTGCCCACGTTGGGAGAACCTCCTCAAGGTGGAAATTTGCAAATAGGGCTACTGTAGTATGTAATGAGAAGCTGCAGGGCTTTCAATTATCCCACATAGTCTGTCTCTTTGCAACTTGACTGACAGCTAATTATGCTGGTGCCATTTTTTTGGCAGTGGAATTTAATCTCCCAGATGGAAAGCAAATCAATCTGCCCACTGCCGCAGCTGAGGCATACTTTGGCTCAACTTTAATTTATTCTCCTAAGCCTGAGAAGGTTAGTCATTTCAAGGTACAAAAATATCAGATTTCTTCCGTTAACCAGGCTGGTGAAAAAGTGAGGAAGAGTCGGGATTTTATGGGCTGCGCTGTGAAATGTCGTTGCTCCTTCCTTTTGTATTAGGAAACAGCAATATCATCTCCCCTTGATTCCCGCCCGTGGAATCTAACAAGGGAGAAGCATTTACGAGCAGGTCGCTGGTGATAATGGTTAAACATGAGTTGTGGAGGCATTAAGTGGGATTCTATGGAGGAATGAAGTAAATCTCTCAAGAAGTCGACACAAAAAGGAATCGGTGGCAATTTCGAAGCACTTTAGCCAGTGTGCAATCGCCTGGTTCCCTTTGGGTTTCCTGCCAGGGATATAAATACAATCCTCCTACTTACCTGCACTCTTCAGGCCTATCAATTATGCTGCTGCCTCGGAGTTGCTGTTGCAACTTTAGGTATTACTGTCCTCTGCAAAAGCAGTGCTGGGCAGAGCACGGGAGAGTTATCACAGGCTCCAGCCCCTGCAACTCCTGTCAGTGCTGCCTCTCAGCCTGGAAAACCCCATTGCAGCTGGGATCAAGGGGAAGGGAGCTCATAAAAACTTGGTGCTAATGAATGCTGGCAAACCACAGCCTTGTTGCGCTGTCAACTTTTGCCTCTTTGGTTGTTTCAGCGTGTCTGTGGTTCTGATGTCTTGCCTGTGTTGTTATTTTCCCTTTTTGGGGTGATTTCTCTGAATTCTGAAGCCCTCACAACTCCCCACCCCTGGAAGTGTTCAGGGCCAGGCTGGAGCAACCTCTCGGATAGTGGAAGGTGTCTCCTCATGGCAGAAGGGGAATGAGAAGACCTTTAAGGTCCCTTCTGACCCAAACCGTTCTATGATTCTACTCTGATTTTTGGAGAGTTTACAAAGAGAAAGTTTCCCAATTCACCTTCTCACAGGAAAACAAACCCCACACTTCTACAAGTGTTTTTGACTCCAATTCCAGATTTCCTCACACCTGTAAAAAAACCACAGCAATTTCAGTGACTCTTCCTTAGTGCATTGGGCAGCTGAAAGATAACAAACTCTCCTTTTTAACACCCAACTCTTTGTATTTCCATATTCTCTTCATGATTAAGGTGATGCTGCTCCTAATGAGCCGTGGAATATTTCACAATTGTGGTAAAATCCTGTTTGTGGAAGCATTTTTTGTGACAAATCTCTGGAGAACAGCTGTTCTGATGTCCTACTGGGGACATTATGTCTCTGCAATGTTTTAGTGAAGAGGGAGCTCATGGAACACCCTCTCAGTGGGTGGAGAGAGAGCATGTAATAGGTGATCAGTGCTAATTATTCTGTGGGAAGAACAATCAAAACTGGGGGAAAAACCAATGTAGGAGCAAATAAATGTGGGCTTGGAAAATAACATTTATCCTGTGTGTCTCACAGCTGATGCTTGAGGTTATAATCCCATTTATAGTTGCAGGTGTTTCTTCAGAAATGTACAAATGGAAATCCAACACAACCTGGAAGTAACCAGCTGGATGGAGCATTGGGAGCAAGCCCCCCACCCTCACCAGATGTCAGACATCTTTGTAAGTTATTAAGTTATATTGACTTTGTGAGTTATTAATCTTATTTTAAAAATCCATAATTTATTAACTATTAGAACAATAACTTGTCCTCAACTATGCTCTGAATTTGAATGCTGGGGATAAAATGCAGTGTCAGGCCTGTGATCCCTGAGCCAAGCTCACGGAAGCCACACAATCGTTCAGGGAAACAAGGCTGCAGAGGCAGAAGAGTCACAGCACAGTCAGGGATGACCCCCAAAGTTGCTTCCTTGCTGTCTGAGACAGAAGTGCAGCTCCAGCCCAGCCTGGCACCCGACCCTGGATGTGTGGGATAATGACACCAGCTCAGCACATCACACAGGCTTGGGATGGGGAAAGCTCCAGGAGGATGAAGGGCTGGAAAATCAGAGGGAAGTTGTGACGTTACACGATTTGGTGCACCTGAAGGATGGTATTGCAGTGTGTTTTCTGGAAAAAGTCTGTGGACTAGAGGCTGAAAAGACGTGCAGAGCGGGATTTGAAACAGTGCCTTGAAAATGCTGCTGGCCACTAAATGCTTTTAAAGGTATTGAAAGAGTTAAGGAAAGTCAATTTTAACTGTTGTGTTCAGGTAAGATCCAGAATGGCCTCACCAGGTAAGAGGAGGAGCTGTAAAGGCACCTCCCCCAGATTTTTCTGTATGTGGCCTTCCCAAATTACAGTAATTTCTTTTTTACAAGAGGAGCTTGCATGTTTAGCTCTAACAAGCAAAATGCCAGGGAAATTCCCAAAGTAATGCTGTCCTGGCCCCAGTGCACACCTCAGCAGGCACTTCTCTTGTTTCCCTTGTTATGCATGTAACCAGACATGTTCCCTGTTAGCTCCTTGAATACATCCCATCATCTCCTCAGGCTGCTGCATTCAGGGTTCCCTGGGATCCCTGGCTCTCCTGACAGAGCCTGCTGGATTTGGGGATCCTGGAGCAGCATTCCTTGGGCTGCAGGAAATGTGGGTGAACTGGGACACACAGGATGTGAGGCTCGAAGAGGCAAATCCCTGTGATTTGAATTCCAGGCCAGTTTGCTTTGGGATTTTTTTAGCTGAAAGACAGAAGCTGGCCCTCCCAGCACCATGTGACAGTGGCCATCGGAGGCTGTACTTTACCTCCAAAACACCTCTGGAAAACACTTCTGATGACATCAATACCTTGAGAATTTAAAAAAGTGAGACTTTATATACAGAATAATAAATTCTGCAGTGCAGAGAGTGCATGAAGCTGTAATCTGTACACTTGGGATGTGCATTCTCCTGTGTTATAAACCCCTTTCTGTGCTGAAAAAATGAGGGTCCCTGTCACACCAAGCAGTTCTTCAGTGCACATCCTTGGTTTTTTCCTATTTTCCAATCCTTTTAGTGACATCTAGTGAAATCTGGGGAAAGTGCAGGCTCAGTTTTCTTGAACTCCAGGGATCGATGCAACTTGAAGAGCTGCTTCCCAATTAAATGCTGAAGTGCTGCACGTTAATTCATTTATTGCCCCCTGAGATCCAGGAAGGCACCAAAAGATTTTTGGCCACTAAAAAATGTCAAGTTTGAGCCTATATTCTGGTCAAACACTTTATGTATTTGAGGCACAAAATTAATTTAGTCTTTGCTCCTTTTGACTTTGGGTACATATTTAAAATTAGATATTTTAAATTTTGCCTTCTTTCATTGATGCTGTTGCTCCTCTACACCTGAAGGCTCCCACAAAAAAAAATCCTAAATATTGCAGGAGTTCAAGCTACACCTTTTCAATATTGGTTATTATAAGTATTTAATATGGTTATAGCATATTTTCAATATGGTTATTACTTACTGAAACATCAGAGTTGATCCACTCCTTGCTCTGGATCACTCCAGAGTGGATGGGAAATAATTTTTCATCAGCAAATGAAGCTTCCAACAGAGATGGAAAACTTGTGTGTGCTACCTAGAAATGAGCTAAAAACTTCAAAGGAAGAGCTGCCTTCCTCACAGCAGCATCCCCACATGCAACAGCTTTTAAAAGTGGAACCTCTTTTTTTTTTTTTTCCCCTCAGTGGCTTCCATAAAGGTTTGTGTTGGTATGGATTTCAGCTGTGCAAAGGAGACAGCCACCAATACAAACAAGGCTCATAAATATTTGGGGGGAAAAAAATACAAATGGCTTCAAACAGGCCAATATTAAATGACTGGAACTAGTTCAAAAAAGCCAAGGCCTTGCTTGATCTAAAAGGCTTCAGCTTCCCCCACTGAACAGGCAATTAGGGCAGAGTCTGGACAGGAGGAGCTGGAAGAACAACTGGGAGGTTTGAACACTCTGGAAAAAAAGCAACTTGAGTGTCACTGAGCACACACAAACCCAGGAGCACAGGGAAGAGGCCCAGCACCTCGAAACACCTTCCAGGTCCCTGTTTCTGACCTGCTGCCATCCCTCTCACAGCCAACTTACCTGAAAAATCAAGGTTTGAGGGGAAAAATTAATCCAAGTACACTAAGGCAAACAGTTCAAACATTTTACTAAATCGATTCACACAGTTTCAAAATTGTAAATATAATTAAGGACAACAGGGTTTCTGTGGTTTTTTTTTTCTTCCAGATTCATCATTAAGACAATAAACAAACACAAATTAGGTTTATAGCATCTGTTCTTTTAAAAAATGAAAGGAACGCCACTCGATGTATTGATAAAGCACCACAACACAGTTACAAAATAGGGTTGGCCTGGTTCTCTCACAAGTAAAAGACTACATACTCCTACCAGCTTCCTGCTTCGATCCATACTTCATTAAAATAAAACTATAAAATCTCCTAGATTACACTAAAGTCAGACAATGCCTGGGATACAGTGCATTAACAGCAGTAATGCCAACTATCAGTGCCAACATAAAACAGTTTAGAAAGTAAAAACGAACCCAACAGAAACAAAACCCCAAATGGAACAACAAAAACCCCACCTTGGATCCCCTAGATGAGCAAACTTGAAAATAAGGGGGATGCTCTGCTTCACACTGAGTTAAAGATTTGGGGCTGGGGAGAGGAGGGGGCTGGTTCTGTAGCTTTCTAGGCTTAGTTGGCATCTAGTTTGGCCATTTCCTGCACGTAGATCCCTATACTCTCGCTGTCGAAGAGCACGAAGTACACGGTCTTGATTGAGGAGGACATTGTTGACACAAAATAGCTGGAGATGGCTTTCAGGATCAGCTGAGCAGCTGTTTGCTTTGGGAAGCCGTTTCTAGAAGGAGAGATTTAAAAAAAAAAAAAAAGTGAGAAAATCAAGATTTGCTGAAGCAGCTTTGGATGGTTTCACCTCGCAGGGAAGGCTCCTGGTAAATAAAGTTGCAAAGTCGGTGTTCACAGGCTGAATTTGGAGCTACAAACTTCTTTGTTTAGGCAAGACTTCAAATGTTCAAAGAGCATTTCCCCAGAGTCTGCACACATTAATGGGTTGCACCTTATGATACCTGATGGGTCAATTATTCTCATTTAACAGACACGTGAACCAAGAGCCTGACGTGCCCAAAGCAGAATAAATGTTGGAGCAGCAGGGTTAAACCTCTCCTGTTAAAGAAGAATAAAAAGGGACAGAGAACTGACAAAGAAAATGAAACATGAGGAGACCCAAAGTATAAAATGGTTGTACCAGTATTAATGGATAATTAAGCACAAGATTTTACAAGTTAGTTGCACAGCCTTGTTGCAAGTTGAAAAGGAAGAGTAATTTAATATCCTGTTTAGTAACAGGCTGATCCAATACAGGTCCAGTCCTAGGAAACACATCTGCAGAGAGGCTTTTCTGCTCCTCCAGCCATGCCTGAACCCTCCCCCCTTCCTCTGGAGAAGCCACAGACACAGCACCACCCTTGCTGCTTTCTCAGATGACAAATCCATGCACGACTGAATTTCAAAGCTCAGCACCTCACCTGGCAACCCTTCTGACAAGGCTCTTCACTTTTTTATCTAACAGCCCTTGTCTGAGAGTTTCATCTGCTCTTAAAACGGGTCAAGCACAAGTAGAATGGTTTGAGCAAAGGCCATGACCTGCACTTCGAGTTTTCCAGGTCACGGCAAACTCCTGCCATGACACCTGGAACTATCTGGAAGGTGGCCTGGGCTTTGTTGCTGCTCCTCCTGAAGTACTGCCCTCACCCCCAGTGTGGCTTTGTCCTGGTCAAACTGGGCCACGTGCTGCAGTGACCAGCCTGAGGGTGATGGGACGTGGCCATTCTTAGGAGTGGCACCCAAAAACAATCTCAACATCACCTGGTTCCCTGACATGCTCCTGTGTGACAGTCAGCACCCCCCCCACACAGTGTGTGCCATTAATAACTACAAATAATGTACAGATTACACAAATGGCCGCGTTCCTCAGTGTCTCCTCAGCAGTTCAAAGAAGCTGGGCTAAATTCTGCTCTGGCACTAACAGATCAACATCACCCAGCACTTGCTCACACTGATAATAAAACACTGTTGGACTTTCCCTCTCCCTCTGGGCAGCAAGACATGAAATGAAAGGGCAAGTGCCTGTGTCATGGCCCAGGCACTGCACATTGCCTTACCAGAAAATACTCTGAGAACAACTTCGTGCCAGTCCTGCCTGTAATGTGATATTATACATGCTGCCTGAAGAGAAAGCTTGTGGTGCATTTCAAAAATGATGGCACAAACCAGCTCATGCTGTTTTTTCTTTTCTGAAAATGCCCAATTTCTTCTTCTACTGAAGAAATAAAATTAAAGAAAAAAAGGAAAAAGCATCGTGATAAACCCTTTTACTTTCCCAAAGCCAAGTGAGGTGGTCAGGGAGAAGCAGCTGTGTGACAAGTTGATCAACTGAGAGCAGTTTTGACATAGTAGGAGCTTCCTACTCTCAGCTCACACATAGACACAGAACCAGCAGCCTCCACAGCTGAGCACTTGCAGGTTACTTAGCAATGCTGCAGCCTGGCATACACTGAAGCGGTCTTTAAGGAATTTTGCTCCTCAGCAGAGACTGTCGTGCAGGGCAGCACCAAAATCAGGGTGTACACCCTTTCTGAATTGTTCTAAAGTCACACAACTTCCCAGTGTACTGGCAGGGTGGTCACAGTGGGAACAGGAAAGGGTGGCCTGGTCAAAGGAAGGCACATTCCCAAGGAAGCTGGTGACAGTATATTGTTCAGGACCCCTCTACCAAAAGAAAGGGAAGTGACAGAGTATAAAAATCAGGAAAAAGGTGCTGGCCTGATGGCCATGTGTGGGCTGCAAGCAACAGAAGCCTCTTACATCAATCTACAGGTCTGAGTTAAATTCTTGTGAAAGGGCAACTTGAGACTTCAGCCAAACCAGTGTCACTTCAGATCAAAGTCAGCCTCTGAATGAAATCCCTACCCCAAAGACGATTTCCTGTTCAATTCCTAACTCTCCTTTCCCTTTCCTCCTGCTGGCCCTACCAGGCTGAACTCCAGGCTACCTCTGAACAGCACCCAAGTTGTGCTTTCCATGAGTTGGCTGCAGCTGAGCATCTGGCCCAGGGAATGCTATTTTATTTCCCCCTGTGATTTATTTGAACTGCCCTCATGTAATCCCATTCCTCAACTATAAAAGAGAATGAAACTGTTTATGTGGGTTTATTGGGTGATGTCTGCTTGACAGATGTCTGTATTAGAGCAGCTGCATACATGTGCAGTCTATGGCATTTGCTGTCTTTTAAAGCTTTATTTTTATTTTTTTAATGCTTTTGACTTCATAAAATCAAGTAGAGAGTATTGTCAGAATGTATTCTGCTCTCTCTAAAATTATGCTTGAGTATCACTAAGAGAAAAAAGGGGAAAATACACAACCTCATATATTACTCAAGGCCTTTGGATTCCTCTCCACCTCTTAAAAGCACCACTTCAGCTGGCTGGAGGGAGAATGACATGCCCAGAACTTGCCACAGATCCTGCCTGTCAGCAGCCAGATTTCCCAACAGGATGGGAATCTCATGATTGTTCAGGGTTTCATCATCTCCCAGTACCAATCACCTACTCTGCAACAAGGGCTGGGAACGGCTCCTTGCTGGGAGCTCCCCAGGAAAGAAAGGGCTCTGTGGCAGAGACTTTACACAGTCTCACTTTTACATAAACAATTCCACAGTCACTCTGCATTCCAGGGAGAAGTTCCTCCCAAAGAGTGGTTCAGTTCTCTGCACTGACCAGCCTGTAACTCTGACAGCAAATTCCCCAGGGCACCATGAGCCCTCTGCTGTATTTCTCTACTGTCCCACAAAGTTCACTCAAATTATCTCCTTAAAATGGCACCCATGCAAATTAACCTTAGCTGGAGACTTCTCTGATTTAAGTTGCTTAAATTTATTATCCGAATGAAACTTCTATTTCTTCACTGTCATTCACCCAAAAGCTCAACTACTGATTTCTGCTCTGGGCCACAGAATAGGCAGCAATTCATCTACTGTTGCAACACAGCACAATGAGAAGAATATTCTTGCTGTACATCAGCCAACTTTTCCATGGCAAATTCAAGGGGGGGCAGTTGTTCAGGGCTGGAGACACAACTGTGTAAGATTTGGCCCTTGGTCTTTGCCCTGAGCCATCACTGAAGGCCAAGAGTTCCAAACCTGCACCCCAAACCCCAGAGCCTCAGATTACAGGGGAGTCAGTTCATATTCAGACTCTTAAGAACATGATTCAACTATTCAAAGGCACTGAGCACCCTGGACAAAGCCAGAGGACTTGAACTTTAGACTTTGGCTTTCAAAGACCTTGGCAAAAGCTTTTAAGGTTTGGTTTGTTTGTTTTTTTTAACTGAAATAGTCCCATGATGTAAACTGGGATGAAGCTTTGGCTTTGGGGTGAAAGCTTGAAGTGACTCTGCAAATCCTGAGAATCAAGGCACTGCATGTTTGCTGGTTAAACAAACACTGAGCTGCCTGATCATCCTAAAACATCCAGTGCAGAAAGTTTAACTATGCACTAAAACCAGGCAAAATAGAGCCCTTTTCTTCATGTCTTGATCCCACATTTATATGAACAAATCAACAGCCTGAATAAAGTCTTTGAACATTCTCTAGAAAGTTCACTTGATGCTCTTTATCCTGTTTGGCAGCTTTAGGATCCTGCAGGGATCCCTGTGAGCCTTGCCCTCAGGAGAACACTGCAGGCTCCGTACACAGCCTGAACAAACCCAGGAGAAGCACCTCTGAACTGTTTTAAACAAAGCAGAAAGGAGTCAGCATTGCAGCCATGGCTTTGTACCTGGGAAGAGACTGGAACATGGGATGGCACTTAGGCAATGTCACCTACTTGTCCCCAGCTCTGCCCCCCAGCCTTACCTGCCACTGCCAATGGAAGGGAATGCAATTGATTTCAGCTTCTTCTCATCAGCCAGAGCCAGGCAGTTCTTCACTGTCTTCTCCAGCAGCTCCTCACACTTGTCTGAGCCCCAACCTGGGCTGTTACAGTGGATCACAAATTTTGCAGGCAGTCCATGGCCAGCACTGACAACAGCTGCAAAGAATGGAAAGTGAAACACAATTTGCTTTCCTCTCCTTAGGATTAAAGGAGTGCACACGTAATTAAAATAGCAAACAATCAACAGACGTTCCTTTAGCCCCTGTGTGTGTTTTGGACTACAAATCACACAGCCTTAAAAGAAAACATAAATTATAGTGACTTTGTATGTTCCATTTGCAGCTGCACTTTGCTGTGATAATTTGTAAATCATAGCTACAATCAAGCCTATTTTAGAGAGAGTAAGAATTCATGGCTGACATCAAAGGAAACACATTTAGACTGAGGAGTGTGTAAGGAAAAGGGAAGTATCTGTTTGGACATCAACCTGGCCAAGGGATGATCTACCTTTGGTTTGGTTTATCACAGAGCTACAGTAAACACCAGGATGCTGGACAGGCATTTGGAATTCTGACTTGGGTGACCTTCAGCTGCTCCTGGTAAATGCACAGATGGTTTAGGTGGCTTCTGATCCCAAACTGGAGCAGTTCAGAGCTACCAGTGCACTGCAAACCCCCAAGGGAAGCTGGGAAAGAGGTGAATTAAGATTTTGGCTTTATTTCCACCTTTGTTTTTGAGCAACTGTAACGAAGACATTTTGTGCCATTTCAGGACTTATTTGAGCTTTTTTTTGTCTATGGGTCATCCAAGACCACTTGAACAACGTTGGGTTTAGTTTCTCCCTTTCACCACATTCCTGGCAGATGGTTGGAGAGGACACACAGATTTGCAGTGTTTGGTTCACCACCAGGCCAGGCCTTGTATGTGCAAAGAAATGAAGGATTTTTACCATACTACTCAAATTTTATCACCATGGACATGCAGGGAACTAAGAAGATGCAGCAGAGCCTTGCCACAAACTGCTGCCAGGCAGGGATTCTCCAGATGGGAGGCTGCCTCCTCTGCAGGAGCATCACTGCCACTTCTGAACTCCCAGGGTTGTGGTTGCCAATAAAAATTGTAGCCTTGGTTTGTTAAACAACAAAAAAGAAAGAAGGACTTGGTGGGTGGGGAAGAAAACACCCCCCAGCAAACTGAGGGAAGAAAAACATCCAGCTGGGATCTCACAAGAGCTCACAGTGAACCTTCACAGAGTCAGCCCCTAAAATACCCCACAAAAAAGTAAGTAAAAAATGGCAACTTATGTCTTAAAAAAAACATAAAAATACCAGTAAGTTTTGTGGGTTTTTTTTTAAAATTTAAAAATCAGCTTTGCAAAGGTGCTGAGAGGTCTGAAAGTCTCGACTCCATCCTGGAATGTTTATGAGGCATTTTGTTATTTAAGTGTAGTAGAAATAACTCCTGGCATATGATCACCACATATGGATACTATCCCATGGCTGCTGCAGGAAAGAGAAAATCGACTTTGTCATGTGGCATCCTGAGCAGGGGTTAACCAGAACATTCTGAAGGACAATGGAAGCACAAGCACTCATGTTCTCCTGGGTTTGCAGAGTCCCAACATGTTGAATAGCCTCAGTGTTAGGCAATGTTAATTTGTCATAATGTGCAACTAAAATGTTGGCAGATTCAGAATACATCATAAATCCAAGAAAAATGTATTAAAAGCAGCTGACATATCTCTAGTCAGATGTGAAATGTGGTTAACATCCTCATCCTGGAAGAATAAAACACTGCATTGATACACACCACCAGCTTTAATACTTCTCAGGGATTGTTTTCTAGGGTAGCCATTAATTAACTCATTAGGATTCTGATGAGGACAACTGTTCATTACCAAGAGCAGCTGTCCCTTACTTCAAATGCAAATGCTCTGAAAGGGGAAGCAAGAAACAGAAAGTGAACCATGGACGCATTCCAGGTGGGGATCTTGGTTATTGGCAGATTAAAGGGACACCCACAGAACTGAGAAATCGGAAAGCTGGATACCCACAGGATTGAGGCATTGATGTGTATCAGCACCCCAACAATTCCCTGACAACCAGTTTCCCCCAGTGCAAAGCAGAGCTCCCTGGGGTAAGACTGCCAGAGCATCCCCCAGATCTGAGGGAGGCACTGATGGCTGAGAAAAATAAACTTTGCTTCCCAACTTGCCACCTCTTTGGAGCAGGTTGGTCTGGGTTGGTAAGGTATATTATAAATTAAAATTTATACAGAAGTTAAAAAGAAAAGTAATTGGTTCTACATATTTTTGTAGAACAAAAATTCCAAGAAAAACTTAGTAGATTTTTTTTTAAAGTAAGGGACCCCCCCCAGCACAAGTAAACAGTTATAATTTTTCCTGTCAGAGCCCAGTTCTTACATCTCCCCTTCGGCTGTAGTTAGGATTGGTTTACAAAACTGTGCACCCTGTATTTATTTTTATAGCATAAACACAGATGGCAGAACGAGCCTTCTATATGAACAACATGGCTCAGCAATTTCACAGATGGTGTAAAAATTATATATCGCCATTATCAAACTTTATTACTCACAGAGTAGATTTTTTCTCCGATATGACATAAATTTTGATAACTAGGCATCAAAAAGTCGTAAGCTTTTATAGTGATGATCTTGGCACTGGTTAAACCAAGTTTCCAGGCAGATGCTGAACTTTAAGTTCAGTGAAAGTCAGCGGCGTTTCAGCAAAACACGTGTTTGACAGAGTTGGACTCGCTCATGAGTAAGTATCTCATTAATTGCTTTTCTGAAGCGTGCCCTTAATGATGAACGCTGTGTGAACATCCCTGAACACCCCAAGGTTGGATTCAAATCCCAGGTAACTCTGTGCTCTGGGGGAGGTTTGGGGTCCCGGGCGCAGCCTCACCTCCGGCAATGTCCAACGGGCCGTTCTTTTTGCGAAGCTCAATGACGGCTTCCACAAATTCCTTGCCGCCTTTCTTTTCCAAAGTGCTCCCTGAACAGAGAATGGAGAGTTTATTCCTCTGCTCTCAGGTTTCCACAGCAGACACGAGACTCATTGTGATTATTTTATTACGTATCGTTATAGAGTTTTCTGCCCAAATGTAATTTTTGGGGGGGACTGCAAAGTAAGATCTAAACCTTTTGGGACTTGAGAATTAGCTAATCATTAAAAACAACAACAACAACAACAGAAAGCAAAAACCAAAAAGACAACCCTAACAACCCAAAAACCTCACACTGGTATCCCTGGCTAACATTCTCACACTTGATTTTACCCAAACGTCGGGCATGACATCCCTACCTCCTTCCTTATCAAGAACATCTCTCAGTGTGAAATGTTCTTGCTCGAGAGAGGTTGGAGGTTCATAACTCCTTCCCCTTGGATTCATTTCCCCTCTTCTCTTACAAATTGTTTTAAAGAGCCATTTGCCACAATAAGAATTTGAAACTCACCTGATCTTGGTCCCTGACCCCAACAGGTGGCCCCAGGAATGAAAGAGTCTCGTGAGCTGCTTTACTTGGGAACTGCCACTGTTGAGCCACCTTTAACCAAGAGGAAGAGCCTCAGAAATCAGGAGAATCTCTAAGGAACATATTCCTCCAATGAACTTCTCTAACTACAGCTAAGGAGCTGGACAAAGTCATTCTGGGAGGAGAAGAGCTGTGCTTCAGGGCAACCCAAAGCTATGCTGTTTACAAAGGCAGTCCATCACTAAATGGTTTAGATCTTATTTTGCAGCTCTAGTTTTAAATATTAATACATATTAAATAAAAAAAAACAGCCCAAGAAAGCATTTTCCTAACTACATAAGCATACCACATGATTTTGCACCCTGCATATTAATTATAAAGGTAGGTAAGTAAAAGCAGTGATATCATAAAGGCTCTGATTTGAGATCTTGCTTTGAAAACTGATTTTCAGAAGTTCAGAACTAGGATCTCTAAAGATCTCTAGACATTCATTTGGTGACACCCCTTACTTTCACTGATGAAGAAAGAAAAAAATGCATTTTCTGATGGAAGTGCACATACTGTATGCTCAGGGAAGCAGAGCCCCTCCTCTAAGACTCAGCTCACTAAATTGGGTTAGAGCTCTAAGAACTAAGAGGGCTTCAAGAAGCTTTTGTTTGGCTAAATTTCTTCCAAATTGAAGATGAGAAGTTGAAAACAATGCATTTGTTTTCCATTCAAAAAACTGCCTCTGTGACCCTGCCTCGATTTTGTTAGTTGGAGTTTATTGCTTTTGGGGCACAAAAGCTGAGCACAATTACAAAATATCGGCTTTTTCTTTGGCTTTTTCCCACTAAGTTCACAACAGGGTTTGCCAAAAGCTGGATTGCAAGGTCAGACTGTGTAGGTCAGAGTGTAATTTGCTCTTTGTGCTCATTTAAGCTCTTTGATATAAACACTCCAGCCAAAGTACTTCAATGTATTCAGCCAAACTCCTCACTGAGAGTTTCCCTGAGAGTTCCCCATCCCAGCGCAGCTGAGTGGGGGCACCACCTTAAAATCTCTCAGAAAAGACAAGTCATGGCTTTACTTTGCTGTCTTTAAGAGAGGGAGCTGGGAAAGGAGGTGCACAGCAGCACTGAGGCGGCTGTGATGTGTCACAAGAGACACCTCGTGCCCTTTGCTGAGCCCATCCTGCAGATGGAGCTGAGCCCAGGCTCTTGGAAACCCCCTCTGACAGGGGAAGGGAATCAAACACTCTGCCATTCTACTTCACATGTATCTCCATATCATTCCCATTTATATTTTTATATGTATATTCCACTTATATTCCCCCAGAGTCCATGAACTCTGATCAGTCCTAACAACCATGACGTTCATAATCCTTAATTTCTCTTGTTTCAAGGGGAAACATAATTAAGCCTTGTGCAGAACCCAGGAACAGCAAAGATCTATTAAGTAGGTCATTTCTTTGCCATTGCAAAGCTGTTGTACATTTAATGGAATTTAGCCTAGTTTGGTTTAATTCAATCCAGAAGGATCAGGTTTTTTTCCCCCTTCTACTGGGAATCAATTTATAATTAAAAGCAATGAACAACCATGTCAGTTTGTTTCACTGAACTCTCTTCTTGCAGATCTGGCACAAAGAAGAGCAAAAGTATTTGGTATGAATCAATATTCTGCATTTACCCCTCAATTATGCTCTTCTTCTGATTAATAATGAGGGTTTATACTGAAATCATACTTGAGATCTATGTTGTAAATTAGCTTAATCTGGGAAAGGCCAGATTGTATTTAACCATTTTCCACTACATTAGCAAGGTTCTTGATGGAAGTCTTGCCTCACAGCCTCGAGGTTAGTAGCTTATTTGCTCACAGGCATAAATATGTGTCACTCCCATGAGAATAAGATCATTATCTCATGCTTTCCAAGCAGGCATTGGTATCAGTGTGGAAAACAGCGTTAGCAGAAATTTAGGCTCTAAAATTCTCAGGATAAGCCCCCAGTACATTGAAATTGTTAGGGAAAAAAACCAACAAAAATTAAAAAAAAAATTTAGATGGGTAAAAGTTAATCATTGGAAGCTAAGCATTTGTGCACTTCTATTCTTTCTTACAGCAGTCAGAGGCAACAGGAACCTACACTAAAGAATGAGCTTCGAGAGACAATTTGCTTTGTAGGGCAGCAAAGCCTTTTGTCAGAGGGACATTGGCTAAATGGGTCTGACAGACTTTGGAAGGATATTCTTCAGGTACAGGCTACTATGAAACTTCTAGTTTAGTGTCTCTGCATATTATTTCGGCAGCCAAGCCACAGTGCTCCTGCCCAACTCGCTGTCCAGAGCTGCATTTCTCTGTGTGTTACTCAGAGAGCAACCCCTGCAGAAAGGGCAGGGGCTGTAGGACACGTGTCCCTCCAGGCCAGTCCTGAATCAGGGCCTCAGGTGTGGAGGGAGCCCATTGCCATGGTGGGGGTCAGATGGGATGCAGAACACAGGCTGGCATCAGCTGACTGGGTTTTAAGCATTACCAGCAATTTCTGAATTCAGCCCAAACTGTGATTTGCCTTCTGGAGTTACCAAGGCAGTTCAGTGAAAGAACTGCCACCCCTGGGGCACCACTGAGAGCAGAGTGACCCAGGGGACACTTACAATGGCTGAATTAAGAGGTCTGTCATGTTTTCCATCATGCTTCTCTCACTGGTGTAGCTTACATGACTGACCACCTGAAAAAAGTGGCCCTCGCGGGCCTGAGGACCGAGCAGGGCAAGGAAGGGCCATAAAGTTAATCTTGGGAGTTCAGAAAATACAGACACTTGGATCCAGATGGGAACATCTGAAACTTGGCATGGACAGAGCGCGCTGAACTGGTCAGAAATCTAAAGATCAGGACTTGACCCACATCCAAAGCAGGCATTTAACAGTCAAGCCAACGATGTGGGAACTCATTGGCCACAAATTCACGCCACGTGCCTGCGTGGAACGTCCCGTTCCTGCCCTTCCAATTTTGGTGGCGCGACCCAGGGTCGCCTCTGGAAATAAAACCTCCTGGGTTTACAATTCCTCATTTCTTTATTCCTGCTCGGTCAGGACTGCTGGAAGCGAGAAATGAATGCAGATCTGCATAGCTACAACAAGCTGGTGGCTGCTGACCGACCATGCACACACATACGAGCTCCGCAGCACTGAACTTGCCATTACCTACTTCACCACCGGTGTAGAAGTCAGAGTTTGTCGGGTGAACGACAGCATCACTGTCGATCGTGGCAATGTCAGCCTGTACAACTTGCAACTACAACAGGTAAACAGATGTATATCAACCACGTTGGACAGAGACCCAGCACAGGCTCTACATTTACACAGGTACCAACGTCCATATTTTTTCCTACCTGGACATGTCCAGACCTTGCGCCAAAGGCTGAGTTGTGTGTGCAGGTGTGTGTAGAGAAAGGGGTGTAAGGGAACGGGAGGAGGAATATTGAGTATGACATGAGCAAATCAATGTTAAAATGACAAGTCAGAGCAATCACATGAGATCATTTGCAAAGGTTTAAAATCAGCTAATCAGCCCCCTTGCACTTTGCAGAAACCTAGAACAACCAGTTCCCCACAGAGCATGACATTAAAACATGGGATCTGTTTAAAAAAAGAAATTTGGGATCATCAAGCCAAACAAAATAATCAGTTTCTCCACTTTGTCAGCGTCAATAAGCTGACAGGCACTAATCTTCATATGAAAAGTGATTGATAATTTAGGTTCTAAAAATGCCAGGAAACCCTGTATTTGCAGCCAGGATTGTATTGAATTTGCTCTAAAATACAAATATTTTTCTAGTTTAAAGGTGAGGCATATTTTCTAAATATGTGTTGGAATGGCTGAGATACTTGTAAAGATACACATATTTCTGGGAAGGCTAATTTTTAAATCAGCCTTTCTTAAATATTTTTTCTTGTTAAGTTACTTTTGTACATTCCCACAGGAAATGCAGCAGTAGTAGAATTATGAGCTGTATTCCATTAAGGAAGTTGAAAAAAAGACAGCAGCAGGTGCAACTAAATAAGAATATTCAGTATTCAAATGAGAAGGGAATGCAGAACATAATGCATGAAAGGTAATTTATCTTTTGCTGCAGAACAAACTTCTGCTCAGGAAGGATTTTTTCATTTCAAACTGGTACAAGACAGAAGTTTTAAAAGCAATTCCCCATCAGTGATAGTTCACTGTTGGTATAACACCAATATTTGTTTTCAGCTGATTGTGAAGGGACTAATTGAAGCATAATGAAATCAAATCATCTGATTGAATAAAATATTAAACCAAGGTAGGAAAAATTTGGCGATAGTTAATTATTTAATACATAATTCCTAAATATCAGACATCCCACCCCACCCCGTGGTAGTGGGTGGAATGGAGAAACTGCTTATTTTGAAAACAACCTGACAAAAAAGTATTTTAGTCCTCAAAGTATCCAAATAAGAAACCCCCCAAAATAGCTAACAGTCACATATGAGCATTATGGAAAAGAATTTCAAAATTTTGCTTTGAACTGGAATCAGTTGAAGACTAACAATAGCTGCAAATATTCCCATTTGGTGTGGGGAAAAAAAAAGCAATAATTTGAATATGTAGTTCTTCAACAAAGCAGGACCCACGAGATTTGAATTTCTGCTCTTTAATTAAAGGTCTGAAGCCCTGGAGAGCAAATTCTGGGTTCCATAATTTCCATGTGACCGTTAGTTGTGTCAACCCATGCCCCATTTACCTAGGTCATCTTTAAGGTCAATGTCAGCATTGGTGGGATTGATAATGGCCTCCACCTCGAAGCCGGCTAAATTACTGATTTCACTGTGAATAAGGTTCAGCTGAAAAGAAAAGCATGAGGTGGGAAATAACAGGACAGCTGGGAAATCACAGAGAAGCTGCAGAAAAGTGAGCTTTGCAACACAGATGGAGATAGCACCACTGCAAACAAATATGCAAAATAAAAAAGGCAGGTCGTAAAGGAGGGTTGTTGTCCTCCTCCCCAAAACTCAAACACAAGACTCAAACATTGCTCCCACGGGGAGGATGTGAATACAGTAAGGCCTGGTTTGGTTCTGTGCTCATCACTATTTAGGATTGTTGTTATTAATATCTGGTACCTAGAAGGGGTTTACAAGGAGGCTGGATGGGGACTTCTCACAAGTGACAGGACAAGGGGAACGGCCCTAAGATAAAGGAGAGTAGGTTAAGATTAGATATGAGGAATAAATCCCTTCCTATGAGGGTGGGGAGGCCCTGGCACAGGTTGCCCAGAGAAGCTGTGACTGCCCCATCCCAGGAAACGTCCAAGGCCAGGTTGGAGCACCCTGGGATAGTGGAAGGTGCCCCTTGCTGTGGTGGGGGGTTGGAATGAGATGTTCTGTAAGGCCCCTTCCAACCCAAACCACTCTGTGATTCTTATTTTGGCATTAAAAGAGGGGTTTTGTTTCTCCTCCGAGTACAGATGAAGGACACCCTCAGCATTCCTTAAGCAGCAATTACAGGCATGTGCTGGGACTGAAACAGGATCAAAGCTGCTCATCCTTGAAGCCAACAAACACCAGCCTATCTCTGAGAGAGCACACACTGCCTCCAGCAATTCCTCCATCCCAACCAGGGGATGTGTTTCTCTTCCTTTCCTTATCAGTGGTCACCACGTTCTGTATTGCAGCACTTGAGCTGTGCAGCCTTGGTGAGGGCCCAGTGAGGTGCTATAAGCAGCCATATCATATCATGTGTTTATTGGTTCTAGTTTTTATCTTATTTGCTCTTGTCCTTAGGAAAGCAGAGATTTTAACCCCACCCATTAATTACTCTCTCACTACACCCTTGGATTTCAAGCGTGTCTTATTACAAAATCAGGGTTTCTCCTGGGCACAAAGTAAACTGAGGAAGGTAACAGAGATCTAGAGATTAATTCCCATCTGCACTACATGTTCATAGAGAATAGAAGGAATTCATGGAATTAATGTGAGGAAGTGCAGATTTCAACTTCTGGCAAAGTATCTTAAGCCTCACAAACTATGACATGAACTAAGAAATCAATGAGAAACTTCAGAGCAGCCCCGGTGACAGATGTTCCCATCTCACATTAGTGAGGCTGTTTTCTGGCAGTGCTCAGAGGTGCAAAGTGACAGCACAGGTTGCTCACTGCTGTCAGTCTAGGTGTGACCCACACACAGAAACAACTCCCTAATTTGAGGTGAAAGCCAAACTTGGCAAAGGTCAAACCTGTAGCCCAGGGTTGGAGCAGGTTGTGACACTGTTTCACAGCTCCTGATGGGAAATGTGATTTCACAGGCACTCAGTTTACTGCCATTCAAATTTAAAATATTTTTAAAGTGAAAAAAATTCCCAGCCTCTTTCATTAACTAAAGCATGATTGTATCTAAAATATTTATTTTAAATGATTGTTTCAGAGGCTGGTTAGGAGATACACAAAGTAACCACGAAAGAGAAAGTTCTCATTCGTTTATGCAAGTGCTGAAACCAGCTGAAGTTAAGCCAGGCTTTCCAAAGCCCTCAACCTATGAAACACAATTTACACCTTCAGGAAAAGCACTTTATCTCATCAATAACTGAATTTTGTCTCTGTAAACAGAACTCTTCATCTCTTGGTGTATGTTAATTTATTAATAGGGGATATGAGCCAATGCATGAAACCCAGTGAATGGGTCATTTAAGGGGCCCATCATCCATACAGTGAAAAAAAATATTTCCATTTCATTCATGTGATTCCATGAATTGACCTTCTTTCTCTTTTTAAAAGCCTGCAATTTTATATCATTTGCATATGTTGCTTGAGTAAACTATGTTCCCTCAAAATAGGGTGATTTTTGACTAAAAGCGGGTGTAATTCAGTCCTGTTGTAAGTGCAGGTCTGTTTGGGAATTTCTAATAAAATCTAAGAACGCTTCCTTTCCAAATAACTCTGAATCCTTTAATACTTCACACGTGGCCAGTTATTCATACTTGAGTTTGAGTCTTGAGTTTGACTACAAGCAACTGCTGTTTAAAAAAAAAAAAAGTCAAATCAAATCAAACCAAAATGTTAAAGAAACTTCATGAATTTTAAAATTAAAAAAAAAAACCAAACCACAACAAAACACATGCACACACCAAAAGACTGTTTTGTGGAGATTTTAGGATGTTCCTAAGCATATTTCATTCTATAAATGATCCTCTTTGATCCCTAATTTTGTGTTTGACAAGTTGGTTATTATTGCTTGAGGACCATTTTAGGCTTTAAATTTATCCCTGAGCTTGCTCATATATGGGATTTACATAACAACCAGCTGGTAATTAAACTTTCAATTTAACAGCAACAACACGATGCTTAAAAAGCTGACAGCCTGAATTGGCAGCTAAGTATTATTTCAGTAAATTCTGCATTTGCTGCTCAGTGCACTGTTACCCATCCAATTGGCAAAAGACAATTAAAAGATTAATCAGAAGTGTTGCAAACTCAGAATGAACTCCTGCAACGTGGACTTGCTCAATTCAGCACCCAAGAGCAGGAAGAAGTGATCCCCTAAAGGGCCACTTTAAAAAATAAAAATAAACAGGCACAGCTTGCATATCCACGTGCAGCAAGGAATGAACACAACTGTAGGTACCAATTAAAAGGTAATTAAATAAAACGCAGATGGCACTGAGCACATCCATGGGTGTTTTCTGAGCCAAGCCTTGCATTTCGTATTTCACACAAAATGACCTTAAAAATCTTGGAACTTTTTCTGGTGTGACTTTTATAAGGAAAAACAAACTGATCTTGCACAATTCCACTGGGATGTCACTTGTAGCACGTGCAGTTGTTTACATATTTACTAGATTTTAATAATTAATTAATGTAGCACTAATACACTTCTGCAGATAAAACTGAAGGGTTCTTTGCCACCTCCTGACCTCTCAGAATTTCCAGGTGAATGTCAGCAGTTTCCTTAAGATTTAGTAGTATGTAATATTATACTAATTAAAAAATGGTAATTTAAAAAATTGAACAATACCCAGATTTGCAACATTCCCATTTGTGTTTTCAGTTAATTAAATCTGGGGGTATTAGAAGGGTGAAGACCTGCTCTGGCAAATAAATCCCTTCCCTTCTGCAAACATGGAGCTCAGTGTAAGATTTTTTCCCATTAAACACTCAGGAATTATGTGACACCAAACCCAAGATTATTTCCTTCTTTCTCTGTATCTACCAAATGATTTTCTGATCTAACAGACAACTGTTTGGCAAACCAAAGAGACATCCTGGAAAGCTGTTGTAGGATGTCACAGGAGGTCTGAAATCCCCAACTGATTGATCCCAGCAGAAATTGTTCCAATGCTTTCTCTGACTCTCAGACCACGATCTGTTTGATTTGGACTGTTTGGATCAAACAGGATTTCATTTTCCCTTTGTTTTCCTCTTCGTGTTTTACAACCCAAGGCTGACCCCTGGTCCCTGCCATGTGCAGGGATGGGGCTGCACTCCAAGGGAAGGACAAAGCCAGCAATTCCATTGCCCAGCCCAGGGCACTCACTGGGAAGCTCCACAAGAGCCTGGCTTTGCTGAGCACAGCTTGAAGCAGCTCAGGATTCTCTCCCACCCAACAGCAAAGCCCCACAGATCTGCTGGGTCAGCCTTGCTGGAAACACAACTCTAGGTCTTGTTATGGTAACTCAAAGGAGCTCAAAATCAGCTCCACAAGTCTCATGTTGTTTTCTTGAAACAGTAATAGAGACTATAAATTTGAGGTTCTAATTTAGCCATCAAAATGTTTTTTAAAAAAAAAACGAGGAGTAAAATAACCCCCCTCACCAAAGCAGGAATCTGGCTCTGGTTGTAAAATTAAATGTGGAAAATCAGGAGTCTTGCAAAAAATGTTACTCTAGTGCATGTTAAACTTGGCAAGGATAAATGGAGAACAACCTCAGTATGAAATAAAAATGAGTCAGAGGAGTTACATTCCACAATGGACAATGGCTCATCTTTTATGGTTTACAACACAATGATCTGATTACTGAATGGTAGAAGAAAGATGTAGTTTTACTTAACAAAATTTTGTATCATGAACTAAAGGCAGGTTTCAGGATAAAAGACCAAATTAATTTCATGAATTGTCTCTTTAAATGGATCTTCCCTTTAAGCAGATTTGTATTAAACCATCCCACATCCCAAAGCATATTCACAGGGAAAAAAAAGGATTGCTGACTTCTAGCTTTTCATAAAAGCATCATTCATTATTACACAGCATTAAAATGTCTGTAAATCACAAAGAACAGAAAACCACTATTATGAACAAATGTCTGAAATAGGTTTTGATAAAAACCTGTCAATCATTGACATCAGCAATGAAGTGGGCTGCCCACTGGAAAAAAATATGTATTATTCTTAAAATAATCTCTTTAGCAGATGCTTAAGTGTAACAATTATACTGTTTATGAATAAGGTGAGGTAGATTACAAGCACACTGGCTTTCCTTCTAATTAAGTATTTAATTATGCAGCCACATAATGACTTTTTTATGCTTTTTTAAAGTGTTCTGGAAGTTGTTGTTTGACATTTAAAAAAAACTAATATCATACACCTCCTCAGGTGCTCAGTGGGGAAATGCCCATTGTAGCTGGATGTTTGTGGAAAGGGGGGTGGCAGGAGAGATAGTCCCTAAGCAGCACAGAAAAATAGTTCTTAATTTATAAAAAAAAGCAGGATCATACCTTCTGGCCAAGAAACAGGCTTTTGGTGGACAGGACTGTGAAACCATCTGCAGGAGTTCCCTCTGTTGTACTGTCAGCACTGGCTGATTTGCTCACTTCTCCCTGCTTCTTCTTCCAGAAATAGAGTCCATTAGTTAACTCAAGGCTCTGAGCAGAACAGTTTAATGACACTGAGGTACGTGACATGCACTGACCACTTCCCAGGCAATAAAACTCCTGGACAAACAGTGGCACTGGCTTTTCTCCTTCACTCTGACCAAAGGGACTGGTGAGAGCTGAAGGGACCAACAGGGAAACCAGCTGAGCGTCTGCAGATCCACAGGTGCCTTTTGTTGCCCCTGACACAGCACAGCTGAGATGAGCTGCAGGAAAACACAGAAACAGCCCCAAACTTTCACAGCTTTCCAAAGGTTTGCGTGGACAAAGATCACGGATCTGGGAGTGTGGGCAGACACTTGGACATTTGTGCTAAGGGGAAAACTGAGTTGTCAGAGAACAAATTTCCTCTCTCTGTGAACGGAGGTGCTCCCAGATTTCACAAACTTATTTTTAGAAATGTTTCTTTGTAACGTGGCTGATCTGTCCTTAAGGCAGGGTCAGAAGAATATATCTATGTTCTACCTGCCTGGTAGCAGAACAATTTTCTGTCTTATTTTAACATCATCACCTACTTGCACCTCCAGTGGGAGAGAAGGAGTTCCCCTTCACTACCATTTCTTTTTCAACTCAATTACTGCAGTAGAATAACAGGAATGAAATGATTTACTGAACAAAAATGAGAATTAGGAACATTCTGGAAAAGGTGTTTCACCAAGACAGCGAATTGACTGCTGTGGTTATAACCTCAATCAGAGACAAAATTAATTTTGTATTTTCAATAAAATGACTCCTTACAGTATTATATAAATATTTGCCTCAGCAATATCTGTGCTGAAGCTAAAAGCACACCTGGAATATTAAGCAAGCCACTGTTTTCCTATTCTCCCTTTCCAAAGTATATAAACTAAACCTGAGAGTGAACAAGTAAAACCACTTTGGTGCAAGGGTATAGTGGTGCTTTTAGAAACTGTAACCATGCTTTACTTTACATAAATGTTTTGAAAATTAGAATTTCATGGGTCCCATTTCAATTCCCCAAGAGTTTACTGTTAGCCAAATACCAATATAGCAAGCAGACAATACAGTTTATTGTGTGGAAGAAAAACAGAACCCCACAACAGACTTCCTGCTTTTGTAATCAAGCAGAGGGGGGGAAAAAATCCAGATTTAGGGAAATTATTAGTGCATGGTTATTGGAAGCACTGGTCTTGAAAAGTCAACTACTAAGAGTTCCATGGAGGAAAACTAAATTCAACAGCTCAAAAATTCAGAAGAGTGACCAAATAAACAGTAACAGACACACACAGGATGAACAAAGAAGCTTTGTTTGACCCAGAGGCAACTTTCACATTCCTTGTCCATTCCATGTGAAATTCCTGTATTTTTCTTCCTACTTTCATAACTTATTGTTTGTCAGCAGCTTTTGCAAAAGAAAAAACATTCTTGGCTATAGAGTCAAAAGATCCCCTGTTCCTCCAAACTGGAACCTGCGGGGCATGACCAGCGCAGCCCCCACACACTTCCCTCTTGTGTCTCCTGCTGCCTCCAGCCTGGGCTCACCCACAAACAATTTCTGGCTCATCTCCGTCCTGCAGACCTGGGCCATTCTGGGGGTTCCCACCCTCCCAGCTCCTCCTTCCTCGCTCACACTGTGACAGGAATCACTGTTGTGAACAGCACAAAGTCCCTGCAGCCACTGTTTGGCAGCTGCTTTGGGATTCAGACAAACTCCTCACTCTACCTTGGATTTCCTCGCTCCTTTCTTGCCGCCTGTTTTCTTTGTGACAGTTTTTTTCTGTGATGGAGACTTTGCCTTCTTTGCTGGAGGTGGAGTGATGATGGCTTCCAGTTTTCCTTTTGATCCCCTCTTCTTTGCCAACAGCTCTGGGTGAATGTTGGGTAACACTCCACCACTGGCTATGGTGACCCCTTTCAATAGCTGAGGAAAAATAAACCAGTTGCACATGATGAATTCCAGCATTTACTCCCTGATAAATAGAAAATAGCATTTACTGCAAACTTTGCACATTGCCTTGAGTTTCTCAACACATTGTCCTTGAAGAAGAGAGATGGGAATGGATGAAATGAAGCTGACCATGAACTAGATTGTAACTATAAAAGGAATTTGTGTTCTTCTTGCAACATGTGCTGGCTCTGTCAGCAACTCCAGGTCTCTTTCTCCAAAGCCATGCCATGAAGGCTGGTAAAGCAGACGTGAAATATGTTATGTTCTGTATTTAAAACCACTTTCACCATTTTTTATACATCTGACTGGGACTAATTCACTGCTCAGGAGGATACAAACAATGACATCAAAGTCCCTCAGGTGCTCCCACCTCCTGATTTGTATTTACTGCTCCCAATCCCAACTCAGTGAGGCTTCAAACTCCCGAAGGGATGAGGAATGGAAAATTTCACACAAAGCCAGAAGGAGGGTGGTCTGGGGGATGTTATTTCTGTTGCTTGCTCCATGATGATACCTAAGTTTAGAAAAAGTATCTTTTCAGATGTGTTTTTACAGCACCTCACACAAAGGAACATTAACCCCAGCCACTGCCTCTGGCTGACACCACAGCAATGATAATGTCCCAGTTTTTGGTGGCAAAGTTAAAGGCATCTTGAAGTTTGCAAAGACAGACTTGCAAGAGTTCAGAGCTTTTCTGTGCTCACAGTAACAGCCTTCAGTGGGAACAGGACAGGTCCCACTGAGTCCTCAGCTGCATAAGGGGGAAAACACAAACAAACAAAAAGCATCTACAAGATTTTCTGTGTCCCCGCAGAGTTTAGGACTCCACCAGAAGTGGTTTGAGTAGTGTGAGCAAACATCCTATCCCATCTCCACGGCATTTTTACACATTTTAAGTGCTGAAATCCACAATGAAGCTGAGAGCTGCAGTTCCTTACACAGGCAGCACGTTGGTGAGTGATTGGGCTGTTTCCTGGTGTGCTGCTCAATAACCAGAGGTCTTGAGTTACAACTCAGCTGTATGGAAAGACAATTTAAAAAGCCCTCAAGGAAATCCCGGCCCTCACACAGCAGAGGTTTCTCTTACCTGATTTAATTCTTCATCATTCGCTACAGCCAACAGGATGTGTCTAGGAGTGACTCGACCCTTCTTGTTGTCCCTTGCTGCGTTTCCAGCCAGTTCCAGAATTTCCGCTGGGGAAAAAGAAACCCCCTTGAAATTACAACATGATCGTTAAGAAAAGTCAATGTGTTATTTAGCATTCATGCAAAAAGGGATGGGAATTACATCATGTACCAACTGCTCTAGATATCCTCAACAGACATCAAACTCTAAAATGATCATTTTCTTTTTATGTGTCGAATCACTGAAGAAGAATTTTTGTTTGGTTGTTCTTTCGAAGCAGTTTCTTCACTTTTCAGTGTTCTGTGCGCTCACCTCTCAGGGTCCCTCTCCTATCAGGTGACAGAGTATTAGATGCACAAATTCTATAGGGCTTTTTTTTTTTCCTCAGCCTGTCAAATGTGAGTTCTGGCATGCATTGCTTCTACATTTTTATTACTGGAAAAGACGTTATTCTGAATATCTCATGTTTAACTTGAAGGAAGCATGGAATTACACATCCAAGTCAGCACACTAAAATACAAACTGTGCTGCTACACTCAAAAGATTTTTTTTTTATCTGAAAAGTTTCTAATCAGAAAAAGTAATTGATGAATCATATTTGCTCCTAATAAATTATCTCCTTGGAATAATTTTCCAGTCCTGACAAAATAATATTTAACAGCTATGGATATGATGGCTTTTCCTGGAATTGGGAAAGATTAACTTGCTTCCCTGCAAGGATCTATCCAGTGAAAGGCCAGAGCATCTCCTGCTGACTTATCTGTCCTCAGCTCAACAAGCCTTGGGCAAGGATGCAATTAATTACAAGAAAGTCTGGGGAACAATTAAAAAAAACGACATAACATGCTTATCTGCCTTTGGAATTATGTGCTATTGCTGTCATCTTTTATCTCCCTCTCTACAATCTGTGCTTCACTATTGCCTTTGTTGTATTTCCTCTTGCAAACCTGGGAACAGTTGGAGAAAAAAGAGGGAAACAAAAAGAGTCTTTTTTTTACATGTATTACTCACAAACATTAAAATGTAACACTACAATAAGGTATGAGATTGATTTCACATTTAATAACTGACTGTGCCAGGAGAGCTTGTTTAGAGGCAAACAGAACTGAATTAAGACATTAATGTGGAACAAAAAAGACTAAAATCGAAGTCCACATGCCTTTACCAGAAGACACAGTAAATCTTAACACCGCACAGCACAGGCTGCAGCTTCTCATTAGACTGAATTTAACGGGATTCTCCAGCTATTTTCCATCCTAAATCCCATGACAACGAAGTTGTGATGGTTACTGGAAAACTTACAGCTGCTTCTGGAGGTTCACTGAAGATTTTGATAGGTTTTCACCACTTCTCCGTTCTTCAAAGCACACAATTAACTTTATTACAGGGTGAGACAGAATATTAAGCCTAAGCCCCCCAAAGTAACTCAACATTTCATGCTGACGACAATTGCTTTAATTTATTTTTAAAGCAGGATTAGCAGGGTAAGGTCAACCTGCCTCTGCTTTCCACACCTCCAGAGAAGTGAGGTAAGCTGGCATAATCCTTTTCACACAAGTCTGGAAAGGCCCAGCTCAGACACGTGAGGTTTAGGGCCAGAGATGTGTCTCATATCCCTCTGGACACCTCGGGAACCCCCACGGACCTCAGGGAGACTCTGTGTCCTCGAGCAATGCCACCACCTCCACGTCTCAAGACCAGGGATGGAATTGTTTGCAGCTCCAGAGTTTCAGTCCCAGCTGAAACGCCAGGCAAAGCTTTGCTGCAGGGCTGTGTTTTGCTTTGCCTCTGCTTTCCTGCTGAACAGTCAGGGTTATTCTGTGAGGCTGAGCAGCCAGAGCTGTGCAGACAGGTCATTTTGGAACTAAAGGCTCTAAGAAAGTGTTATGCCTGTAAAGCACAGAGGAATGTTTTATTTGTTCCTCATAAAACTCAAATGTCTGCCTGGTACAGTGGAGAACTGTTCTTCTAAGTGCTAAGCCCTCTTCCTTGGACAGGAAACCCATTTTGAAATTACAGTTTTCTAATGGTCCTTTAGGGAAGTTGAGGTCCCCCACTTCCTCCTCAGGAACACAACGCTTTGCTCCGGCCTTGAGGGCCACAAAAGAGGAGCTGGGGGAGAGGGAGAGAGGAGGAGGAGGGCATGGAGGGTGGAATTCCTCTGCTGGCCTTCTCCTCAGCTCTCCGATAATAATCCAAGTACTGCCTGTGCCCACAGAGACCCACAGCACAGAAGAGCCCAACTCAGCCACGCACACACAGCTCTGGGCAGAGGAGCATCCTCCTCTAAAACCAGAATATCAGGAGATACTCAGCCTGGAGCCAATACAGCCCCAACAGTTTTGTGATTTAGCACTGACAGAGACAAACTTAATCCAAACCCAAATTCCAAATACTGGGAATGAAGACTGTGTGGCTGTGCATGGGATTGGAGTGCTCACCTGGATTTCACTTTCACAGCTGTTTCATGGTACTTGAATTCTAAAGATTTAAATGGTGTTTCACCCGTGTTTTAAACTGATTTTAAGCTGGATGAAAATCCAGCTCTCTCTGTAAAGGAGAGTGAAGAATTCCAGAAGAATCACTCTGGATTTAGCTGGAAAGAGCAGTAGTTGGGAAAAGGTATTTAAAATTGAGACTGGATGTGAATTCTTAGGTCAGACCCATCTCTGGAAGGGCAGCTCTACCAGGCTCAAAGGTTGGAGTCATTGATGAGTTTTGTTTCATTAATCTTCCCTCAGTGGGAAAAACCAGACATTCAAAAATCAACTCCTGCAACTCACAGGGAAAGCTTTGCTTGGAAGCGTTGAGGAAAAGAGAGTGTTAAGAGCTTCCGTGACATCAGGATTCACTCAGCCTCTATTTACTCAGCCAGAAGACCAAAACATTTCACAAAAATGAGGCCTCCCCAAAAGGATGGAAGTTGCATAATGTCTATTCCATTCCTTTCATGTATTTACTCAAGGCATTTCCCCCCAGAGGATAATGACATCAGCACCACTCCAGCAACAGACACACTTTACAGAGCATGAAAAGCTCTATTTTTTGAGAGGTGAAGAAAATATACAAGTTTTTTCAGTAATAAATGTTTGAGAAGGTATAATCCTTCAAATACTACATCCCAAAATCTGAGCTTAATATAAAGAGATATTCTACTTGCACAAATGGCTTTTTCTGTGCTTTGGGGTTCTTTCAAAGTAAAAAAATCCAATTTTATGTATTACTTTAAGTGCAGATATAAAACAACCCAGTGAAAAAGTTGTGAGGAGTATATAATTAGGAAAGAAAAAAACTAAGTAGGAATGCCATGTCAACATGGCACATATTCATGTATGGACAGCTGGTAAACAGCAAAAAGGGATGGATGCCTCAGAAATCTGATTATATCATGAACATATTGATTTGATCCAAAAGATAAAGTCATGATTGATTTTTTTCTTCTTTTCAGTCATTATTAAAGTAGAAGGTTGAAGCGGGAACTCCTAAAAGTGAAGAAATTTTCTCTTAAAATTCAACTCAAAGGCTGTTTTCATTTACATCCATTGAAAAACTCCTTTGTAAAACTCACACCCAGGACACGGGGAGTGAAAACTGCTCTGAGCCTGTTCTCAGCACTCCAACCAAAACTGCTTTTCTCCAGCTGAGGTGTCAAAAAGTTCAGTTAAATATTTTTAAAGGAGAAAAGAAAACCGGTTGCGTATCTTGGTATTTCAGGCTGAGATAAGACCACAGGAAAAGCTGCTCTCAAGGCATTTCCTACTCCAACACGACCAGAAAGTGTCAGGAGTCTCCGCACAAACCTCAGCCTGAGCAAGTTTTTAGGGTGAGTTCCTCATTCTCTACTCTCAGAGACCCTGGGCCACCTCTTGGACACCCTCCAAAGTTCCCAGTCTCACTCCTTGCATTCCCCTGTTTCCCAGTGGAGCTGCTCTCTGCCTCCAATCCCCTGGATTTGCTATTTCACAACGTTTGCAAATTTTGGAACCAACAACACAAGGTTAAAATGTATTATTATTAAACAAAAACAAAGCAGGCACAGTAGGAACGGCAGACCTGGATGGAAACAAAAGGAAATTAATTCTTCTCCCAGTCCTGGAGGGTGCTTTAGTTCATTTATCCTCATTTTCAGACAAAATATTACTGATTATCACTGACTAAAACTCGTTCCAAGCCTAAATGACAAAGCTTTAGCTTATCATGCATTCCAGGCTGTAATACCTTCTAAATGTAAATAGTCAATTCAATTGCTCTGAGTTCATTCCCAAAATGTTTTATTTTTTTGGTATCAATCTCAAGCTAAATCACTGCTGCTGCATCAAATCCCCTTGCCCATCTTCTCTTCAGGGAGATGAAATCATAGCTTTGAAAATGAAACTCTTAACAACTAACAGGTGAAGTGTTGATACAGGGCCAATTTCTGAACACACACATTCCAAGAGGAACAAGTCAGGGGTTTCTAAAAGAATTGGGAAGCCTCTCCTCAAAAGAAAATTGAAAACAATAGCCAGGAATCAAAAGAAAAATGAATGTTGATACAATTCCACTGAGAAGAATATGTATTTGCTACAAAGCCAACTCTATGACAAGGAGTCTGTTTATTGTACATTAAATTAACCATCTTCCCATCAGCATTTTATTGACCTGAGAATCATTTTTCATGATTCCGGAAGGTTTTAACCCAATCAACCCCAATCAACCAAGACTGTTAAAGAGTTTCCTGCATTCTTCACTCCCTATTCCACCCAATCCCCCTGGAATCTGCAGTTGCAGGAGGGAAGGTAGAATCATTTAACAACACTTTTCCCTCTCATGCATTCCAATAAAACAGTTCTCAGCCTTGGTTCAAAGCCCTGGAAACCTGATGCAGTGAAAATCCACTCAAGAAATTCTCCTGCTTTGAAGAAGCCCTGGTGAAAGCTCAGCTCTCAGCAGGGCAATCATTCCCTTGGGATGTGATAAAACCCCCAAACCCCTCAGCCTCGAGTGTCTGAGCTGGATCAAAACTCGGCCCCTTAAAGGAGAGACCATCCACTTTGCCAAGTTATTGCAAGTCCTGTGTTTCTGTGAGGCAGATGACAGACTGCTGTTTACATCAAACACAAATTCAGCCCACAAAAGCCACTTACACATCTTTTAAGCTCTTTTCTACACTTTAATAACTTTTTTTTTTCCTTTTGTATGAGATCCAATGTTATTTAAACTTTTCGGGGTTTTTTTTTAAGTTTCTTGGTTTATTGTGGATCTGTAAAAAGTACGAGAGAAACCTGAATTTCAACTCAAATGTTACTTATCCCAGCAGTCACACCCTGAGTACTAAAGAGAAAGCCCAGTTCTTCTCCAGTGACTTCAAGACTCCTGATGCAACTCAAATCCACCTTTATTCTTTTCCAGTGGAGCTCCCTCCACCTGGCAGGACACTACTCCACTCTAAAGACTTGATTGGTTTTAACCTTGCATTCCAAATATGTATTAAGGATGGTTTTGTATCCATTTTTAGTATCTATAACATATTGAGACAGCATTGCTCACTACACCACGGGTATTTCTGCAGTTTGGAAGGAGCTCCTGATTGCTTTAGAAATATTGGATTTCACTGTATCTCCCCTAAATTTATGTCTTCTCAATGAAGTTTATATTGAGAATGGAGCATTTCATCTGACTGCACCAAAGAATCCACGTGGAATTTCTTTTCTAAATGTAATTCAGGGATAAATCTACTGTGGGAAACAGACTGAAGACCAAAGACAGAACATTATCTGAACTCAGGCATTCTGAATAATTCTCAGTGAAAAAGGGGGGAAATAATACAATATTTATGCAAGAACTTCTAAAATTCAGGAGTATCTGAGGAAAGACAGTGGTGCTAAATACACTGTGCTGCTCTAGAGAGTTAGGCTGTCTTCCTGCTTTTGTGCCACAACTGGCATCCCAAAGAAGAAAAAGATTAAAGCTTTCTGGGTTCTTTTATTCTTCTCAACAAGGAATTCAAGTTAAGGCAAATATAAGCGCAGGAAAAAAAAAAAACAACGTGTAGCAAAATCAGCTCTATTTGTTTCACACTTCACTTACAGCCCATTCTTCAAAACAAAGGCTGATACAAATATTAAATTGGGCAGCAATATATCGAAGTCATTCCTCTGATGGGACTTAATTGAGGCATTTTGTATTGAGGCAGTTTTTCTAACTCGAAGTTTATGGCACAATAAGACAGGGACAACACAAGCACTCACAGGCCCGGAGCAAGGAAAGGCTTATCAGTGAAAGAAAACTCATTTATATACATTCTACCATACTGATTCATGCATTTGTAACTCAGAAAGTCAGTTATTCAGTCGATAACAATGCAAAGTTTCATATCTAACCAGAAGTCTGTCACAAGTAGAGCCAATCTCACTTCAGTTAAGGGCTGACCCAAGTCTTACGTAAAAGGAACGTTACAAAGGAGCTTTGCTCTGCTTGTTTAGCGCCATGAACAGCCCTGCTGTATTTCAGCACCAGAACTGACCCATATTACGAGCACACTGGACATGAAGAGGTAACTTTGTGCTTGCTCAGGTGAGGCACAGGTCCTACAAGCCCCCAAATTTATTTTAAACCTCTCTGGGACACAGTTTGTGCCACACCACCATAAAAGGGACTGGCGTTTGTAAAGCTGCCTGTTTAAATAGAAGAAATATATCCCGGTAGTGAACACACATTTCAACAGTACGCAAAAAATACTGTCAATTAATTATCTTCTTAAGTTTCATGACTCCCCAGGGACTGTTATTTCCAGCAGTCTCAGAATGCCTGGAACTTGGATGTGCTACAATGTGGCCCCTGAGCTCCCCTCACCTCCAGGCAGGAGCTCAGCAGCACATCTGCTGTGACAGAGATGGGGATCATTGGTTTCCCTCTGTGACCCTGTGAAGATTTTGGGCAGTGAGCACCACACCAGAGGTGAATGGCAGTTCAAGGTGGTCACCCCACACTTGGGAAATTGAGCAGAGAAACTTCCTGCATTCAGGAAGGACTTCCCTTTTTGCTGCCAATCAGAAAATCTTCCACATCAAAAATTAATCAAAGTGAAAACGTCCTGAACTGAGCTCCTGCACATGAACCTCCTTTATTTGATTGTGGTGACCTCAGAAAAACTGGAAAACAGCTGAGCAGCAGAGTGCCTCACATGTAATTCTAACTTTGGGGTTCAAAACTTGTTTATTTGACATTTTAATGAAATATATGATCAACAGGACACACAATGGGAAAAAAAAACAGCTGAGGAAAAAAACTAATGGAGAAAACAGACATTTAATGTTTTCTCCTACCTTCACTATGTACATAATGAACATAAATCAGAGTCTCATTTCTTCTGTATCCCCGTGCTCCTGCTGTTTTATAAACTTCTCCTTCTCCTCATTTGCTACGACATTTTGGCAATTGAAAATCATTTACAGTGTAGAACAGACGATGGGGGACGGGGGGGCAGAAATCACTTGCAGGCCTGGTTCTTGCTGCTTTAAATATGCTCAAGAGATTCCTATTTTTCAAGGGCAAAGGATCTTTTTCAGTTGCTGCAGAAGTTTAGGCTATACTGTAACTTGGGCGAGCTCTGCATGTGAAAGGACCTGATGAGGGGCAGGGTTGGACCACTTGTGCCTAATCCAAACCCTGGGAGTGGCTGCAATGCCCCAAAGGGACTCTGTGGCCATTCCCTGGACTGACCCACTATTCTTTTTTGACATAAACTGATGCTGATGCCCTACTTTGCACAGAAGTTAAGGAGTGGACTGCAGTTTTCTGAAGTCCATCTAAAGGAAGATAAATAAGGAAGGCATCACAATAAACCAAGTGATGCACTGAGGAAAGACAAAAGGAATTGCCAACACTGAACTTGCCGACAGACTGTTGGGAATGCTGATAACGCCTAAAAAGAAGGAATAATCAAATATTCTGACTCTTCCCTGCAAGACAGGCAGCACTGCATGAACTGCAGCTGCAAAGAGGGAAAAGAAACCAGAGCCATGCATTGTAGTTCCTCAGCATCCACACTATTCCTGCAGAGCAAATAAGGGAAGTTTATCCATTTGCTTTGGTATCAGTAACACTCCAAGGTATGCTCTGCACATTTTTCCACAAAACACACATCTGAATCCTATTTGCAGTGGACATCACCCAGTATTTCCTCAGATAAAAATTAGGCAACAGTAAACAAGTTGGCTTAAGAAACCACACTGGGTGTGCTAGTGAGGGAAATATTTTGTAATATTACTTTTAGGTAACAAGAATCTTCAGTGAATAAGTCAAAGAAGGGGAACACACACTGTGCAACCTGTTTATATGTCAAGTACATTGAAATCGAAGGACACAAGAAATGTTAGAATGTGTACTTCCACCTCCCGAGGACCAGTCACAAATACTTAAGAGTGAGTTACTTCCAAACCACAAGATGGAGAAAGCCACAACTCCAGGTGAATCCAGAGCAGAACTCCAGGTCTAAACAGCTGAAAGCATTTCAAAAGTCCAATTTACAAACTGAACCCAAAAATCCCAGATTTGATGAGCACATTATGGGCTAATTTCAGATTTACATGGAAGTGAAACGTCAGCAAAGGCCAGCAAAATTTAGCACCTCACCTTCTGAGGGTTTAAAGCTGGTTCCATGCTCTGCACATTGATGAACCAGTTTCCAAAACTCTGCAGGTTCCTTTCTGTTAGGTCACGTCTCTGCCATTTCCCCTCCTATTTTTGTCTGACGTTTCTCTTCCCTACAACTGCTTTTGATATTTTCCATTTCTCCTCTCCTTCCTGGATGCACAGGAATGCTTTTTTTGATGTAGCCAATTTATTAACGTGCCACTTCGTGGCCTCCTTCCTATTATGTCACGTTCCTGCTCTTACTTTGAAATGGTTGCAATGCTTTGATTTAGTCTCAGACCATGTGGGGACATGATCATCTTTAAAAACTCTCCTGGAGAGAAGTCAGGATTTCTCTGGTTTTGTGAAGCAATAACTGCCAAGAGGTAAAAGAACACAACCCAAAAATCACCAAACAGCCCATTTGAAGGGAGTGTTTCTGAATTACACTGAAAAAGATGAATGACCTCAAATTCAGAAAATATACAGAGCACTAAAGGCTGAAAAATTATAATACATGGAGAGTGAAAAACTTACAGAAAGAGCAAAAAACCCACCCAGAAAACTGGAGTGGGACCTTTTACAAGGACTTGCAGTGAGGGCAGAAGGGGAATGGCTTCAAATCAAAATCAGATAAATTTAGATTAGATATTGGAAGGAAATTCCTCCTTGTGAGGGTGGGGAGGCCTGGCACAGGTTGCCCAGAGAAGCTGTGGCTGCCCCATCCCTGGAAGTGTCCCAGCCCAGGTTGGAGAGGACTTGGAACAACCCAGGATAGTGGAAGGTGCCCCTGCCCATGGACAAGATGGGCTTTAAGGTCCCTTTCAACCCCAAACATTCTGTTATAAAACCATTACTAACTGGAAGGAAAAGAGTATTTTTGCTTTTGAGATGCATTTGTGTATAAGAATGAAGAAAACCCTGAGATACAGAACATGAGGATTATCCACCCAACCCTTCAGAGGAGACGACACCCCCACAACAAACCTGCTCACCAATATTTAAAGGCAGGAAAAAAAAAAAAAGAAGGTACTTTTCCCTTTAACTCTACTCCCTCCCCCTTTTTTATTTTTCCTGAAATGTGCAACCTTTCCTTGCCTTTTAGTTGTTGTCACAGTTTCCCAAGATGCAGAGCAGTTAAAGAAACACCTTTATTCCCTCGGCCTTACACCATCGGTGCCTCAGCAAGGATTTGGAATCAAAGAGTTAAGCAGGAACATGTGCTGCTCATTAGCAGAGCCTTGAGCTCACCTGGATTGCTCCGCTTCTGTAAAAGGGCAGCATTCAAAGCATCCATCACCCTAAGAAGCTTTTTATTTGAGTTGTTATTGCTCTAAGCAGGAACTTGGCTGAAGGAAATGTTGAGTTTTATTTTTAAGGCCATCTATGAAGTTTAAAAGCATTCTTTTAAAGAAAAGGCCCAAATAAAGAAAACTGAATGTAAATGAAGGGAGGAAAAAAAAAGATATTTGATGAAAACAAGCACTCTGCTAATTATTCACTAATGGTAACAATCTTCATCTTTAGGGGAAGAAAAAACTTCATAGAAAAAAAATCAGGCTATTTCTGTTCTTCAGTGTCAATTTGCATCATAAAGAGTATCTAAAATCGTCCAAGTGTCAGGTGGGCACAGTTTTAAATACTCTCAGACAAGCTAAACTACACCCTTTTAAACTTCGTGCTGAAACCAAAGAAAAGTGTATCTCAGAGGCCCTGCACCACTAGAGCTTAAAACACTCCCAAACCTGCAGCAACCTCCACACTGCCAGAAGCAGATGCACTGTAAAAAGAATCACTGCCACGAGAAACAAGATCCAATTCCAGATTTTCCTTAGTCATGCTGCTAGAATCTGTCTCCAAACAGAATTCATCTGGCACCTGGGACTTCTGCTATATCCCCACACCACAGGGAAACAGCCCCATGAAGGCGACTGAACTATTGGTTACTTTTATCTCTTATCATTTATTTTATTTCAAGCAAATCATTACTGCAAAGAGCCCGTGTGCTGATGCTGTTACAGCTGGGGCTTCCCAACTGCTTTTGTAATATCTGTGGGATATCCCTCCAATGTCTTTGAGAACTGCTGTGCAAGGACCTTTACTTGCATGTCCAGTCACGCTTCGGGCAAAGCATTTTCCTCCTCTGAAGCCTCTTTCTAAATGGAGGGAAAACAAGACTTTTGTCCTCCAAGAAGTTACTGTGAGGATGAGATAATTATCTAAGGTGTTCTCATTCTGATGTGGTGAGAGGACCAGAGCAAGGCCTACGAAACAACAGTGTGCATTTCCACACGGACTCAACCGAACAAATTGCAAACAGCACTTGCAGTTTCAATAGAAATGTGCAGGTTGACCAAAATATTTAAAGAAAGGTGAAAGCAATCTCAGCCCGGAGTGAACACGGAGAAACCCCTTATTTAAAATTACTGTAAATGCTTAACAGACAATTACAATCCAAACAAAGCCATCAGACACCAAATCAAAGCAAGACCTGCAAGGCTGTGGGCCCAGTGCACACACAGTGCTGGGGGTGGGAGCTCTGCCTGTGGGGAAGGGGAGCGTTTGCAGCAGGTGAAAGCAAATCCAGCACTGGAACTGAGGCAGGGATGAGGGAACCTGAGTCTGGGCTTAGATGTGCGATCAGCACACACTGCAGCTGTAACTGTCAGAGTCCTTTATAAATCAGAGCATCTTTGGGGTTTGTTTTTTTTTTTTCCTGTGCAAATTCAGTTTGTGTTCCAACATTCCCTGCAGCTACTCCACACTGCTCAGCAAAACCTACCAGTGAGATATTCCAGTACAGCAGCCATGTACACAGGAGCACCAACCCCAATCCTGTACTTTGGGTGGCCTTTCTTGATATAACGGAGCATTCTGCCAACAGGGAATATGACCCCAGCCTTTGCCGAGCGGGAAGTCTTGGTTGACTTCTTCTTTCCACCCCTGCTGGACATCTTGCCTGTATCAGGTCTGAAACAGCACTCTGTATATTAGAAAGAAAAAAACAAACAAACAAACAACAAAAGATAAAAGATTATTAGTAAAGACTGATTCTATAATATCATACACTGAATTTCAACACAAATCAGTGTTTTGGGGTAGGCAGTGCCTAAAACATGCAGACGAGTTGCCTTTTTGGAGTAGATGCAACAGGAACTTAGAATAATTTTCCACAAAATGTTTACTTGCCATTGTAATCTTGGTATAATTTTACACAGGAAATACACCTAAGACATTGTTTCCTATAAATCTACTTTTCTGAAATTCCTAACAGATTAAACCCAGTATCACTAATGCAGCAAACAGTGATAACTCCCAAATTTCAGAGAGCTTCTGCATTGAAGCAGAGGATGATTTCTGCAAGGAGTCTGACACAACCCTCTGCGCTCTCCAGGAAACACTTCTGATGAGGCATTTGAACAGCTGTCGTAGGACAGTTATGCCCATGAACACTTAAAATCCTAACAAGGAGAAACTGTGTCCACTAAAGCTTTCCTGAAGTGTTTTCACCTTCAAAAACCTCCATTTTCAAGATGTGTGAATTAACAGAACAAAGGCCTATGGGTGGCAAAATACTTCTCCCCCACACTAAATGTTGTATTTTTTAGAAAGATCTGAAATGATCCACTTGAGATGAGAATCTCCTGAGACCCAGCTCCCTCCACACGAAGAGCTACGGCTCCAACGCGCCCTGCAGGAATGTGGTGAGTTCCCATCTGCCACCTTTCCCTGCGAGCTCACTGGTCTGAGAGGCAGCAGAAATCTGACAACTGTATCTCAGATTATCTCAGTGAGGAAACCGACTGCTGATCCAGCTGTCAAACATATTCCTTTCTCCCTTTGATTTCTGCTCAGGCTGCAAACAGAAGCTGACAAATCCAAAGGGGTGGAGGGTTCACAGGCTCTCACGGTATCTTTGAAGGTTTAGGCAATGCATTGGGTTTGAAGTTACCTCAGAGGAAAGGAGAGAGTCCCCATCTCCCCCTCCCTCCTGTCTGAACTCCAGGGAAACCAGCAGAATGCACCAAGGAGACACACACCTCTGTGCATCCCAGCTCCTCTCTAATACACATGGATATTCACTGCTGTGTTTACACCCTCCACAGTGAAACCCCTCTAAACCTGCCTTCCCATCACACCATTCCTCTGCTTCGTTCTCTCTGTTTCTCCTGTTTATCCTGAATTCTCTCCTTGCCCTTATGAACCATATTTGTGTCTGATTCCACAACTGAGCGAGCTCAGAATTTGGCAAAACAGGTTCCCCAGCCCCACTCCTAAGTTTTGCAATTCCTGCTCTGTGCTGACACATCCTGCAGCCCTTCTAAATCCCCATGAGTCACTGAGACTCAGAGTACAAAACTGCCAAACAAACACCACTCAGGGTAACTGGAGAAACACAAGTATCAAACATTTCTTCCCCTTTCCACTTCCACGTTCCATTCATCAGAGTCCACACTTGCACAGCACATTAAGAAAATTACATGCAATGGGTTTCTTGCTTGTTAAAGGTAAACTAAATACAATCCCATCTTCGTAGCTCCGATGAAAGTCACACTGCATTTAGGAAACTCCTGTCAAAAAAAGGACAGGAATCTTGGGAAAGGGGAAGCCATCAAAAGGGCTCCTTCTCCTTTCATCTGCCATGGACTCAGCTCTGTAACAACCATTATTCTGCAAAGAGGACAAAAGCCAAATTTCTTGCCTTGAGAAACTGCCTAACTGGAGCTCACCAATGATTTAAAAATCGTTTAATTGCATTTTCTCATCTGGTTAGCTCTGTCTTTGTTAGCAGGAAGGCTGGGTGGGGCTTTGAGTTGGCTGTGGACCTTCTGCCAGAAAGTATTTTCATATTTCATAATCCATTTTCAGTGTCACAAATGTTAAGCAGTTCATTGAACTGAACACCAGGGGAAGGGGATGAGAAATACCTTTGACACCCCATCCTAACCTTTGGGTTGTAACTGATGGGTGAAGGATGAAAAGGATAATTTTCCTAGAGAAAACCTGCAAGCCCTAAGCAGCAAACTCCTATTAATCACTCAGCTTATGAATTTATGGGGTAGTCAGAATAGCTAGGAGGGAATATGGATGTTTTTCTTTGGAAGTGTCACCCATCAGCTGCTCTAACATCTGGATCAAAGCATTAGTGAAGTAGGTGACAATAGAGTATCAGAGACTCATTAAAAAGGTGGTTTTTTTTCTTTCATAAACTTGCTGTATCACCTCTGCAAATTCTACAGGCTATTTTTTCCCTCTATGTTATACACTCGGCACATTTCTTGCATTAATATTTAGGATAACCTTGGACTTGTCTTCACAATTAACCTGATTCCCTCATACAGAACACTAAAGACCTTTCTGGCTGTAGAATTATTTTTGAAGAAAACCTTTGCCTGAATCAGAAAGGTGTGGGGTGGTGACATATTGAAAAACCCAAGAACTTCTGAAACTTTTAGTATTAAATGTGACAAAGATGAGTTTCAGAGCTGCCCATCTCGAGGATCCCATTCCCACACGCAGCATTAGATGGTTTGGATATTGGGGGTGGAGGGAGGGAAACTTCAATTAGGTTTCAAGACTTCAATTAGGTTTCAAGTATGTACCACAGTTGCCAACCATGGCATTTGGAAGGTGAAAGTGAGAGCCTGGCAGGGAAAACCTTTTCCAGAGCTTCACTGTGTATTCAGGTTCGTTACTTTGCAGAACCTGTTTGTCCTGCCCTTGAGCTGAGGGATGGCCCAAGGTCTCTTCTCTACTTCTGGTTCTCCACAGAAAACGAGAAGGGAAAGAGGTTTCACTTGCAAAAGCCACAAGAAAAGGTATTGAAGCAAAAGGCAAAGAGCACGGCAAGGGCTCAAACCCCAAAGCAACCCCAAGCAATGCCTTCCATGTTCCGAACTGGTTGGTTTATCTTTGTAGCACCAGAACGGCTGGAATGCTGCCAACACCACTGAACCGGAGCTGTTTGCTGAGTCACCGGGAGCCGCAGATCACAGAGGGAACCGAGGGAACCTTACCGCACATCACAGTTCACACAAGATTGCAGCGGCATAATAAACACGATAAATAGATTTTTAAATAAATCACAGTCAGTGGACCGGTATTTTCCCTTCTCTCTTTTCTTCCGCCTTTGCAAAGGAATTACTGAGAAACTTTACCGAATATATACATTGCAAAGTCTCCAAAGATTTGACAGTAAAATGGTTTTGTTCCCATGTGACAGGTCACGAAATTACCACGGGGATAATCAGGGGACATCACTGAGGAGTCAATTATCTGAGTTCACCTTTGACTTCCAATGAAATGCAATCTTCAGTGGCTCTGCTGTGCTTGGACACAAACCGCCCTCGATGCAAAATTTAGCACCCGATTCACAGCCTTTTGAAAGCCTCTCAAGGACTGTAGCAAGAGTCACCCGGCTTTCCAAGATGTCCAAATGCACAGAAATGAGATTTTAATTGGGTCACAGCAAAGACACAAGTTACAAGGCTCCTCTGTCACACCTTTGTGAGCCAGAAATACATTTTCTAAGAAACAACGTTAAGGTGCAGTGATGAAATCAGCACAATTACCATTTTTTCTGTTTGAAATTGGCTTAGCAACTCTGGTTGGCCGTATTTTTTCTGTGTGAAGATAGATCCTCTGCTAAACCACACTTTAAAATACCATCTTCCTAAAATGCACATAGGCATCTGTTTTTCTGAAAGGTTTAACATCACGTAATCCTGAAAGCACAGCCTGCACACCCTGGCGAAGGGATACCCAAATTCCAAACACCAGCACTTGATCAGCTCAGTCAATCTGACACTTTGATCAAACAGAAGCAATAAAACCACCCTGCCATTAATAGCGTCCAGGTACTGGTTTTTAATGACTAAACAAATGGCTGTGAATGTTACTGCTGCTCTGGTTGTGGGTTTACCCTGGTGAATTAACCGCACTCAGCAAAGAGATGATTAAATTTAGATCTGCATCATCGTATCAGTGGACTCAGGGAGATCATTACCACAATAGGAAATATACTGAGATGCAGTAATTATTTTTCTCTTCTTTCAGTACAAAGACTAAGCTGGAAAGTTCATTTTTGTATCACAAAAGAGATTAACTGCGATGCTATTTTCTTCCCATTGTTTCAAAAGATTAACAATCTAAGTGCTGCCATTCTCTCTAAAATCTCTTTCTGCACTGCAGTAACAGCTGAACTCTTTTTGAAAAGGTACATTTGAATTTGCTTTGACAACTCGCTTGCTCTGTTCTTGGCTAATCAGAGCTAGTCTGGCATATTTATAAAATGCAGTGCCTCTAGTCAGTATAAAATGGTCTCTATGAATGTCTGCACAGCACAGCAGTGTCTCAGCCTGGGACTGGGGTTTCCAGCTACAGCAGAAATAAAAAGAGCTTTCACTCAGTTATGACTTGACTCATCTGATTTCAAACTTCAGCTGAAGTTCTTTATCAAAGCAGTAACTCTGAGGTCTAAAAGAGAGAAATGAAACAGCTTTCCAAATCTGCATTAATTTCTCAGCTGAAAAGGTAGCACCGCACATACATTTATTTTCACTTGGAAAACTGAGAGAACGCTCCTCACCCAGGAATGCTCATTAGCTGCACTTTCTTCCGAAGATTAACAAGGCTGAAATTCCCATCCTGATAACATAAAGGATGGGGGAAAGAGGAATAACATTTGCACAAAATCCCCGTGCTAAACACAATTGTATTCAACTGGCAGAAGTCCCTCCCTCCCACAGAGGGTCTGAAACACCAAAACAAATATGTGCTACCCCTGAATGTGCAAAGCTCCACCGGGAACAGTGCTGGGAATGTGACAAGTTGCTGCTGGGCATCCTGCCACCGGTAGTCAGGAAAACGTAAATACAATTTTCTTCACTGACCACTGCTGGGAGAACTGGCCTGAAATAAGCCCATTCCTACATTACAGCTTTTTGTATTCTAGACAGGAAGGATAAAAATTGATTCAGGGCCTTAAATCACTGGAATTCAGTGTTCAGAAAAACTGCTCGAAAGAACATTTCGAGCACTTCTTTGCCCCTTCATGTTTTTGGAAGAAAACAACAACATAGTAAAGAATTCATGTGGATGCTTGCACGGCAAAATGAGGATGCAGGATGACATTTCAGAGAGATGCTGCACTGCTGAGGGAAGGGAGTGTAAGAACTCGACCACTGAGGAGGTCATGAACGGTGATTCCCACATCACTCCTGGAGCAAGGATCACGAATGCTGCCCATCCTGCCTTCAAGATGGGTCTGGGTAAGCAACTAGAGCTTCTTTATGCACTTACAGCATCTTTTCCTGACAAGCAAGCAAGCCAGCCCTGCTTTCTTTCCACAAGCACTGCATGTTTCTTTTCTGATTGACAAAAGTGGACAAAACTTAACGCTCATGGCACTGCCCACTGGGCCACTACTCCCTCTCCCAGTGGAGGATCTCTCTGGAAGATCTTTCTTCCTCTTGTGGCATCAGTTCCAGATTCCTGCCCCTTTATAACCTCGCTGGGGCAGGACTACCTTTTCTGTGGAACAGACAACAGGCCTTGATCCTCACTGACAGAACTCCACAAAAATACTTCTGGATCTCTTTGAGAGCTCAGGTTCATGACTACACTTCCAGAGTGTGGTTACATGTATCACCTTTCCTATGAAGACAGTGTCTTGCACCAAAGCTCGCAGCTGGGCACTGGCACAACCAGACAACCCCTGAGGCCAAATTTAAACAGACGAGATATCTTTTAAGACCAAGCTTGCAGTGATGGACTTCTCTTTTTGCTAATGCTCGTCTATAAAACAAGCACTGCTTAAGCACTGTTGCTCAAGCACTCTGAGTGTCACTAAGCCAAGTTCCAGTCTTGCTACTAGTTTTCAGATCAGTTATGGCTCAATCTACACTGTCAACATTTGGCTTTGCTGGCAATCACAGCAGCATGCAGCACACACAGAAAACCAAAGTTACTCTTTAGGGACCTAGAAGGCCTGGAAGATTTCAGTGTGAAAAGTTATGAAACATAATGCAACCATTACCAAGTAAACAACAACCTAATTCTCTGCTCTCATAACATTGAGGGGAGGAAAAAAGCCCCCAAATACACTGGGTAGTTTTCTAGGGACCACTTGATCTAAAATCTCTCATTCCCAATTGCATTAAAATGTATTTTTCAAAGCAACTCTAATTGTCTTGTTCCCACTTAAGCATTTCAACTCTGGGCTCTGCCCAAGAAGCCAGGGTCTGGTTTTATTAATTGCACTCTTGCTCCTTAGCTCATTTATTTCTTCTGCTCCTCGGAATGGGGGAGACAGTGGATCTGCAAAGTTCCCTACAGACCTGTTGCTAAGTGACACACACACACACAGTCCTGGGGAAAAAAAATACAAAAAAGCCTGTTCACTGCTTGTACGATCAAGAGACAAATAACAAACCTCATCCAAACACCTCCCAACAACAATCCCCTCTCCCATCCCCAGCCTTGTCTCACACCACACACGAGCTGCAGTTTCAGGGGCCTCCTGCAACTTACTTTTAAAGATGACAGAGGAAACAAAGGGATTACAGGAAGATGCGAGTTCCAGGCACGGTTGGCTGCCCTTGCCGCCTCCCCCGGGCTCCATCCCGGCTCCAGGAACCCGCATCCACCTGCAGCCCGTCCGTCCGTCCGTCCGTCTGTCTGTCCGTCCCTCCGAACACCCCCGGCGGCCCCAGGCAGACATATTGCAGCCCTCCCAAACAACAGCGAGCCCCGTTTCCAGCTTTTCCCACCCTTGGAAGCCTTTGCTGACGGTTTACAAAACGTCATTTGGTGTCGTGTGGTGGGTTTTTTTTTTTTTTTGCTTTTTTTTTCTCCTCGTAATTAAGTCATTCACATGCGGCAGGCAACTTTTGCGCCGCGGCTTCCCCGGCGGCAAGTGAAAGGCGGGGGGGACACACGTCCCTGCCGCTTCTGCCCCGCGCTTTCCGCAGGGATCCCCTCGCTTATCCCGCCCCGCTGGGAACCCGCCGGGATCCCCCCCAGCCCCACACCGTCATTCCTCGGCGGGTTCCATGGAGATGCAGCCCCGCTGCCACCATTGCGCTGGGCGCGGGTGGATCCCCCGGCTTCACCCGGGACACAACCAGCGGCACCAGCGGGACCGACCCCCGCAGCTCCCCTACGGGCAGGGACGAAACCCCCCCC
>WEKX01015785.1:0-48857 GCA_013390025.1 Pitta sordida | reverse complement strand
ACCGGTGGCCCCGGTGTTGAAGAGGCCGGTCCCTGCCCGCGGGGCTGAGCCCGGGCACCGCGGCCTCCGCAGCTGCTCCCGGCCGAGCCATTGTGTGCGAACGTGTTCGCTCCCAAACCTTCAGGGCCGGCGGGGAAGAGCGGGGGAGGGTTTTTGTGTGTGTTTGTGTGCGTGGTGGGGGGTGTTCGCCCCGCGTTCTTCGCGGGATGACGTGTGTGCCCTGGCGGAGGGAAGGGAAGGAGCGGCCGGGGGGATCCGCACTTTGTCCCTCGTGCTGTGCAGACCCGCCCGCTGCCATTTTCCCGGAGGGCCCAGATGGAGCCTCGGGAGGGGTCGGTGCGTGGGGCCACAGCGATGTCCTTGGGCTCACCTTGCGGGTGTTCCCCCTGCCCACACACCAGGGTCAGCCCCCCAGGGCCCTCCTGCCTTCTCCCAGTTGCTTTGCCCGAGGGATGCCAGGGGCAAAGAGGAGCTGCCACAGCGGATCTCGGCGGCAGGACAGGCCAGGTGTAACAAGGCGCCACTGCCTTTGCAATGGTGGGACCAGGGGCAGCTGGAGTTCTGATGTCCTGGAAGATTCCCGACTTGACAATGGGTCCAGAGTCTTCCACTGCTTCCACCTTGAATGGAGTGGCCTCTTCCTTCAGTGCCCAAAACCCAGAGCCTCCTGCCCTTGCTGTTCCTTCATGGGTAGAGCTGTAATGGGTGACAGTGACATTAGTGCAGCTGCCAACAGCTGCTGGAGGACAAGGAGCTTCTCTCCAGCTCTTCTCATCACGCCGAGCTCCAGGTCCCCTTATTTTGCTCAGTATCAGAACATCATCACAGCGCCTTTGTCACATAAAACAGAAGGGAAGAAGATGGTTTAAAGGAAGAATGAAAAACAGGGAAGTGAGGACAGCCTATGGGACTGGTCTGAGAAACATCCCTTCCAAGAGTGTTTCAGGGGTTATAATTGTGCCCTCATCCATCTCAAGGCCAGGCTTAGTCTGGATTTTAACACAGCTAAACTCAGTGGCTCCCTGGACATCTCTCATTACCTGTCAGAGCAGCCCAGATCAAATGCAACCTTGTCCTGACTGTGCTCCCTGAGTGCTAATTATCCCCTGAATGCCATTCAGTGGGACAGTTTTGCTTAATAAAGACTCCCTGCTGGGTAAATACCCTCTAGTCCCTGACTGCCCTTAACCCAGGGATATGGATACAGCCCTTACCGGGCCATCTGCCGGCGCTGAGGACACGCTCTGCTTTCCCCGTGTTCCCGTCCACACACATCATCTCCCTCCCACCTCCTCCTCCTCCTCTGCGTTCCCATCACACTGAAGCTCTGCTTCCCTTTTTCCTCGCTGCCCACACAATAACCTTTCCCATGTGCTGTGCAGAGCACCCAAAAGAACTGGTCCTCTTGTGCTTGGCTCTTCCCACTCAGTTTTACTGTCACCCACGCAAGTTTTATTTAAATAATAATAAAACCCCACCACAATCCTCCTAGATATCTCTGTTTATAAAAGCTGCAAAGGCTCATGTGGAATTTAAACATTGTATAATGGGGTTGATGGGAGGTTACAAGGTGTAGGCAGCTCAGGGCTGGAACTAGATGGTCTTTAAGGTCCCTTCCAACCCCAAATTCTATGATTCTACAAGGGCAGATAGAAGGAACCATCTGAGAAAACAGTGTAGGTTGCTTTTTATGCTCTTTCACTGTCATTGTGTCTGGTTTGAAGGGGAGGCTCTGGGTTGTGTGCTTTTGAAGAAAACCTTCAAAACACAATTGGTGAGAATTTCTGGAGTGGGAGCTGCCTGAGTATGCAGAGGGCCTGAACAATTTGCCCCTGGAATAGGATGTTGGCATGGAGACTGCTGTTGGTTATTTTTAATGTTAGCATTGACTGGCTCACCTTCCACCAAAACGGGGATTTATCACATTGAACATCTGCTGGGTCTGCAAAAAGTGCCCATTTTGAAAGAACAGGGTCTCATGACTGTCTAGAAGTTGCTACAAAAGCCTGTGAAACTACACTACACAAAACAAGCCTTGGCTTAGATTTTATTCCCTTTGGCAGTTTAGTGATGTATTTATTTAAACCTATATAAAATGATAAAAAGCACCTTTTCTGAGCTCCACGGTCTTTGTGATTAATATAAACAGTTCATATTCTCAGATTTTTGTACTCTTACTTTGTTTTGACACCCTGACTCTGTAATCAGTTTTAGCAACCTCAAGGGACTATTTGCAGAAGAGAGTTCTGAGTGATTGAGAGTATAAACACTTAACTTGTTTATGCAGCAGAGATGATGGAGGAGGAAATATTGCCTGGGAAGGGGGCAGAGCAGTGTGGGAAGGGTTGTGACTGGTGATAATCCTCTTAAACCTAGATAAGTGTTTTCACTTTGGGACAGCTATCTTCATTCTCAATGTGCCACCTCATTTGTCATGGTGTTTATTTGTCATTGTGTGGTTATTGGATGTTGAGAATGCCTACCCTAAATTACTGCAGGTTGCTGCAATATCCCTCCAGGATGTTGTGTGCCCGGCCAGCACATCCCCGCTGCCTTCCTTCCACTTTCACATGGTCAAGTCAAAGTTCAGGTTCCTCAGACACAACCTACTGCTCTGAAGGGGCTGTTTGAGCTTCCTTCAGCTGCTTAACCTCCTCTCTCTTTGCAGACTGTGTGACTAATCCGTGGTTCTTAAGGCCTTGCCACAGATACACCTGGAATGTGCATCATGCCCTTGACACTCTTGCATTGACCATCAGATGGGCACAGTGACCTTGTACCAAAAGCACTCAGTGCTCATCACACCCCTGATGCAGCCCACAGCCCTGGGACCTGGGCTTCAGAGTATCAGCTGTGACTTCCCGAGGGCTGGCCCTGGCCTTCAGGGGCTCGTTGTAATCCTCTGTCATCCTTCCTGTGCTGAGGTGACCCGTTACAGGGTTTGGATGTGTGTGGGCCAGGTCTTTGCTTTCACTTCCCTCTGGTTTCCAGCCACCATGAAGATCTGCAGCTTTTCTGTTTTTCAGAATTAGCCCATCAAGTTCAGGAACTTCTAAAGCTGAGACTGACCACAAACTGCTGCTGGAACCACCTGTTTTGTACATTGATGTAATGATTCCTTTTTATCTCCATTATCTAGACCACCAGAGAATTGCAGTTGGGTTTTCAACACCGCTCAAAACCTGGCAGCTGACTTCATGGAACTGAGCTGCTGTTTTACACTCAGCCTTCCTCTACCACAGGTGAACAGGATAAATTCCATTTTCAAATAACCACTCTTTGCTTTGACATCCAAGTCATGAGAACTGGGATATTTCCCCTGTTCTGAGCATTTCTTTCTCAAGGCACTCCACAGTCATTTCCAGGCGTGTTCTGTGGCAGAGGTGCCAACTGGTGCCAATATGTTATGGTGAGATTAATACTTCCAGGGCACGAAAACTGGATGTCTGGGGTTCATTTCCTAGGCTGGTAGACAGGTAATTTAGTACCAATAATTTACTTTGTCCCAGATATTTCTAAGCAAGCAACCTCTTGAAATTTGTACCGACCAACTTTATCAAACGTGTATTGTATTGTAGTCAATGCTTTCTCCTAGAAAAATGTGGAAATGTTCATCAATGCTTGTCTCCCCATTAGTAACTATTTAATTGCTTGGAAAATATTTTAAATAAAATGTCTATTTTTTAAATTATTTTTTTTTTTAAACTGGAAGCTTGTCTGCCTCTGGTGTGGCCACAGCTGCTCCCAACCCATCCTGGTTCCAGGTTGTCCATTAGGCAAATCAGTTCATTGCCTTCTGGCATTCAAAACAACCTCTTGCATTTCTGCATTTTTAATGTCATGTGGCTGGGGAAAGTTCTGCATTATTGTGCAAACAAAATATTAAATCCAAGAGCTATGATTTATATTATTAAGGAATTCAAAATTACATCCCACGCTGCTCAGCTCAATGATTCCTGGTAGCTGGTGAAATGCTTGGCAGATACTCATGTAGTAATAACTCACATTTCTTATATTTAGTTATTAAATCCCGTTGCTCCACAACATTAATTTTCCATGTAAGCAATAGCTGTAGTTACCAGAGGGATTTTTTCTAATTGCAGATGGTTGGAGACAGAGTTGGTAATTGCAGAAATGCAGAGGGAGATGTCCAGGAGATGATCTTCTATTAAGATGTGGCTGTTGCTATGGAATACTTCCCTGACTGCTGTTCTGCATGGGAGTGCTTTGATGCAGCATTTCATATAGGAGGTTATTTTTAAAGCAGACCCATTTCTTTGCCTGCAAAAGCAAAATCAGATCACCTCTCTGGGGAATAGTAATTAAAAAAGCTCCTGTGCAGGACAGCAGACATGGTAGGGAATATAGTTCATGAAGGAGTCAAGAGAATTAGAGTGCACCACAGCACCAGGCAGCAAAGAAACCAGGTGCTTTCACAGCCACCCTTCAAATTAACCCAAACTTCTTTTGCAGACATGGGGATCATGGGTTGTCATAGCAAACAAAATTTTACCAGAGGCTGATGTCCTCAGTGTAAGCTGAGCCTCTTAAATTCACTCCCATCCCAGACAGCCCATCATTCCTTCTGTTTATTTGGGAGTGTGTTCTGTGAGGAGAGAGGGCCAGAATGGGGGAGTGCTGGTGCTGCATGTTTGTCATGGACGCAGAAGGATGTTCACCAGGTGCCGTGGTCAGCCTGGGTTTGCTGAAGGACACAAGGAGTTCTGGGAATGCAGGGGCTGCCTGATGGCTTTGGAAGAACAGTTTCCATCTCCATTCCTCTTTGGGAATCAGAGAATTGCAGAATCAAAGAAGGTTTGGATTGGGTGGGATATTAAAACTCGTCTCATTCCAACCCCCTGGGAACACTTTCCACTATTCCAGGTTTCTCCAGGCCTCATCCAACCTGGATGAACACTTCCAGGGATGGGACAGCTGCAATTTCCCTGGACAAACTGTGCCAGTGCCTTACCACCCTCAGAATTTCCTCCTGACACTCAACCTAGATCTCCCTTCTTTTAGTTTAAAACCATCCTCCCATGTCCCATCACTATCTGCCCATTAAATAAGTTTCTCTCAATTTTTTTTAGAAATTCTTTCAGTGCTGAGAATTTCCCCGTAGCCTTCTCTCCTCCAGGTGAGCACCCCCAGCTCTCTCAGCCTGTCTCCAGGGCAGAGGTGCTCCAGCCCTCTGGACAAGTTGAGAGAACAGTCATGAATTGTAAATTCGGTGTTGCTGGCTCACCAACTGCCGTGTCACTGTGGTGCTCTGTCACAGCAGAGGGCTGGTGCTTTGTGCAGTCTGAAAAAAGTCCTATGTCAGGAAAAGGGGAAAAAAAATGAATTCAGTAATAGACGTGACTGACAGGTTCTGGTGCGTGGCTTGATGAACTTAAAAATCTCCACGTCAGGAAGTGTCTGCGGTGACTGGAGCACGTAAAGTTTTTCCCATGACACGGCGAGAAAAACTTGGATATTCGGGAGAAGCAAAGCAACGTCTCCCTCTGCGGGAATCACCTGCACTGCACCCCCGGCTCCGGGAAGCTGGAATGTCCTGCGGTGCTGCCAAACCTCCTCCTCTGCTCCTGCCCTTTCCAGGCTGGGCTGACAGGGAGCACATGCTGAGGCTATGAACCACGACTAATTATTTCTAACTAAAGGTTTCTTGACAAGCACTCAGAGCTTTTAAAGAGTTGACGCATGTTAATGAGAAACCTAATGATTACTGCTGGGTTTTGCCTTCCTTTTTTATTCTCCTGACAGGCTTTGCACTATGATTGTCCTTACATGTGGCGTTTCTGGAGGGCCAAGCAACATTCAATTAACTGGGAGTCACCACGAGAAAGGCCCAGCCTTCTGTCATCCTCAGATTCTGTCACTTAGTAGGTGCCTGTAATATATCCATATATTCTTTTGTGTGTGTTTACACAGACCCTACCATTCATGTCAGGATGTTATTCTTTTGTACTTGCTTCTTGCTAATTTATCTACTGACGTTTTTGGCCATAAAGAAGCGGCTTTAGGAAAGCACTGGGGTTAATATCAGTAAGAAATATTTATCTGGAAGTGCTTACAGGGTCATTCTGGAGCTCGTGGATTAACCAGGCAAGCAGAATTAGTCTCAAGTGTCAGTTGACCTGCCCCACAAATTGAGCTGTGGAAAGTAAAGCGTTCTCTGGGTGATAGTTGTGGTGAATACTTTCCAAACAAATCATGCTGTAGAAATACGGTCACATAAACTGTTTATTGCATAATGGATGAATGTGAAATATGAATATGAAACAAAATGAAAACCTAAATCTTTCTATGTGTTATTTTGTAAGGAAAACAGTCAGTCAGTGTTTGATGACTTCCTGCATGTGCTGATGGTTGTCAATAACCCTCAGAGCTTGGGAATATGCCCTCTTAAATTAATTTTTGATTTCCCTGTATGCCACGCACTGAATTCTCAGAGGTTTCTGTCTCATTAATATCATAACATTTTTCCAAAGTCTGGCCAGTTTTGAGAAAATAAAAGATGTGTAGTTTTATGCTAAATTACCCTTATCACACATGGAAGCATTTACTGGTGCCCAGCATTTCTCCTGAATGCACCTCATATCCTTAAACTGATCTGTAGATTAATGTTTTCACTGCAGTTGCTTTTTAAGGTACTAAAATGAACATTTAAAAAAAAAAGAGAGTGAAAGCAAAATCCTAATTTTCTTTCAGTGTATGGTTTTGTACAAAGGCATGGAGGAATCCCAATGGAAGTCACTGTCACCAATCCCATTACCCTCCTTGTCACACTCTGCATGTGTAGGTCCAGTTACTGAAGTCCACTCTTCTACAGTTATTTGAAATATATCTCTGGAAACTGGATTTGGGAAACAAAACAACATCTGGACGCTCAAACCATCATTTCAAGCCTTCTTTATGAAATATATTCCCATTTTTTTTTAGCTGAGAGGACACTTGTTGCTTCTCCTTAGACCCATTTATGTTACAGGGTATTTCTGGGCTGTCGTGGCCAATGTTCAAATGTGATTAATGATTTTGTAAATCAGATCTCTTAGACATGTTTCTATTAAACACAGCCAGAGAGATCATGAGTCACTTTAGAAGCTCTCGTCTGGTATTTTTCTTAATGGGATGAATTATTGCTCTTTCTTAAGCCCCTTACCACAGGAATGGGAGAATCCTTAAGCCCCTTTACCATCTGCACGTACAGACATGATGTCATTAAGGAGCTCAACCAGCAGGTGGAGTTTAAATTGCATTTAAACAGCAGCTTTAGACTTTGATTAAGGTTTATCTGGAACTGTGCTACTGAAAATGCCTCTTACAGACACTTCTGGATGAATGTTGGGGTCGTCAAGGTTTCCATCAGCTGTCAGGCTGTTTATACACTGACTGCATTGCAAGTGCAGAGGTGACACACACAGTTTATTAACCTGCTTGCCTTGACTTTGGAGTAATGTCGAGCAGTGCTAAATGATTGTCATTATGTGTAAATTAAAAAAAAATAATAATCTGTTATTTTTATATATACCTGAACAGACATGAAGGGAGAAGGAGCACTCAGAGGAACCAAATTCTCCATTTAAACTTTTTAATCTTTTTGCCTTGATGGCAAATAAATGGTCTTAGGCTGGGATTAGGGTGGGATTTGTTGGCAATGCTTCCCTAGAAGCTGCATTAAGCACTGACAGAGATGAAAGGGTCAAGAAATATCTGACAAAAATCATAAGGCTGCACTAGTAGCAATGGGAGGTAGATGGGAGAAGGGTTTATTGCATCTGTCACTGAGCTTCATTATGGACCTTCTGCTGAACAACAGCCAAAGGGAGAGAAACTGGTGCTGGCCAAGCCTCCTGAGCAGGATATGGCCAAGGCTGGCATCTGCCTGGGAATGGAGCCAGGCTCCAGGGCTTCAGCTCCATCTCAGAGATGAACTGTGTGGTCTGGCACCTTTGTATCGTGCATTGGTTTGAGGTTAAAGACAGGAGCTGATTGATAATTGCTGCTGTGATAAACTGTTCTCTTCTGGAGGCAGCTTGTGCTGTTATCCAGAAATCAGTGTAAGTCTGGGAGGAAAAGCAATGGTGGGATTTGCTTTGGCTAATAGAGTTGTAAGAGGTACTGACATCCAGGGAAGTCCTTATGTCACAGTTTTCATGGGAAAAAAACCAGAAAAATAAAATGTTACACTATGCTGTGGTGGCTCCAAGGGTGAAATTTTGCACCCTTTTGGCAAGGAATGATTCGCAGAAGCGGAGTCTGTAAAATCTAGAGTCCTACTAGACATAAACCCAGGCAGGAACATGCCAAGAGGAAAGGGAAAGGAAACCAGACAGGTTACCCTGGCTTCCTCTGAGCTCTGCAGGACAAGAAAGGGAATTGGCAGCCATTGGAAGCACGTGGTGACACAACTCCATTGCTGCAGGGACAATGAATTGCAGGCAAAATACTGATAAAAAATAAACAGACTGAAATTTCAGTTGTAGAGGCTACACAGAAAATACTGCTTTCATCTGAAAACCAGGTCTGTCCTGAACTGTCACTGAACCTGCTGCAAAGGTCTCAAAGGAAAGGGGCAAAGCACCACAAAAATCACGTTCAAAGCAGATGACACAGAGAAAAACTGCTGGGAAATGCCCAGACTTTTGGAAGCACTGAAATGTTTTTCAGATCCTTATATCTGGAAACGTGCTCCTATGCTAAAATCAGTCAGCAGATTCCCTTTGGAGAGAGAAGGGAATAACAGGAGCTGTAGAATGAACATCTCAGCACCCATTAGGGATGCAGCACTTGGGAGCAGATGGACAAACTGCACTAGACCCAAATAATATTAAGCAAAGCCCAAGCCAGAATTTATTACCAAATACCCTGAGTTCAGTGAATACATTTCACCTGGCAAAAAGAAGAGTTTTCTCCATGTAAGTGCCAGAAAAAGAGGAAATTTGGCGAGTGGAGTGGAGCAGGAGAGCTGCCATGGCCACGGAGGCTTGTCATAAATAACTCTGGGAAGCATTCCAGGGGCAGGTCATCCCTGCCTGGGTGGGCTCACACAGACAGCCCTGCTTTATTCCTGCAAAAATGAACAGCATTTTGCTCCCCCCCCACCTCAGAAAACCTCAGCAATGTGAAGGGCTGGATGAAGTGCTTTCCATAGCAGAGGACTGGCTTTGCTGATCGCAGGCTCTGTTCCACTCCTGGTCCAGTGTTTCAGTTTCACATCATCACCCTCTCCTGGCTCTCCAGGAGGAGATGCTGAATCAGCAGCTCTCTCCACAAAGGCTTCTTAAAGAAAACTGCAGAAGGCAAAGAAAATCTGTGGCATTCCACACTTGGAATGATGTGCCATAAAGAGCCCCCTCAGCCTCCTGGTGCAATGCTTCACTCCTGGTGTCAGAATCCTGGTGTACCTCGGTGCTCACAGTCCCAACATCATCATTCCTGCCAGGATGAAAGGAAGTTACAGACAGAAGGCAAAGAAAAATGTGGAAAGGATGAAGGCTGAGCTACTGGCAAGCTGTAAACCTCCCTAAACTATAAGTGGAAAATTCTGCCAAGATCAGATTCTTTTTTTTTTTTTTTAATTAAATAAATTTCTGTTGGACTTGATGATCTTTTCCAACCTAAACCATTCTGTGCTTTTATATTATTTTTTCCTCCCTGCAGTTTCTAAACAAATTCTGGCTGCCAATATATGGGGTATGAGGTCAATGGGATGCACCTGAAATCAGATGGGATCCCACGAGGAATGTGCTGCTTGGATTCCCACATATTAACTGCAGTATTTCCAGCACAATGGTTTTTATTTCAGACATCAAAAGAAATGAACATGCATTAAAAAAAAAAAATAGAAGAGAGAAGGAATTCAAAGTCAAGGATGGTGATTTGCTCTACAAGATAAAAGACGGGATGGTGAGGCAACACATAATTTCACATAATTTGAGTTGCATCTGAGCCTCAGTCAATCAGTTGTGCAATGAACCCCAGTTGTACTTGGATTTGCTGTGTGTTCTGTGTGATCTCGTCCTTTACTGTCAACATCCCAGCTGCTGGGGGAAAAACTGCTCTTAGAGTGTTGCAAAACTGGCCCTATTGTAATGTCAGCGAGGGTCAAACAAAGTTTGGGGGTTTTACATTTGCCACGATTGGGGGCAGTCTGGACAGTCACCTTGAGACTGTCACAGGCACTGCTGGGAGAGGCCAGTGTTGTTTTATAGATGTGCCAAAAAAAAATAAAAAAATAAAGAAGGCAAGTTGCAGTGAGGCTGGAGAGAGCAAACCTTCACTTCATTAGTCAGTAAATTAAGACAGATGGTTCTAAAATGACTTCATCAGCAGTGAGGCTTTGTTTTCTGCAGACGTCCATGCCATCACCTCAGGCTGAGGACAAAGCAGGCAGTGGGTGTTTTATTATTGTCACGTCTTTGCTGACTTCTACTAGTCACAGGGAATAAGGAGGGGGGGATGTAAGGTGGGAAAATGGCTGTGAAAGAGGATTATAGACGATCAGCACCTTTGGTTTCTAGAAACTTGTGGTTTGTTGTTAAAGAACTGGGTTGTTGGGTTTTTTTCAGGAGTTCCTGCTCTTGTGTGTGCAGCTTTAAGGAGACCTGTGGTAGCTCATCACCGGGGGCTTTGCTTTCTGTAGGTTATTTTCCTCCCAGTGGAGTGTTCCCCTCCTGCAGTGAGCGGTGTGGCTGCTGTCACTGTGCCTGTGCTGGAGGCTGCTGTGACACACACACACACACACAGCTCTGCTCTGCCTCACTCCACGGTTGTGGCACAGCTCCACCAAAGCGATGGTTCTGCATCCTTTGACACCAGGGGAAAACGTGCCCGTGGTGTTGAAGGCCAGTGACACTCTGAAGGTTTCAACCCACGTTAAGGAGATACCCTCTAATTAATACAGTGCAATTTGCATTTCCCACACGTGGGTTCTGATTCTGGTCCTGTCCTGTCCTGTCCCTCAGTGCCCGGGAAGGCACCGGAGTTGCTGGACTTTAACATCAGCTCTGGGAGAAGAAAATTACAGCTGGGATTTTTATTATCACCTTACCACAACCTCTATTTCTATGATTCATATTCCTTTAAGAGATTAGTTTTCTTTACCATTTAACCTTTCTCAATATTGCTGCCTGAACCAAATTTATGTCTTGGATAAAGCTATGTCCTCATTTTATTGAATCCAGGTACTTTTCATAATGAAACTAAGGTCATGTGATCTTTGATTGTGGTACTTTAAATTCTTTATTGAAAATGTGTATTATATATTTTTATGACATTAATTAAATGTCTCAAAATAAATGACAACATAAAAAATAATTAATGTCTCTGTTTGGCTCATTATCTCTTCGGATTTGATTTGTGTTCAGAGCTGGAAATTCATCTGATCCACATAGATTTAGATGTTTCAGAGCACTGCCTCATGGCAAAATTTAGGGCTGAAGAGAGATTTCATGAGCAGGGTACTGTATTTTTTTATTTGCCTGCATGATCCTTGGGTAAATTACATTCTTGTCTATCCAGGATGTTATTCCACCTTCATCACCCGAGTATGTGAGTGCCTTCCAGCTCAGCATTATGTGATCCAGCCGACATCTGCCACGCTCATTCTCTCTTTCATCCTCACCCCAACGTGTGCATGTTTTGTTGTTGGGTTTAGAGCTACATGCTGCCATGTGTCAGTGTTCCAGAAAGTCAGATGTGCATCAAACACTCTTCTAAATAACTTGCATATTGATCCTGTGAGACCCCTCTGGTTTATGGCCTGAGATTCAAAAAAAAAAAAAAAACTGAGCTGGAGGTATGAAACTATTGTAATCTTGCAGGAGAGAAATAATTATAAAATCCATCAGGATTTCATTATGTCTACTTTTATATTATTCCAGCATCTTGGAGGTCTTTAACTGTGAATTAGACCATTTGTGCTAGAAGCTGCACAGTCTGTACTTTCAAATCATTTACAATCTAATTATAAGAAAACAGATCTTGTCTTTTGAAACATTAAACCATCTTAATATAGAAAAAGGATGCAATTGACTATTAAATCTCACAGAGAATTTCTTAATGTCAGCAGAACTAGATTTCTATTTAGTCTTGCAAGTAATTCCTATGTGGGTATTATTATTAATAATAATAATAATTTTGTTTTTATTATCCTTCCAAATAATAACGTGCTGTACAAACACTGCCCAAAAGATGTTTAAAAACTCCTTCTGGTGCACAGCAGGGAGTTCAGATGCCATTCAGATTCCAGTTCAAACCCTGCTTAGGGCTTCCTGAAAGAAACCATCTGACGAGGTATTTCAGGGGAATATGGAAGCACTTGAAAGACAAGTCCAGTGTTAGAGGACGATTGACATTTATTGACTTCCTGCACCATCTAGTGGGGATTAAAATTAATTGCTCTCATTTTATGAAGACTCTAAGCTGTTCAGGATGCCCGTGGCTTCCTCTCCCAACCCTGAGGAGAGTCCTGGAGGAGCCAGTTCTCATCATCCTTTGCACAACAGGACCCGGCTCCACTGGGACCACCAGAGGCCAGAGGGTGACTGTGATAGCCAAGGATCCATCCCCCTGAATACGGGCCATGAGGAGCACTGGGAACCCTCCAGGAGCATTCCTGGTGTGCCACTGAGCCCATGGCAGCTCTCCTGGCTGTGGGAAGCAGCAAATACACAAAAAGACCTGGAGAAATGATCTGCACAGGGTTCTGCTGGGCTCCCACTGTGCTCGGGGGGTTGGGATGAATTTCAAAAGGTCTCAGGGTGGTTCTGCCCTGTCTCATGACCTGGTTGGAATTCAGCTCTGAGGCTGTCCTGAGTGAGAAACACTAAGTTTTTCAGGTTGCTCTGCGAACCACAGAGGAGGAGCCAAGATCTGATCCTGCAGGTGGAAGCAAAACCCACTACTGTAACATTAATATAAAGCATTTCCTTGAACATAATTTGCTTAATTATCAGTGAACAGGATGACATTAGGGAATTAAACTCCTAATTTTCTGTCCAGGAAACAGGAGCAGCTTTTTGTGTTGCTGGGCAACACAGATACGCTTTGAAATTTGATTAAAGTAGTGAGTGATAAACATTTTTAAATAGACATATGCTGACAGAGGCAATCCTAATTGCTCTAAACAACCAGGAGGCTGGAAAATCCCATCTCCAGAATAGTTTATGAATTAAAAAATTGCTCAGACTAACTGCAAGGGAAGGATAAAAAGAAAAGCTTGAAGAAGGGGAGAGACATCTCCTCCCCTGAGGAAGAGAGTTAATGGTTTCCATATGATTGTGGGTTTTGTTCCCTTGTTCTGTCCACCCATTACCATCCATGGGTGTTGGCCATCCATGGACGTGTGTGTCATTCCAGCAGCAAAGGGGTCACACTCTGCTGGGAAATCAGTGTGTCACAGGCTGGAAATGTGTCTGTGGAACATGTTCTTCACCACAGAATTTTTCCCCTTCCAGACCAGGGCTTATCTTGACCTTATTTCATGAGAAATAGTGACCAAGTGGATTTGAAATGCTGCCCTTGGAGCTTGACAAGTCTTCCTTGAGCTTCACTTCAACAAGGTCACAGTGGAGTTGGGCCCCACAGAGGAACCTCTGCTCTGGATCTTCCTCCTCCTGAAGATCTTCCTCCTCTCACAGCAATCCCTGTGGGATGTGATGGTGACCTGGACTCTGGGAGCCTTTCCTGGCTCATCTGAGAAGCTTGACAGAAATCTGAAAGGATAAAGGCCTTTTTTTCTTTATTGTCTCCTTTGAGGGCAGGATTCCTGGGTTTTGCCATGGATTTCACACTGGCAGAACATCTCCAGGTCATTGCCAGAACATCCCTTACTGCTTCCTAGTTTGCTGTGGCAGAATTTCATCTCTCTTTTACACGTTGTTATTTCTTCCATTTTCTTTTCCTTTTGCTTTGACACTGCCTGTCACTGACACCCACTCTGCTGCTTTGTCTGAGAGTTTAGAAAGATCCCCGTTGCCTTTCGCTGATCTTGATGTGAGAGACAACTGGTGTGTAAAGTCTGTCACTGAACCGCTGAAAATACACATTCCAGCTGCCACACTCTTGCTTTTCAAACACCAACAACATGACTGTTTTAAAATAGTCTTTCCTTTAAAAGCCTGCACTGCACCACGTTGGGGCAAATTTCTTCCTGAAAGATTCTGCCACATTCCCATTGATTCCCACAGCATTTTTCAGCTCAAAATTATTGTAAAGCTGATGCAGAAAGTCTTATTTCTCACCTCTCCTAGCTTTCCTTCCATCACAGAGGCATGATGGGACACTTCCCAGTGGTTGGGATGTTGGAGCTGCAATAGATGATGTTGAAACACCTTTCTGATGGTTCCCATCAATAAAACCCAACACCCCCTTCACTGGGGAGGTCTCATTCCTGGGGAATTGGGAGCTCTCTGTTCCCACAACCCTGCCTGGTGAGCACAGTGAGATCCCTGCTCTTAATAATCTGCAAATGTGGCAGAAGCTGCCTAGAAAAGCGTCTTCCCTGGATAAAGAATCCAGTTTTCACAGGCATTTGTGAATATTCATATTTAATTTTACTGAGAAGTAAAAGAGAATGTCAGCAATTTTGGATGAATCTTACATTGAATTCACTTTTTTTTCCCTTTTCAGCTGGTTTTTTGCGGTACACTTTGCCAAAATTTGCTGTAATTGTGTGTGTTACTATGACAGATCTGGCACAATTACAAACAGAAATGGCTGCAGATGCCATGCTGAGCATGTAAAAATGGAAACTCCATGATTATCCCTCTTAAAAATCTGTCTTTAAGGGCTTGCTTTTCATTTATTTAATTAATTATTCCAGGTGATGAGAGGCTGAAAGCGCTGCTTTAAAATGCCCCTCTTGCCTTCCTCCAGTCAGCTCTGCCCTCATGCCTCAGCCCTGATCACCTTTTCTAACTCATGTCTGACCTTCTTTGAGGAATCCCAGGATGGTTTGAGTTGGAAGGGACCTTAAAACCCATCTCATTCCACCCCCTTACATGGGCAGGGACACCTTCCACTCTCCCAGGCTGCTCCAACCTGGCCTTGGACACTTCCAGGGATAGGGCAGCCACAGCTTCTCTGCCCAACCTGTGCCAAACTCTCAGATATTTTTGCTGCTAAGACTGTGGACACAAGGAGAGGTGAGTTTGTCACCTAGTCATGATCCCAGTAAGCACCAGAACCACCTTGTAACCCCCAAATAAATAAATACTAAAGATCTCAGACCTGCCCTGTTTATACTCCTGAACTTGGGAGATTCTTTGGCTTTGTGATTCATTGCTTTAAGATTGTCTGTGTGGCCTCGATGTCTCTATCCAGCAAATACCTGCATTGATTTCTTTGCTTTCCATTTTGATTCTGACCATAATCACAGCCAAAAAAAAAGAAAAAAAAAGCCATTCTGGAACTTGGATGGGTGTTAATAACAAATAGGACCCCAACAAATCACCTGAAACACAAAGGTGGGTCAGATGAATGGTTTGTATATAAGTAACTCCTGGTGAACCAGCAGGTGGGAATTAAAATTTAATTTAGAGTGTACTGTCCCTGCTGCAGTGGTGGTGGTGGTGATTTACTTGATTGACTGCTGGTTTCTTTCACCTTTGCGAGCCTCAGGTTTTTACTATCTGAGGAAATTAAGGCTGAATTGCAGCAGGAAATTCCTTGTACCCAGGTGTTTCTGGTTATCCGAGGACTAACTGGGCTGGTGAGGAGGCAAGGATTAGGATGGGATGGTTTGGAATCTCAATGATCCTCATTGCTTAGTCCCCCACATTGACATTCTGTCAGTGGTGTGTTTGTTCTCAGCCAAGGATGGGAAAATCCTACTGAGCTGGGCAACAGGTCCGGTGAGCAGAGATAATTTCATTGTTCTTTCTCAGTGCCAAGGGTGGGAAACTGGTTTTATTAGGTTGTCCTGATTTAATGCGCTGAATTTAAAAAGCGCTACTGGATTCTCTTGGGTCGTGACTTGACTTGCTTTAATAATGCAGTTGTCTACTGCTCCTGCTCTCCAGCATGACTTTGTGCTGACTTTCCTTCTCAGATTGATGTTTGAAATGAGAAAAAACCCCCAAACATTTCCTGGCAGGGATAAAATGAAGAGCAGGTCTTTAATGGAAGCTTCCAGGTCCACCATGCACAGAGGAAGCCCCTATAGCATCAGTACCTCTTTTCAATACTAGTCAAGTGTCGTATTTGATAGATACATCCAACCTCAAAATCGTTCATCCCTCCTCCTGCCCTCCAGGTCTGTCCCTTGGAGCTTCTTCAGGGGGTTTTGGGCCTTCTATCTTGATTTATCTACCCCACATCTTGCTATTTCCCTCCAGTTTCATGTCCCAGACAGGATCTGCTTGCTAGAACTTGTTTTTCCCTGGAATAAAACATTAAACAACATTTCACAGACTGCGAGAAAGAGGTTTTCTACCATCCCAGAAGTGAGAACCCATGCAGCTGTGCTAAAATCCAGAAATACAAAGAATATAAGAAATCTAAGGCATCGAGATGAAAGCAGGAAGGGCCCAACCTCAGTCCCACTGACTTGTTGGGAGATGAGTCAGGCTGGAAGGTCTCCAAATGGCTGAGCTGCTCTTTTGAGAAGGAACACAATCAAAGGCAGTGTTAATTTAGGGACTGATGACCCTGTGCTGAACCGTGGTGGTGGTGACAGGCTTCATAATTCAAGTGTGTTGGGTGAACAGAGGAACGAACACACCTGGGTGAAAGGAGTGCTTTCTGACCTCAGAATTCCCAGTGCGAGGGACATACCGTGCAGTGGCAGGACAGCTTGACTGGCATGGAAAATACAGCCTGATCTCCCTGCCAGGCTCTGGGAATGCCCCTTCTCCAGTGCTGTGATGGATCTGCCCTGTCAGCTGGTCCCGTGGTGTTATGACCCCTGTGCTCTGCATGGCCCATTGCTGGGTTATGCAAAGGTTACCCAAACACAGAATTTGCTGTCTGCCCTGGGCTCAGAACCCTCTGAACTAGGAAACCTTGGTCAAGAGATTCCCTCAGCAAGAGCGGTATAATATAGAATAAATCTCCTGGAGCCTTGATAAGCTTCTCAAAATGTAAATTCTGCTCCATTCCCGCCAGCTACTCAGGAAAAATAAAGGGATTAAAAGAGACAGAAATGTCCTTTCCTTTGCCCCAAGCTGAGGAGCCCATATTTCACGTGCTGCAGTGAAGCCAGGAGCTGGCTCTGGGAGGCTGCTGGGATGTGCAAGCTGCCAGCCAGGCTTGGAACAGAAACACAGCAAGTGAGCAAGAGAATTATTTCCCTCAGCCCCCAAAGCTCTAATTCCTGCAGACCCCTGGGCTGGGTTGCATTTTCAAAGCGAAGTGGATGAGAGCAGGATCATTTCCCTTAAGCAGTCATTAAGGAAAACGACTTCAGATTATTCAGGTACTGCTGCAGCAGCCTAATGGACTGATAAACAGTTACATCTTCTTGGACTGTACCAACAGACACAACCTGAGTTTTGTATAACACCAAAGGCATCAGCTCTCCTCCAAACTGCAAATGAAATAGCCCCAGAATAGGGTAAATCTGTGCAAAGTGTCTTTGGTGCCAAATGGAAATGGAATTTGCAGGCATGTCTCAGCAGAGGAAAGTCCTTTCCTAGACCCGGAGAAATTCAAGCAGCCACATGGAAATACTTCAGTTTCAGCATTAACCATCAGAGGAGATGGCTGCTGCAGCTCATGGAAACCAGGTAATTCAGTTCTGTACTTTAAATATGTGCAACGCCAAGAAATATTAGGGGATGTGGGATGTTTAATGCACCATCAGTGCTACAGAGTCAGGAGGGCAACCAGAACAAAGCTCATACTGAGCTCATACTGATTGATGCCTTCATGGAGCCCCAGCATGATGTTCCAGCTGGGAGCTGGCTTTGAAAAACCTGAGCTCTGCTCTTTGCCTCTTAGTCCTGAGATATAAAACGCGCCTGGGTGTTGCCACCTTCTCTGCTGTGTGATTCTGACACTCAGCAACCTGTGTCTGCCAGGGGGTGTCCTCCTCCCTCCCTCCCTCTCTCCGAGGTCCCTGCCTCCAAACCTGTGAATCCAAATAGCTCCAGGGTAGGTGGATTTTTCCACCCTGTTCCAGGTCTAATTTCTCTTTCAAACTCGTACCATATATCTTTCCCCACCTCCCACTTGTCACTTTATGGGCTTGCTGGATCTGTTTCCTTTAATGCTCGAAAAATATACAGTTAAAATCACCTCAAAATTTACTAATATGTCTTTTTATTTGAAAGGCTTATTTCCCTGAAAGGCTTTCCCAGTCTTATATGAGGGCACGCTCTCTAATATTAAACATTTTTTTTTGTTAAAAATGGGTGCACATCTGTTTGATATTTAACTCGAAACAAATGGTGAGAGTGGGGAACATAAGCAAAATTATGCTTTAGATAGCTTTAAAAGGTCATTTTTCCTTTAAACTACAAAGGATGAATAGGGGCATATGACACACATAATAAAGGCAGAGATAGGTTTAAAATGCCCTCAGGCTACTCTGAGGTCAGCTGTTAAATTACAAGAAAAGACACATTTTGCCCTTTTTTTCTTTTTTTTTTCTTTTTCCACTCAGAAGCGTGGAGTAGCAAGTTGGGAATCTTTGTGCAGGGAAGGTCACTCTCTTATAACCCACCCCGTTTTTCTCTATCATTTTCCTAAGGGATACTGAACTCTTAAGCCTAATAAGTAATTAATTGGCTCCAAACTAGCCCCCCCACCCCCCTTGCTGACTGAAAATTGGAGAAATCATTGCTCATGCTCTGCCATATGATGAGATATTTCTCACTATCCTACATTTAATTGATGGACAAAAAATCTACTTGCTCCTCCCTGGTGTGGGCAGGAGGGATCCTGCCAGGGGTGCTGGAAACAAGGAAAGCTGTCGCCCTGCAGCAGTGCCAGTGCAGCAGCACTGGGCTGAGTATCTGGGTTTGCTTTGGGGTGTGGGTTTTTTGTGGGTTTTTTTGGTCAGGGCTGGGTTTGAAAACTGCCAAGCACTCGCCGTGAATTTTGAAGGGGAAATGAAGCGGGAAATGGGCCATTTCTCATTTAGAGCTGGCATGGGACCCAACCAATGGGAGCAGAGGAGGTTTCCAATAAAACCTTCCTGAAAGGCAAAGGAGTGTAGAGACAAGACTGGGGTTGTAATCTGGCTCCAGCCATCTGCTCCAGAAGCTCGGGAAGGGCAGGGCAGGGCCTGACCAGCACCTTGTTGATAAAAGAGAGATGGAAACATCAGCTCAGATGTGGTCATCAGGTGGCTTTGGCATCTGCCAGAACATCTTTTCTGCTGTTAGAGACAGATTAGGGAAGACCTGTGGAACAAGAAGGTCAAAGCCTTACATGTAGCTCTGTCCCTCTGAGGCTTGTTTGAAGTACTTGTTTCTGTACTGCAGAGGTAAAATTAGAGTCTTATTGTTTCTTTGTAAAGTAAAACAACTTTTTAGTTGATTCCTCCCCTCTTCCCTCCAAAACACAAGTAGGTCCTTTACCCTGGTGGGAGTTGTCTAAAGCTGATTAAGTCCTATTGGTAAATCATGGATACTTCTAAATTTTAGGCATGAGATATGTAGGCACATTCAAAGTATTTGGAGCAGAAACTCGGAGCATTTTCTGATTATTCCTGAGCTTTGTACTCCAATCTGTAACCACTAGAAAGCAAATTGTCCATAGCTCCATCCCATAACACACAGGTTTTTAATGGGAACAAAGTATCCTCCTTCAAAGGAACAGCACCATCAAGAACCATACCTGGTTCTCATGTCCTAGAAAACATTTTGCAGTTTTAATGATTACTCAGAAAGGGGGAGAAAAAAGTCTGGGCAATAAATTCAGGAGCTGGAGAGGTACAAACACATCCTCTGGCTGAAATTCCTCTTTTTAGAGCCTGATATGCTTTATCATACCAGGCACACGAGCTTCCAGCTGCCAACACGAGGGCACGCTGGCAAGGAGCCGACCCAGCTGCCGTGGTGACAGTGCCATTGTAAACTTTTATTTTTTATTCTCAGCGTGTATTGAGAGTGATCCCTTTGTTCCATATGGCTCCCATATAGTGACACTGCATCCTGTGTAGGAGAGGTCAAGGAGTGGATTATCAGCAAGTGTTTCAAGTCAAGAATGAAGGGAGCTGGCAGAGCAAATCCACACAAAGCCTGTTCTGTGCTTCCCATCGGTGCAGTGACCTCTGGGTTTCGGTGTCTGTGTGTCTCCCCCTTTCTCCCTCCATGTGCTGAGCACAGCCCTGGCTAACGTGTTAGCACAGCATTTCCCTGGAAGCTTTTTAGAGGCAGAAAGAGAACAAAAGCAGCCCTGAAAGCCCGGCTGAAATGTTCAGTTATTAGCAGAGAGGCTGGGAGCAGAGAGGGAGCAGTGCAGGAAAGGATCTGCTCCCATCCCCATCCCCACCCTGCTGTCCCACTGTCCCCACCCTTGGAGCCAGCCATTGTAGATGGGCATCACATCTGCTCCCTGTGATCAACTGGCATCTCCCCAGTTATCCAGGACTGCTGCTAAAGGATGGAATGTGGCTGGATACCCTTGGGTGGGTCCCCACTGTCCCTGCAGACCCCTGTGTGTCTGAGCAGGTCACTGCCCACTCCCTGCATTGGTAGGCATGCAGAATTCATAACTGCATTTTAATAGCTCATGACCTGCAAGACCTGAGTGACTGTAACCCTCACAGAATTATTACCAGCCAAGTAAAAATTATATTCCATTTGAACATTCCTCACATAATATCCCCACTGCAGCAGCATTGAAAGAAATCCAGTGTTAGCAGGGCTGTTTCTCTGGTACCTAATGAGTTGGCTTTGGCTGGGGATCAGGAGCTTTTGCAGGCTGGAGTTTACATTGACCACTCAAAGGCTTTGGATATTCTGGACTGTGCCTTGTTTAATGATGTAAAGTTAAATTGGGGCTGAGGGGAGGGTGGTCAGCTGGTTCCAGTGATGCTGGAGAAGGTGCATGTAAACACTCTGCTCAGCACTCCTTGGCAGGGACAGTGCCGGGGGGAACTGGAGCAGGGCTGGGAACACAGGACAGCCGCCAAGGGGCAAGGGCTGAGCCTCTGGACTGACCCAGAGTGCTGGATGCTTCAGGGATGCTGGTGGGAAAATGCACATTGACACCCTCTCTCTTCACCCTCACGTCATCTATCAATGGGAAAAGAATTTCTCCTTTGGCCTGAAAGTCCTCTAAGTTTGTAAAAAAGGATTTACCAAGACACATCTTCTCCTGGATGGGACCCTGGAGGGGGGGACAGGAGAGGAGGGACTGCTGCATCCCCCCTGCTTTAACAGCTACGCCCAGGGGTGGAGGCTGGTAACCTCTCTCTGAGGAGAGATTTCCAGCTGGGAAAAGTCTGGAATGATCCAGAGAGTCAAGAATACGTAATCACTGCCATAAAAAGAGAGGCTAAACAGAAAGGCAAGGATTGGTAAAACTGTATATGGACACATGGAGTGAGGAATGATCAGTCTTTTCTGTCCTGACACAGAAGGAGGGAGTGCTCAGGGAAATGACAGGACAATCACTCCCGGGCAAATAAAAGTGCAGGGAAGTCCTGGAAGCAATCCTGGAGTTTAGCTGGGTGGTGGGAAGCACCATGCCCTGCTCTGGAACCTCAGCCCCTACGTGCCAGCATTCCAGAACCAGGAGACTCATCATACTGCATCCATCCTCTTCCTCATTCCTTTTTTCACCAACCTTTTCCTAAGCTGGTTTGTCTTTGTGGGATCCATTACAGACATTCTTGCATACTTCTGATTTCATTTCTATTTTGTCTCTGTTTGTTTGCCCGTGAAAGCAGTTTATCATTCTCTGTAATTTTATGTCAGGAGGAACAGATGCCAGCAGTGAAAACAAATCCAGAAAGTTCTTCCCTTCTGCTCTATTTATACTGGATCATCTTCTGCCTGATTTGATTTCAGTATCAATATTTTTCCTTTTTTACCCTTGTGCCATGCAAAAAAGATGGAGACAGAAAAAGGGATGGCGTGATTATGTTCATGTAAATAATATTATGTTGACTCTGCTGTGCAGTACAAATAATTTATTTGAGTTAAAAAGAAATATTATTGACCATTTCTGCCTGGCAAGTCTGAAGCTCGTTTAGAATAATAAAACCTGCTTTTCAGCTGAGTGCCCTGGAGTGTTTAACATTTCAGCTTTAATAGTGTGGCAAATGGATCTCAGAAACTGTGGATATTCAGTGCCCAGGTGTGATAAAAATTCCTGCTAATGGACTGTGCCTTTCCAAGTGCCCAGGTGGCTGCCACAGCATCCAGGTTGGCAACAGAATTAAGAGCAGAGGAAATGTGTCTTTTTTCCCCTTCCTTGACCTTCTTGGGTAGATTATTTTTAAGGAATTGGGGAAAAATTCTTCACAGGTGGCATTTCCCTCTATTGCTCAAATATATCCTGTTCTTCTACCCCAACAGTGTTGGCTCCTTTCCTGTGGGCAGTGACACACTGAGCTGGCTCAGATTTGTTCCCTGTGAGAATATTCAGACCCAGCTCATCCCATTCAATGACAGGGGAATGTTGGGAGCCTTGTGTGGAGGGTTCGTGCTTTACCACCGTGCAAATGTACCAAGGCAAACACGAGGGAGAAATCAGTTCTGCACAAAGTGCTGCATTTGCTTCCTTTTAGCAAAGACCTCCAAGATCTGATTTAGACTTCCTGGGTGAGACTCTTCATGGATTTTTGTTGGGAGATTCATGGCACTGGGAGCTGGAAGCACATTAGGTGAGGTACAGCTCATCTGTCACTGGCCAATAAATGTTGCCCGGCTCGTTTCTGTCTGCAGCCTCATAATTTGTGCTTTGGCAAAGCACATCTTCCAGGATCACATCCTGCCTTTGTTTGAAGACCTCAGGAGATAGAAAATCCAATTCTGCTGTTCTAATGTGTTAATCACCTCCATCCTTCAACCCCTGTGCTGAGTTCCAGTCCCGTTTAGCTGATGTGCAAACAGCCATCAGGGCTCGTTAGTGCTTTAGAATGGACACGATTTGGCTCTGGACTCCTCTGGACTGGACTCTCATTTTCATGAAAGCCAGGATTTTTGTATCTGCCACTTGTGACTCTTCTCTGTGTGATCTTAGAATGATTGCAAACATCCAAGGAATGGTGAAGATCTGCTGTTTTGTCTGGGAGTGCATGAACAGTTGCTTTAGTTCAAACATACACCTTTTTTCTCAGTCATGGTGTAACCAAATCGTTAACATTTCCAAATTATTCTGCATCATGTCAGCATACTGAAATCGTCAGGATCTGGAGCATTCCTTTATTATTATTGATGGTTGTTTATTATTTAACCTAAAAATGCCATCTGGATTCTGGTAATACCCTCACTTGTTGATTCCAAAAGAACTTGATGCTTTTTTGTTTATCTCAACCTGTAATTGTAAAACATAAGAATAAAACGGGAGCAATTTATTTTCCAGATCAAATTTTCTCTCAGCAGGATTAAAACTGCCACAGCAGTAAAGAGTTTACAAACTCACTAAAGAACTGTAATAACTTCCCTTCCCACTGCCGGGTCAAGGAAAGGTAATACATGTTTCCAATCAGCTTTGAATGGAACTCAAATTGTGGGGTTTATTTCACTTTAATCCATATGTGAGTTCACGTTAAAGGTAAGAGAAATCACAGGACTGCAAACATGGAGCAGAGTTAATTAAATTCTGCAGCTCCTTGTGGAAGAAGCCCTGGCTCTGCTCATGTGTGAAGGGTTCCAGGTGCTTCTGAGGGCAACACCAACTGGTTCTACTGGTGGAGCAAGGGCAAGAGCACGTGAACTTGTAGGGACCAAGTACACTGAGAAAAATCCTGGGAAATATTCCTTTTTGTTGAGTTATACACCCTCCCTCCAAAAAAAAAAAAACCCAAAAAGAAAAAAGAAAAGAAAGCTTCCTTTTCTTCCCTGCCCAGAAAAAAAACAGAAATTATAGTACCTCAGGTGACAGGCACTGGGGACTCTATGGAAACATGGCGTGTTCTCAGCTCAGGCCTAGATGAGATCTTTCTCCAAGTCAGTGCCCACTGCAAATATTGCTTCTAGAAATGATAAATACATTTTAGTCTTCCTTCTCTGTTTCCCATTTACTGTGGGAGTTGTTGTGGTGTTTTGGTGTGGTGGGGGTTTTTTATTTCTGGGTTTCTGTCTGATTTTATTTTATATGTGTTCTGGAAAAGAGCTTCTGCTAAGTGGGAGGGACTATTCATGTGCCTACAGTTAAATGTGCATTTCAGTGGCTTGCAGAGCTGGGAGCTGAGCTCTGGCCACTTTGCAGGATCAGGTGCACTAAGGCCTTGCTTATCCTTTGGCAGCTCTTACCCAGGCACAGTGTGCAGGCCTGAGGTCTGTGCCTGCACCTGCCAGGAGATTCATCTTTGAAGCTATAAATGCTTATTTAATGTCCTTTTTCCCCCCCTTTTTTTCCCCACATCTAAGATGTGGTCTTGAAGCATCTCCAATATTGACCAGCAGTGTTTGGTGCAAGTCAAAATTGAAGAGGTTGCCTAGAAAGGTGACAGATGCCACATCCCTGGAAACATTCAAGGTCAGGTTGGATGGGGTTCTGAGCAACCTGATCTAGTTGAAGGCTCGTTGCAGGGGGCTTAGAAAAAATAACCTTTAAAGGTCTCTTCCAACCCAAACTGTTCTCTGGTTCTGTGATGGTTGTGGCTCACCCGAGCTCTGCACATCACTGGGGACATGCCAGATGCAAGATCTGGCTACTTCAGGAAAGGCAGTTTTGACTCTCCATGTGGGCATGAAACTGTGTCCTTACCACTGTGCCAGGCTGACCAGGAAGGGACAAACCTCAGGAAAATGTCTTTTGTATGTATTTTGTTGAGTGGTGGACTTCAGTAGCCATGAAAGTTGAATATTCACACAAGCACCCAACAGAGAGAGCTCTGTCCGTGCTCTGGGTTCTGGTTGTTGATGCTTCTGCCTACAGTCCCTGCATCCAGGGTAACAAAATTCTCTTCCCATGCAAAGCTGGCAGCAAAAGGGTTTTGTCTTTAAAAATGAATCATGTTCCAGAATGAATTGCAGGCCACGTGGGAGATTCTGGGAAAAAAAAAGCCTTCCTCAAGCACGAAAATGTGACATCTTAAAAATCTGAATTTTAAAATATTGCGCCGTGCATTCATTTTGCCTCATGCAATAAAATAAAAGTCTGCCTAAAACAAATCTATTTTTCTTAAGCTTCCCACAGAATATCAATGAGAGTATGAGTCACTTAGCATCACATAACAGATTCCCTGTCTCCTGAAGTGCTTGTTGGAGGCTTTAACAGGCTTTGGATCGGGCTCCGTAAGATCATCTACCGTGGGCAACCGGCCTTTCTGTGGAGACCTGGAGCTCCTCCACTCGACAGAGAGAGACTTCAGACCTTGCTGAGAAGAACTGGGTTCATGCCACGGAGTTCTTCAGTTTGTCATAACCATTTTAATAACCAAGTCTCATTTTCCTGTATTCCCCTGCGCAGAACTTTGCAAGAGTACTTGAGGGTTGTTTGTGCTCAAGGCCACAGGTGTGGGAAGAGCGTGTTTGAACAGACGTGCCCAACAGCCCTTCTCATTTCTCATCCTGGCTACTCCATTTTCCCTCTCTACAGAAATGTCCTTGGCTGCTCCATGGTTCTGTTCCCTCAAGTTTATTTGTTTCCCAGCTCGGATTCTCAAGTGCTCTGTTCTTGCTGCTTAGAGGTGATTTCAAAGTGGTTCACTGCAATTCTCTTTCTTACATAAACACTTCAAAATTACTTCAGCAAACTACTGAAATACTTGCACATCAGCAAAACAGCTTTCAATGACGATGATCTTGTGTTCTGTGCATCCAAGTACCTTTGACTCAGATGGTGTTCTTTTACATAACAAGCTTTTATCTCTTAATAATTTCCTGACTGCAAATTCAGGCTTTTCTTTTGGACAAATTCAGAGATATGAACACAGTCCTGTTTTCTCTCAGAGTGTTATAAAATAATAATTCTTTCCTTATAAACTCTTATCTCAGACCTGGTGAGTTTTTTATGTTGCTTTTTTTTCTGTGGAATTGTCCATTCATGGAAGCAAAGCTAATTCAGGTCTTGCAAGCCAAGCTTTTATTCACACAGATAATATTTGGTTTTTACATCAGTCACCTTGGTTTGCATTGATCTCTCAGTCCAGGTTTGAAGCAAATCAGTTCCAGATTTGAAGCAGGAAGACTTTTGTGCAAACATCCATTGCTACATCCATCCTACCTGGGCTCCAGAAGCTGCAGTTCACCACCTCATTGTAGTCACAGTCTCTCCTCTTTACGCTGGTGACTTTCCTTGGTGGCATTTCTCAGGTTAAATACCAGAAAAAAGGTTAATATCAAAAGATTTCAGGCAAGAGGGCTGACTCCATATCATTCAGCTCGAATCTGTATGTGCTCTTGCAATGAACAGATCATTAACTTTTGCAGTGCAGCTGCTGAGAGATGTCTTGAAATACTTCAGCTCCCCAGTCAGGGTGATAACAGCTCATTAAAGCCCAGTATCTGAGCCCTCTGTTCAAAGAGGGTTTGGAGATCACTGCTGTTTCTTCCTTCTGTTCCCTCAGCACCAGGAAGGAAATAGAGCTGGGCTGATATTTTATGTCTTTGTGCAGGATGTGGTGACCTCAGACAAAAGCAACCACAAGTTCATTACCCAGCACAGCACCCTCAGAGCCCAGTGGGTTAAACTGGGAATGGACTTTCTTGCTGGGAGCTGAATTAGGAAGATAAATCTATAAGAGCTATTTAATATTCTGTAACAAACTGAGATTTACATTTAAACTAGGAAAATCCATCCTTTGTCTGCCTTCTTCCCCACCACTGCTGCAGCCAAGTCATGAACAAGACATTTCACATCAGTCTCCCCATCCAGGAAAGCCACAAGAAGAGCTGATGAAAGTCCACTTTATGAGCTGATTATAACTTTTGTCATTATCCTGAGCTGAGCATGTACATATTTGTGGCTTATGTTTGATCCAAGTTAGACCTGAATCTTTATAGATGAGCATTAGGTGTCTGCAGTGTTTGCTCAGGAGCTGCTCCATTGGGAGGAGATGTTCTCCCATCAATGGTCCCACACTTGTGCATTCAGTGGCAGGCAGATAGTGGCTTTAGAGGAGATTTGCCTAATGGTCATGCTGAGTTCTTGGAGGCAAAACCTCAGATGAAAACCCAGCTATTCCATGAAGGAATATGGCAGGACTGTGTGTGTCCAACGAGCCAAGGAAAACCAGTGACCCTGTTTCCCTGGGGCATCTTCAGGAGAGAAATTCAACCTTGCTCCTCCTCAGGAGTGTGTGGGATGCAGCAGGTACCTCTTGCACACAGCTCCCAGTTGCCCATGTTGAGATGTGAGTGTGGTCCTTTGTCTCCAAAGGGTCCATGCTGCTGTTCCTGAGGGAGGAACAGCTCAGGGAGCAAGTGGAGCCCTTGCAGCCCCCTCCTTAAGCTGAAATTCATGCAGAGCTCTGGGATCAGCACAGCAGCCAACAGGTTTCTGGGTGGAATTCCAGGCCTGGAGCAGAGCCTTAACCATTTTGTGACCTGGGTAATAAAGAGGGGGAAGGGAAGAGGGAACTCCTCCCTATAAGCACCTGCAGCAGCAGAAGACAGTGGAGGGGCTCCAGCCAAAATCTGTAGAGAGTGAGGAGGAGATGACAGGGCATCCTCATCCCAGCCCTGCTTTCTGAAACGTGCTTCCTCTCACCTGGGCCATCAGATTTATAAAACTCACAGGCAAGCTGCAAGGACCATCTGTTTTCCAGGGACTTCAGGGATGAGTGGAGCAGGGAGGGGGAGGCAGCAGCCTAAGGGCTAATTGAAGGTCTTGCAAGTGTGTCTGTTTTTCTTTGAGGCAAGAGTGGTTTTAGGCAGGCTCTGTCTACATCTACAAATTATAAGTGATGTGATAGATTTTAAAGCATTGTGGGGTGGTCAGATGACATGGTAAGACCTGGCAAGGCTCATTTCACAGATGTGCTGCTGCAGCACAGGTCCATCAGGAACAAGGAGGGAGAGAACAGCACGAGGCTTGACTGGGCACCAGGGAACTTGCCTTGAGTTGGACTTCTGCCTTAAGCAGGATTTTTTCCCTCCCTTCCCTGCTCCCAGGCTGGCAGGTGGTTAGAAGGAAATAGAGCAAAAAAAGCAGTTTAAAAGGAAAAAAAAGTAGCACAGGGTTGAATTGGAGCAGCCATAATGGACAGAGGGAACGTAAGACCCAAAGAAATTATTACTTCAGAGGCTTAAACCTCATTTTTAATGTCTAGCCTGTCCCTCCAAAGATGACAGAGGAGCAGGATCTCTGTTTGATGAGACTATTGCCTTACAGAAGGTTGAAAACAATAAATTGTCTTAATTTTCATTGCATTTTGTCTGAAATGACTTGAAATATGTTTCTGTAACCAACCAAGCTCATTTTTAACTATCACTGCTACACATTCAGCAAGAATTTATAGGCCGTGTTAGAAGTATCCATATCCTCACCCATTGTTTGTGCCGAAAGCCTCTGTCCTGGAAAAAGAATTGCTCTTCCTAAAGCTCCTCCAGAGCACTGTGAATGCGGAGCTGGGGGGAGCACACATGCAGCACCTCCTGCCCTGGCCAGAATGGTCTGGGGATGTTTATTTTTATTAAAAAAGAGCTGCTTCTCTTATTTTGACCCCTTGACCATCTGAGGAAGATCTGCTTTGGTGAAACGATCTGAAGAGCTGAGCTGATGCTGTGGGATGATTCCAGAGCAGCAGAGGCAGCAATCCCACGCCATCCCTGGAACTGTGCAGACAGCTACATCCCTGTCACAGCCAGGCTGAGGTCACATAGACACGTGGTGCTGAGGGCTGGGAGCAGCTGAGGACCTGCTCCTGGTGGGCCCTGTAGTCCTCCTGGAATGCTGAAGGAATGTGGGGAGAAGCTCTGAGCAGGACCCAGAGTCTCTTCCACAGCCTGACCTTGTGCCTGTGCTGCCTGTTCTTCATCTCCTGCAGTACCCCCTGTCTCTGGGACATGGAATGTAGCTGGCAACTAATTAAAGATCACAGCTAATGGAGCAAACTCTGGGTCAGCTGAGAAGAGAAGGAGATCCAGTCTGTGAGGGGAACATCAAAGCTGTGGTTCCCTTAATTTTTGTCTGATTGTACTGGGCAGAGAGAGGGCGATTTTGTGTCCAGGGAAACTGGAGCAGCTCCTCTGAAGTCTGCTCATTCCAGAGTTACCTTGATGACTTTGAGAGCTGAAACTGGCCTGAAGTACCCATAAAAATTTATCAAAGCTTTGAGAGAGATTGTGCTTTTCTTGAATATGCTGGGGGCGGCGAGGGAAAGGGAGGAGGAATTTCCCTCTTCCATCGCACAGGAAAGTACTGTAGTCTCTGGTATTAAAAAAAAAGGCAGAATTTAGTAGGTTTATTTGCCCAAAATGACACAATTGAAGGACCCAGGGAAGGTCAAAGAGGAGCAGGCAATGTTCATGGACTATTCCCCAGCCACTGCTTCCACATTTCCTGGCATCCTCTCCCGACCTCTCCCAAAGCCAAGAGTGGCAGAGCCTCCACCTCCCCATTCATGGGTATCATGCCTCCCAGGGAAGCCAAGAGGAAGATGGCAAAAACGCATATCTTGCTTCTTGGAACAGAATTTAGGATATGCAGGATGTGATCCTGCCTCAGGCACAGTTCTCCCAAATCCAACAGGAGTTACATCAAGTCTTCTCTGGACACGAGGAGGATAAAAGCTGCTGGTCCTCTGGATCTAATGGCTCATAGCACCTGAGGCAAGTGGGAGAATGCTGCTTTTCCAAAACAACTTCAACCTAGTATTGGGATAATAATTAAAAAAAAAAAAAAGACAAGAAAGTGATGGAGGTGACCAATATTCCCTGGGCTGGGCTCTGCAGATGCTTCAGGCAGCAGGATCCCCGTTTCTGGGTGATGGGATTTGAAATGCCTGAGGATAAGCAAGAAAACATTATCTGTCCACACAGAAAAGCCACGTGAAGGCAGGCACACTCTGCTTGGTGCTGGGGCACCCTGTCTGCTTAAAAATAGTAACTTTAGAGTTAGTTTTGCTAAGGGATTTAACATCTTCTGGACATTGCTGATTTACTTCCTAAGGAGTAAGTAACATAACACATGCTACTCTCCCATTTCATGGTAATCCTCACCCTTTGTTGTCAGAATACGAGCCAAAGGTGCACATTTTTCAAGGAATTGTTTGAATTACTTCCCTCATCCTGATTACTTTTCTTCACTTTTTCCTTCATCAACCATCCTTTGGGTATTAACCTTGCATTTATGCTCACTTTAGCCAGGGTCAGCCTCAGAAAATGCTCTTGCTCTTGCTTTTGCTCAGCCACCTGGAGAAACAGAGAAGGGAGACAGTACCAGACATACACTAATTTCTAACATGTGTTTCCTGCCTGTACCGGCCTCGGCAGCTCAACCACGTAAGTCACAAGGGGAATAATTGTCATTTAAATAGAGTCTTTGGATGTGCATGAGCCTGGGAGAGCTGTGGAGTGAGTGTTCTGCTCAGCATCAAGGCAAGAGGGCAAGAAGGAGGCAGAGTTGGTACAGAAGGGTAATCGGTGATGTGCAAAAAGTTCAGTTTGGCTTCAGCTGAGCTTCTTGCATCAGTTGCTTGAATAATAAAAGGAAACAGCTGTAAAGTGGGATGAATATTTATATTTGCGAGAAACCTCCTCTCTGTGTGAATATTAAAAGTGAAGCCTGGTAAGGTTGGGCCTCCTGCTGTCCACACTATTTCCAGAACATCCAGCAGCACCAGGAATGGTTGCGAAGGTGTTTAGCAGTGGGAATCTGGTTTTATTCTAGAGGCTCTGCCAGATCCCTGGGGCTGTAATGCCAGAAGCGTTTCCTATGCCAAGCTGGGAAGGTGATGCTTTCATTGCATCTTTTGCAGGAGCAGCAACGCCCCAGCAAGGGCTGCAGCACCTGGTGAGCCCCTGCCTGCCCCCAGAGCTCTCCTCACACCCATGGAACCTTCTGGAAATTTACTGTGTGGACCAGGAAATCCAAGGGCTGAACTTCTGGAGCTCTGTAGGGGGAACCAGCCTTGCCAGCTTTTCCATTACATTATTTGTTACATCTTCTCTAATTTCAGTCCATGTGAAACCTTTTTCCGTAGGTAAAAGGATCCTGTTGGAAATGTGGTATTGGAGGGAAGCCCTTCCCCACCCAGCTCTGCTCCCCAGGCCTGGGAGCAGAAGGATCATAAATCACTCTTGACTGTTTCTTCCATGCAGTGATTCCTAAAGAAGTGTCCCTTCTTTAGTCTGTCTTTCTTGCTTTTGGAATTTCACTCATCCTTGACTCTCTGCAGGGACTATGAAGCTGTTATGTGGCTTTTCTTCTTCCTACATGGAGTTTTGGCCGGAGCTGCTCGTGTGGCTTTCCCGAGGTGTGAGCTCTGCTGTGACTCCATCCCAGCTGCCATAACACCATTCCTTCCCTGGTCACTCCCTTTTTCTGGGGTTGGGCGTTTGGAGGACTGAAGGAAGGAGGAATGTGGATTGGGAGGGGACCTCAGGCCCATCAGGTCTGCTCACACTTTCCATCAGTTTGTTCAGCTTGCCCGTCCAGTGTTGCTCCCAGAACAGCTTTTTCTTTCCCTGTTTCAGGGAGCTGCAGTAATTTCCTTCAAGTGTTTTTGGAATTATTGAATGTGCTGGGTGCCTCACAAGAGTGTAACCACTCTAAAAGCTGATTCTTGTCCAGTGCCCTTCCCCAGCACATCTCCACATGCTTTGCAAAATGGGTTGGCATCACTGCTCCGGTTCTTGGTGGGGAAACTGAGGCACAGAGCAGATCTGTGCTCAAAAAAACCATTTAGATGTGGCACCTGGGCACATGGTTTAGTGGTGGTGGTTATTGGCTGGACTCAGTGATCTCCAAGGTCTCTTCCAACCTAAATGACTTTGTGATTGTAGGCAGAAGCTGACCTGGGAAGAGAAGCACAGTCTCCTGCATGCTGATGCCAAACTCCTCGAAATCCACACTGCCTGGAGCGTTTGAGTGTTCCCTGCTGGCATGCACAAAGCTCTGTAGGTGGGCACAGAGCTGGCAGGGCTGCCCCTGGCCAAGGTTGGCAGTGGGTTCCTGCTCACTGAAATCCTCAGCCCCTTTTTAATTGCTGCCTGTCAGTTACTCTTTACAGGCCACCGGGCAGGGGTCCCCCATGTTGGGTCAATCCTTAATTAACAAGGTTTAATAAGAGCTGGGTCATCAGGGACTAAGGCTTTGCCCTTAGCAGCAGCAGGCACCCTGTCCATGACTGCAGTGACAGGGACACACAGGGCTGGCACAGGCCAGGGATGGCAGAGGGAGGCTGGGAAAAGGCAGCAGCATCAAAAACACCCCAAATGCTTTCTCCTTTCACCTGCAGGACTATTAATATCCAGCCCCTTCCCCGGTTGTGCTGGTTCACCCAGCCCAGGAAAGGCTGATACAGCTGCACATTCCTTGCAATGGTTTAAGTCAGGATTTTAAAGCCCTCTTTTCAAGGCATATTCAAACCTACAATTACTCTTTTATGTCCCAGCATCTATCTGTGATATAGAAGCATTGTTCATCACTTCTACAGTGCACTGGTGCTGCATAAATCCCCAGCACTTCAGCTGAGCCTTTTTTCTGAAGAGCTGGTTGCCCCTGGGGCTGTGGCGTCTCCTGGGGCAGCCCCAGTCCTGCATGTCTCCAGCTCTCCATCCCTGGGGTTTTCTTCCATTTGAATTCCTCCCCCAACTCAGCCTTTCAAAATCTTCCTTGCTGCTGCACCATGAATGGGTGAGATGATTGCATTTTGCTTTAGTTCTCTTTTCCTGTCTCAGCTTGTTTTCATAACCAAATAAAATATCTGCTGACACGAGCATCTCCTTCTGGAACGCTGCGCTGTGTCCCCTGGGTGATACCACACTCCTTTCCCTGGGTGTGGACACACATCTTTGCTGTCCTGGTTTTTGTCTCAGCCCCTCAGGTCGATCCCAGTAATGAGAAGTTAATTATTCCCAGGAGCACACGGTGGGGTCAAAAGCCCAGGTGTGACGTGGCTCTGTCACCCCACAGCAGCCATGGGGGGGGTGTGCTGGCAGGCAGCTCTGTGGCGCTGCTGCTGGGGCTGTGAACCACTTGATTTTCCTAAAGGAAATATATACCTATATATATTGATATTCCTCGGTGTTTACCCAGGAGCCAGCAGATTTCCACTGCTGGAAATTCAGCCCACGGATTCCCACTGCAGCAGCGCAGAGAGGGGCTGGGAGAGGGACACTCCTCGCTAAAAATAAATGCAGGAAGGCTGGCTGTCAGGCCCTTTTTTACCTTTCATTGGCAGCTGAGGAGGCTCCAGCTCACATGCTCCTTCCCCCCAGGTGCTGGCAGCTGAGGGATGCTGCCCTCCCTCCCCTGCCATCCCTCCCGAGGTGGTGGATGGATATAAACAGCATTCCCAGCACTACTGCCTCTGGATTTCTGGGGTGAATGCAGCCACGAGAGCATGTGTGTGTGTGCTTTGTGCTGCACCACAGGCTCCCAGATCGGGAGCACTGAAGTGATGACACAAAACTGGCGGCTGGAACATCCTCACTCTGGAGGATTCGGGATTCTGCTCCGGCTTTCTGCACAGCCCAGGGATTTTCGTTTCATTTTTTTACTGTAACGACCTTCTATGGTCCATAAACTATATTGTTTTCATTTAATTCTGGGAACATAATGAATTTCTGTGAGCTTGTTTCCTGTTCAGTGCAATATCTTTGCTAGATGTGAGGTTTAATTCACAAGCTAGTTATAAATTCGCTCAGACTCCCAATTGTTTCATCTTGGGAGCAATCAATAAAAAGAAACATGAAGGAGATTTTAGACCCTTCACATCCACTGAAATTCAGGGATGTAAATCTGTCATCTGACTTTTTTTTTGTTTTTTTTCCCAGAGTGCTGAGTAATGTTGGAAAAATGTTAAAGCTCATACTGGAACCTTAACGTGCCTGTGGAATGGCCAAGGTGTGAAATTCTCCCTTCTTTACCCCCACAAGAGCCTTCAGCATAAAAAAAAGCCTCACTGGATGTCGGGAAGAGGCAATGAAAAAATGCCAGAAATGGAGGGTGTAATCAGGGTCTGTTCCTTACACAACCACCCTTCATGTCATGCCCTTACCTCAGCTCACTTCACTCTGCCTTACCACAGCATTGAATGGGTAAATCTATTTTTTCCCGTTTCCTGAAAATTTAGAATAAAAGTTAACCCTCCCTGGAGCTAATCTGCATCTGGCCCCTCAGTGCCTCCTATGTGAAACACCCAAATTAAAGCTAACATCTGGCTATCGGCAAATAGATTTAGAGCAGCAGATATATATTTAATTTTCTTGGTTTATCCCCTTTATTTTTTTGCCAACAGCGAGAACCCGAGGAGTTGTTGAGCGCTCTTTTGAAAAGCTTGCCAAAAAAGTGCCTGATTTCTCTTCTCACTTGTGCAAGCCAGTTACAGACTGCTGGGGGTGTCAGTCTGGCAGAAACAAAAGGAAAATCAGGCACAGGCTCCCCAGGTCACTCCTCAGCATCCCGAGGGTTTCGCACTCAGCCTGAGGATGCTCCCTGTGCCACCAGGAGCAGTGAGATTATCTTAATCCAGCCCATTTTTCCTCTTACGGCCTCTGCTTTTCTCCTCAGTGCTGTGTTTCTAAAGGAGTTCACAGCCCTTTTATCCCTCCGAGGGGGTGTGTGCTGATGTGTCAGTGAGCTGGGCTGGTGCTCAGGTACAAACATCCAAAGGCTCCGGGGTTGGGGGGCAGCAGAAACAGCCCCAAAAATCCCCTACGGGTTTTCAGCACCCCCCTCTCTGCCTTAAGGACCCTCTTTCCTGCCCACAGGACCCACTGTGGTGCTGAGCTCCAGCTGGTCGCTGCACCTCTGCCCCATTTTTCTAGTCGCATTCCCACAGAGCTGCCAATAAACAAGATTTGCATTGAGCCTGGGCTGAATTTTATTGTATTTGAAGGCAAATCCCAGAAAGCTCGTGCTTTTTTTTTTTTTGTTCTTTCTTTTTCATCCATTTTATTTTTTCCTGGAGGTTGTTTTGCTTTGGATTTGAGCGCTTGTCTTTCCTTTTATTGCTGTGGGCTAGATCCAGATCCAACAGGACCTGCTCATGAGCTGTGAGAGACAAGTATGGCATGTGAAACAGCAACAACAGCTTGAAAAGTCCCTGTTCCCTCTATCTTGAGATGCTGTGAGGACTGTCTGAGTGCTCTTCATCCATTCCTCTGCAGAGGGAACTGAATTCTCACGAACCGTTATTGCAGCAAAAATGATGAAGTGGGTGAGGAATTAATTTACAAGAGCAAATTCTCCACAAGTGTGTTGCCAGCCTTGTCATGCTTTAATAATAAACCAGGAGTTGCTACTGAATTCAGGGGTAATTCAGGCCCTGATGTCATTAATTTGGAGTAGAAAAGTGTTTTAGCAGCAGGTGAATTAATTTATATTGATTTGGGATGTTTTTGCTGTCTACTTCTCAGCTTGGTTTCACCTCCCACCCCTGTGGCTTTGTGATGGAGCAGCAATCTGAAGTCACGAGAGCTGCTTCAGTGTCTCCAAAATTTCCCAGCTCAGTTCCACAAACAGCTTTAAAAGGTGTGGCTGAAACACCAAAAGACAAGGCAGCGATAGTAAGACCCAGCAGTCAGCACTGACTCTGGTGTCCTCAGGATGTGCCCCCTCCACACTCCCTCCTTCACTTGGGTGCTGGGGTGGGGTGAGGCAGGACAAGAGTGTGACCCCGGTGCAGCGATGGGGTTGTTGGAGGGTGAGATGGGTGAAAGGGGAAGATGAAGATGGAGCTTCAATCGTTGGGTTTAATTCTCCTTTACCCTCAGCGTGTGCTCCCATCTCCCTCACTGCTCTGCTCTCTCAGCTCCGTGCTGCCCAGGGAAGGGATGAGGGATGCCAGGGAGGCCAGGCTGCCTGTGTGTGCCATTCTCAAACGAGGATTTACACCCCTTGTCTGGGGAGCTGGGGAACATTCAGCCCTCTGAATGTACATCCAGAATAACTGTGCACTGAGCCTGGGCGTGAGCACAGATGTGGAAGCATTTAATTCTCATTTTCTTTTAGTTTGCAGCATTTGTGATCCCAACGGGGAGGGAAAAACTAACAACAGGCTCACTCCTGATTTTATTCGTGCTGAGGACGTGTCCCAGCACACAGGCTGTCAGGGAGACTCAGAGGAGCAGGAAGCAGAGCTGGGCTGCATCCCAACTTCACCCCTGTGGTCACGAGTGGCTCTCGCTGGGGACCTGCCCTGTGGGGATGGGCAGGTGAGGGGCTGCAGCTCCTCTCACCCCACCCTGCAAACTCCCACCCCACCCAGCAGCTGCACCCCCTCCCCTCAGTGCTGCTCCTGCTGCAGAGGTGTCACCTTTGTTAGTTTGCTCAAAAATCCCCTCGTTAACTGGAGCTGGTGGGAATCTCATGTGCCGAGTCCACGCCGGAGAATTTGTCCCGCAGTAATTTGTGCTCAAATTAAAATCATCAAATGCACAAACTCGTTCCTTATGGTGAATCCAAGGAAACCCAAACCTGTAAGGAAGTGCTTTGGGAGGATAATTGGAACCCACCTTTGTGCTCAGCTCTGGCTGTGCTGTCTCACCCTGCTCCACCTGCCAAAATGAATTAGAACTGCGACCTGGATCCCGGGGCTTTGTTCCTCCCAGCAGCCGAGGAAACTCCATGGAATAGCTTTGCCCCTGGTGTTTTCCTGCTTCCATTTCCAGCTCTGTTTGAGACACACGGGAGGGAAGGTACATGACAAAATCACTGTGGTAACAGACCCGAGGCTGGTTCAGTTGGATGTTTCATGGAAATTTGGACCTGAATCCTTGTTTCCCCCTCTGATATAAGCTTGTCTTCTGGCGGCGTTTTCTTCAGCATTTGCAGCCTTTTTTTCCTTTTTCTTTTTTTTTTTATTTTTGGCATGTTTTGAAGGGGATTCTTTGGAACCTGAAATTCAAATCCCAGCCCATTGCTCTGCAGAGATGTTCACACATCGCAGTCCAGGGGAGCTGCTGCTCTGCATCACATCTCCTGCCCAGGGCCACCCACGGGCTGCTCCTCCACCAGCACTTAGAAAGAGGTTACTCATGGAAATAGTCCTCCCCACTTGTAATAATTAGAGCTCAATTAATGCCCAGAAGGGCAATGATGGCACCAACCTGTCCCACACACTGGGGTCACATCTGGCCCTGCTGACATCACCCCAAAATGCTCACTCCTTGGATATGTTTCATTCCCACTTTAATTTCTTACTTTCCTCATCCAATCCATTAATTTATTAATGTTTAGTCCCACTTCTCTTCTGCCCCCCATTATGTTCATTTTATGCATTTGTGCTCCCATCTGGTTGTGCAAATGCCTCTTCTCTTTATAGCAGGTCCACAGTAAATCAAACTTGCAGCTGAGGACATGGAAGCTTTGCATGGCAGCAGGAAATTCGGGTCCTTTCCCCCTCCCCCAGCCTCTGCCTCATTTATATCTGCAAATCTGTGATCTTGCCTTGAAAGAATCTGTAATGACTCATTGCTTCTCCTGGTCCTACTGCCAATAACACAGTAAGTTATAACCAGTTAATTAACTGGAAAGTCTAATTACTTAAAATTCATCCCTTCCCTGGGAGTTTGCCATTGCAGGAGAATGCCAAATAATAACTATGCTTTTCAATATACCCTCGTTTTATTTTTCTTGGGGAACGTACAAAAGTTATGTGTAAATATTTCTTTCTCCAGCGAGCACACTTTATTATCCCTTTTCCTTTAGCTTTCATTAAAAACTGCTCCCACCCCTTCTTGAGCTTGAACATATAAATAAATAACGCCTGATTCAAACAACCTCAGCCATAAAAACCTGCTTGAAAAGAATCTCAGGCAACTACCACATCTGGAATAATAGTCAACGTATTTTAGAAAGAGACTTCATTTTTCTCACACAGGATACTAAATCATGATGGCTCCATGTGCCAAAAATAACACAGTGGGATATGACTAGGGGAGGACTTGAACCTATAATGAGGTTCAATAAAGTACTAATCTTATGGGGTAATGCAATCTGGTTTGCTTTTGCTTAAAAAAACCCCCTTCTCTGTGTGTGTGTGTGTTCACAGATGCTGGTGTGCTTTTTAAACAGGATTCTGGTGTCTTCTTTCAAGCTCCTTCCACTGTTTTGCAATGCAAATAAATATTTCAAAGCTCATTAGTTTCGTCCCAAATTAGCCTCGTTCCAAGGGGGGTGATGGATTCCACCTGCCCCATCATTTCAGCTCAGGGAAATCCAGTGGGAGGATCTACTGTTGTGGGAGAGGAAGAGCTTTGCCCTTTGCTGAGCATCTCCAGAGATCACCAGTGGTGCAGCACAATTTCTTCAGGCTTGTCAAAATGATCCCCTAATTACAGGACTGGGTATTAAAATCATCCCTGAATTTGGGGAAATAAAAATTATGTAGTTCCTTTTTACGCCATGGAGATGGGACAGATCTGAAGGTGAAAATACCAATGAGAAATGTGGGAGAAAACCAACGAAAGAGCAACTCTCAATTACTGAAAACTCTTTCTCATGCTGAAATCCATAGTCTGGAGTTGCTAAATGGAGAAAGTTTTATTCCTTCAGACATTTTTGTCTCTGTAGTGGAGGAAGATTGGCAGGAGTGGTTTGTACCCACGGAGAGCTGACAGACTTTGTCCCCATTTTTCTGGAAACCCATTCCTTTAGGAATGTCCTCCACCACCCACATCTGGATCATCCAGGGTGCAGCTGTGCAGGATCTCTGCCCTGGAAGGATGGTGCCAAGGTGGTTGCACACAAACCCAGGATGGAGGATCCCACCTTCCTCTTCCTCCTCTTCCCTCGCAATTCTTCAAATCCCAGTGGAGGAGGAACTTCCAGCTGATGTGGAAACAGTGAAATACTTCAGCCAGGTCCCCAAATCCCTGGAGCCTCATTTAATGCATCACTGGACATTTTAATCCCACAACATTTTTCCTTCCCTTCTCCAACTTTATCTGCAGGAGACTGGTACAAATATATCCAGCACTGGGGTTTGCTGTGACACAAGAAGAGATGACACGTGAATACTTTGGCTCAGGGAACGCTGTCCTGGGGGGCTTTTATCAAACATAACTCAACATTTCCCCAGATATCTTGCTCACCACTACAGTGCCAGCCCTTCTGAGCAGCCAATTTACTACACTGTAAATAAATCCAGCTTCAACTGACAGATTTTTTGCCATGTAATCAGTCTGCTTTCATAAAAATTCCCCTCTCTTGGCATTCATTCACATGTGCCTTACAAATGTGCACACTGTATTGAATCAGATGTGTGGGAAATATATATTTTTTCCATATGGATCACAATAAACCATAAAAGGTTTTCCCCTTCCCCCGCTGTCCCCTCCTCACAGTCTCTCGAGGGCATATATCATAACAATTGAAATCTGATGAGAAAATGAAAAAAATGCTCGGTGTTCATATCTTCCAAGTAGTTTTCCAGAGTCCTGCTGCTGAAAGGGACATAAATCACTGGCAGCACTCAAGCAACTGTTGTTACCTGAATATACAAACCAAAACACGACTGGTTTCTTGCTACTGGAAAAGGGAAAGTACTGCAGGGAAAAACGAAAAAAAAAAGCCCTCAAATTGTCAGTCAGGTTCTGTTTAACTGGAGAAGTTCTGTGTGTCAGAAGGGATGGCAGCCAAAAAAAGGGGGTGCAGCCCATTGCAGGGAGAACCTGGCATGAGGATGGGGCATTCTGATTATGTCCAAACCCAAATTCGCATCACTCACCCCTGGATGGGCTTCCAGTCATGCTGCTGCCCTGTAGCATCCCATGGGATGAAGCAGGGGTGGGATCCCTGTTGGCAGGGCACCAGGGAGCTCAGTGTGCCTGCTGCTGCTGTTGGATTCCCTGTGAGCCCTGGCAGCAAGGAGAAGCACCAGCAGGACCCTTCTTCAGTCTCCAAGGTCACAGAGGTGATTCCTCTGATATCCTCCTAGAACATGGTCCAGCCTAACTTGTCCTCTTGCCAAAATACAACTAGTAAACCCACAAGAAGTAAAGCAGTAAAAAAATATTTCATGAAGAGCTGTCACCTTTTTNGGAGGAGGAGGAGGAGGAGGAGGAGGAGGAGGATAAGGTGGCTTTCCCACGCTGCTGCAACTACTCCCAGCTTTCTGGCTCCATCTTCTGGAAGTGAGACAAAATTGAGATTTCTCGAAGCCTGAGAAGGTTTAATGAGTTGGTAACAACGCTCTGCAATGAAGGCCCTGCAGTATGTCTGGCACGAATAAATCCCTCTCATAACACACACAGCTTGGAATTAATCTCTGTAAAATGCCTCTGCAAGAAAAGGCGAATATGAAAAGAGGACGTGGCAGTGTTCAAGTGAAACCCAGGCTGCAGGCAAGGAGGAGCAGGTGAAGCATTTCAGGGATAAACCATGCAGGGGGGCTATGGGGGTCTTTTTGATGGATCAGACAACAAAGCCAACAGGGCAACAGCATTTTCGGTCTCATTTTTAAGCCATCCCCCAATCCATGTGGGAGTACAGGGGGATCCAAAACCTAAAAGTCCAGTGGGCACCAGTGGTCTTTCAGCTGAAGAAATGCAGAAGAAGCTGAGAAATTATTTCAGAGCTTGGCTGAGCAGGGTTTAGTGCTGGGCCCCAGTGCCAGTGACTTTGTGACAGGATTCTCACCCATCCTCAACAAAGAACAGCTTTGGTACAATCATAGAATGGTTGGGGTTGGAAAGGACGATAAAGTTCATCTTGTTGCACCCCTTGCCATGGGCAGGGACACCTTCCACCATCCCAGGTTGCTCCAAGCCCCATCCAGTCTGGCCTTGGACACTTCCAGGGATGGAGCAGCCACAACTTCTCTGGACATCCTGTGCCAGGGCCGCCCCNAAACCAAAACACGACTGGTTTCTTGCTACTGGAAGAGGGAAAGTACTGCAGGGAAAAACGAAAAAAAAAAAAAGCCCTCAAATTGTCAGTCAGGTTCTGTTTAACTGGAGAAGTTCTGTGTGTCAGAAGGGATGGCAGCCAAAAAAAGGGGGTGCAGCCCATTGCAGGGAGAACCTGGCATGAGGATGGGGCATTCTGATTATGTCCAAACCCAAATTCGCATCACTCACCCCTGGATGGGCTTCCAGTCATGCTGCTGCCCTGTAGCATCCCATGGGATGAAGCAGGGGTGGGATCCCTGTTGGCAGGGCACCAGGGAGCTCAGTGTGCCTGCTGCTGCTGTTGGATTCCCTGTGAGCCCTGGCAGCAAGGAGAAGCACCAGCAGGACCCTTCTTCAGTCTCCAAGGTCACAGAGGTGAAGATTCCTCTGATATCCTCCTAGAACATGGTCCAGTCTAACTTGTCCTCTTGCCAAAATAAAACTAGTAAACCCACAAGAAGTAAAGCAGTAAAAAAATATTTCATGAAGAGCTGTCACCTTTTTTTTTTAGTGTTATTTTTGGAAGTGAAACAACTGAAAATGACAGACCCAAAGATCTCTGGATAGCTCTGCAGACAGACAAAAAATAGGTGATAACTGTTATGAAAACATTGTCTAAATCATTCACTTCCTGCCCCGGATTTTGAAATTATCCTATGAATCAGAAACCTCAGAAATACCCCTCAGGTCACTGTGTGTGAGGAATGCCTTCCCAGAAACCACTCTCTGGTTTGGGATGTGCCATCAGCTGGAAAAAGGGATCAAACCTGGCCCTGAGTTACAGTCTGTGAGTGACAGCAGCACTCCCTGGGCTGCACCTCTGCTTCCTGTCACAGGCAGGTTTAGCATCCCATGCTCCTGAATCTGTCCCCTCCAGCAAACACAGGGACATCAGCTGGTTCAGGGCTTTGTGCTGGATTAGGCAAAATCAGCAGCAGGACTGGGAATAAAACTCCTGCCTCCTGAGATCCCACCCTGCTGACCAGCTGCACATTCTTCCCGTGACATGATGTGGAAAAAGAGGAAACCCAACCTCCTTCCATCAATCGTGGGCACTCCCTGGCATCTCCTGCCCCTGCTCCGTGCCACCTGTGTCACCGGAGGGCAGCTCTTGAGGAGGGACGNTGGTACAATCATAGAATGGTTGGAGTTGGAAAGGACGATAAAGTTCATCTTGTTGCACCCCTTGCCATGGGCAGGGACACCTTCCACCATCCCAGGTTGCTCCAAGCCCCATCCAGTCTGGCCTTGGACACTTCCAGGGATGGAGCAGCCACAACTTCTCTGGACATCCTGTGCCAGGGCCGCCCCACCATCACAGGGAAGGATTTCCTAATACCCAAACTAAACCTACTTTTTTCCCCCCTTGTCCTGTTGCTGTTTGCCCTTGTAAAAGTCACTCTCCACCTTCTTGGGAAGCTCCTAAAGGGAGATGGAAGGGGCTCTGGGGTCTCCCTGGGTCCTTCTCCAGGCTGACCATCCTCCGCTCTCCGAGCCTGGCTCCAGAGCAGAGCTCGTCCATCCCTCAGAGCATCTCCGTGGCCTCCTCTGGTCCTACTCCAACAGCTCCACGTCCTCCTTGTGCTGCGGTCCCCAGGCCTGGATGCTGTACTCTGAACTTCTATTCATCTTCACGGATAAAAATCCTTTCCCTTCTCCCTCCAGTTTAGTTTCGTGCCAGAGGGTGGTGCTCGATACCAGCGCTGCTGCTGCCGAGCTCTCGGGCTGTACCTGGGGCTGGACCCGCTCCACCTCCGCCAGCACCAACAACTCCCTGGGATGAAGCATTCGGGGAATATTCCACCTAAACTCACTCGGAAGATATCCGAGTTTGACCGGGAAGGCTTTTTTTAAAGTTTTTACTTAGGTTTCTATAGTTTACTTGTGACTTGTCTCACACTAATCAAATTTAAGGATATATTAAACTCTTATATGATTAAAAATACCCCATAGAATTAGAAAATGGTTTGAGTGGGAAGGGACATTAAATCTCATCTCATTCCAACCCCCATCGTGGGCAGGGAAACCTTCCGCTAGATCAGGCTGCTCAGAACCCCATCCTGCTTCTGCAGGATCAAAGTTGAGCAAACCAGAGTAACTTCAAAAGCAGAAACACTTTTCCAAATTTCAGCCGAGACTAAGATGGGCAGCGGGTGTGACCTTTGGAACCGGGAGCCCGTTGTTTCCCTATTTCAGTGGCTCCAAGAATATCCTCATCGTGTTCCAGCAGAGACAAAAGCTTCCACACGGTCATGCATCCTTATTATACCCATCAGTGTAGTGAAATAGATTATTAATGGTTATCCTATTTAAAAACCAATTCTTACAGTGAAAAGTTCAACACCCTGAGCAAGTAGCACTAGACTTCCACAGCCACGCTGCTGTTGCTTTACATTTTACCGAAATGTTGGTCCTGAGCCAGAAGAGACCTGTGAGTGAAGCACAGGAGCACTCGTGCTTACCAGAAAAGCTGCAGAATTAAATGCTGAAATTCCCAGAGATCCACCAAAACCGTGCACATTGAAATCCCAACTTTCTCAAAAGGCTGAGGATACCTAATCCTAATCACAGGCATCTCGTGGGTCTCACCTCCCTTCCCTTCTTCCTTGCCTCTCCACATATAAATCTTTGTTTCTGGTGTGTGAGTTATGACTTTTAAATGTTTATTTTGGCAGAATGTGGTGGTGGGATGTTTCAGCTTTGCCTGGAGGCTGGAGAGGGACTTTGTCCTTGGAGGCAGGTATAAATGTGAGGGACTTGGCCAAGAACTTCCTGGTAGAAATCACTATTCTCCAAAGCAAGAGTCTTTGAGGAAAAAGCCAGGAAGCCAATTTGGACATCTGTATGGTTTTTTTGACTGAGATAATTGTAACCACGGGATAGTGACCTGAGCAAACAGCAAAGCAAACCACAGATGATCTGATTAGTTTTCTGCCGTGGACATTTTATCTGGATGTTCAACACAGAATGAAAGACCATTCTTCAAAGGCCCGGAGTCTTTGGGGAAATCTGCTGTCATTAGTCCCCATGGTGATGTCAGTCAATCCGTATCCCGGCTCCCGGGCAGAGAAATCCATACCTTGTCCCGGACTCCTCCAGAGGTGTGGGTGAGTGGCTTTCTGCAGGATGCTCACGGCAGATATGATTACATATCTTGCTAAAGAAACATTCTTTTGCTGCTGGGAGGCACTTTCAAAACCTCTCTGTGTCTCTTTCCTTCCTCAGGGGTAGAAGAGCCTCCTTTTTCTAATGCCATTCCTAGGTGGATTTGGGAGCCTTGTAATCTCGGAGGGAGACAGCTTTGGTGACGTTAAAATGTAAATAATTTTAAACTTTCATTCTGGTCATTATGAATAATAAAGGGAGGTGATGAAGTATAAAACCTGCTTTTAAATATGTCTTTTCAGCACTTAGAGATCTGAGTTTGACTATAGCAAAGAGCTTTTAATGTCTCTTTTCAATGGCAATGTAACCCAACCCAATGGGATGGTTTGTACGTCTCATGGGTGTGGAGATAGAAGGTCATGTTTTCCAGCTCATCATGGGATGTTAATGATTCCATTTAGCATTTACTAAATTTAAATAGCTTTCTAAACTCCCAGCAACCCTTTGGCCATGTAACACATTTTATATTTAACACAGGCAGCATTTGCCACATTTGAATATTTTCAACATTCAGGATCTGAAAATGCTGTGGGATAATTTTGCTCCCCTGAGCTGTTTTTAACCCACAAACTCTGAGTGTAAGGATGGAACAAGAGAGGGAAAAGACTGGGCTTTATGGGCCGGCAGTCACAGGCTGCCTGGTCTTCTCTGAGCGTTGGCAGGTTCTCCCCTGGACAGGTTTTCTCCCTCTTTAAAGTCATCATTTTGTTCTTTATCAGCACCAGCTTCACTTTTTTCCTTCTAGGTTCCTTCAGAGGCAGCTGTTACCAAATATTCAGGTGGATGCATATAACAGCTTGTTGCACATTAGCAGCCTAAGGACTCCAGTTTATTTCCAGCAGTGTTCCACTTTAACCTCACTGGTGCCTGTCCTCCATCGTGAGCCACAGCTCGAGAAATCACCCGTTTTTCCTATCCTAGGAAAGAGTTGGGTGAGAAATAAATTACAGACCCGAATTTCAGTGCCTTGAGAAGTCACTCGGTTCCAACTCATCCCCAAGCCCATGAGCCCATCTCCTTTGTGTGTGAGGGCAGGCTGGAGCTTGGTGTGGCCCCGGGAAGATCCCATTCTGACGGGCGCCATGACAATAAACATGTTAATTAAATTAATTAATTTAAAGGGGCAAAGGTTCAGTGGGCGGGTGGTGCTTTTGTATTTCCAAACCAGTTAACTCAGCTCAAATTCAAAGCTGACCAAGACAGATCTACTTTGACTGGCAAACCCCAGCTCACTGTGGAGCCTCGGCCGCTCTTTGTAGGAGCCCGGCCCCTGCCAAGCCTCGGTGGCTGGGATGAGGCATGGCCTCAGCTCAGCAGAAATGCAATAAGATATCAAATTAGTTGGGGCTCTCTGTTCTTTTCGAAATCATTGTGATGCGCCAGGGTGCAGGGTGCTATTCTTCCTATCTCTTTGCACCATTGTGTGGGGGCGAACAAAGCCAAGAGGTGTAATTTAAAGGTGCTGTGACCTCCCATGAGCAGCTCTCCCCATTGTGCGGCCGGTTTTGTTTTCTGTATGTGTTTTTTTTCTCCACTGAGATCTCCTGATCATAAATATGCATGAATAAAAGAGCCAGGGGAGAGGAGGGGAGGGGGAAGGGGGGCTCATAACCAGCTTGGATAAAGTCCTTTTCTGAATTTTCCACTCTCAGCTTCCTGACGTCGAATGAAATAAGGGACCACACCACCGGATTAGCTCAGCCAGAGTTCCTATTTCCAATTGTAAAAGCAGAACCCTGGCATCATAACAATCATTATAATTATCCCTTACAGAGGGGTCTTATCATATAACAGCTTCTTTTTCTTCGGGATGGAGTGGGACCAAAAGGGGCTGGGGGAGATAATTCCAACCATGGGGGTTTGTGTCTTCATTCATCACTTCCCAAACAGGCCACTGGAAAATTGAAGTCCCTGAGCAATTTACAGATTACAGCTCTCTCCTGGTGCAGGGACATGTGCACACACACACACACTCTCACTGCAGACATCGCACATACACCAGGTACGCTGTGGGTGACCAGCGGAAAGAGGGATAAAAAAAAAAAATCCTCCCGTCCTGCTTTTCTGCTCCAAACTCAGGCAGAAACGGACGTAACCTTCCCTTTTAAGCCTAGCAACTCCAGCCTGGCCGCACAGCTCCTCCTGGATTAATCTTTCTTTTTTTTGGCTCAGTGAATTGTGGTCAAGGCCATTGTAACGTGAGTGCTGCCGGGGCGCCGATTGGCTGGAGGAGGCTCAGAGAGGCCCCTTTTCACAGGGGACTAATTGCTTTAGACCACCAGTATTTGGGAGCTACAGATGTCTTCCTTAATTTGCCTAGAGAGCACAATCGGCCCCATCTGTTGCATTTTTTTCCCCCCTCTGTCTCTCAAGTCGCCTTCTTCCCCCTGTCTGCAAAGGCCTAAATTGAAAACTCATCAAAAAGTAATACAAGAGCAGTTTGGCTGGGAAGCTGCTGCCGTGGGGCTTTGCCTTTAATAAAGGCCCCCCTGCTACTTTTACACATGGGTTGGGGAGCAGAGAAAGGAGGAGGAGGAAAGCAGAAACAACCTAGAAGGGGAAAAGAAAAAAAAAAAAAAGAGCTCAAAACTAACAGCCAGATGGGATATTTGGAGGCTGGATAATTTGATGTGTCATGGCTGGAGGAGAACAAGGGGTAGCCCCTTGTTTTCTGTGTGTACACACAACAAAATAGATGACTTCTAGAGATGGCAAGGGAGAGGAGCCAGGGGCCGGCCAGGGGATCTCTACATCCCAGTGTTGCTGGCACGGGGGAATGGTCAATGCCCTGCCATCAATGACTTCCCCAGAGCACACCTCCAGGAACACAAGGAGATGGAGAGGGATCAGAGGAAGGGAAGGAAGAAGAGAAGAGGTGAGCCTTTACTCATAAAAAATGGCCCGTTTGTAGGTCGTGGGCTGGGGATGCTGCTCTGTGCCTACCCACACCCAAGAAATCGCAAGAGGGTGTTGCTTTCTTCTGGATGGATCAGTGCTTCGTGTCAAACTCAGAGAGGACAAGACCAAAAAATCACTTAAAATATTAATTTGAAAGGTTCTGGGGGAAAATTCCCATCAGACCCAGCCTCAGAATGCACATCTCATGAGAGGGTCATAACACCTCACATTGCTTAATGGAAGTAGAAATGGTGTTCCCTTATGTCAAATTGGGCACTGGTGCTGTGTGGGGATGTGGTGAAGGCACCAGCCATCCCTGACCTGGTGTCTGTGCTTGGTTTCTGCCCCTGCAGAAAGCAGTGGATGTGCTCCCAGCCTAAATGGGAGAGAATAAATGTCACCCCATCAGTGACATGAATTACCCGTAAGCAAAGTGGGAATTGAGATCACCCAGTCCCAGCCCCATGGCACAGCCACAGGGACATCAGACAACAAGTGCCTGGGCTCAAAGGAACAGCCCATTTCAGCTCACCTGTGGCTGAATTCATAGCATCATGGAATCACAGGATGGTTTGGGTTGGAAGGGACACTAAAGACCATCCCCTCCCGTGGAAAAGGACACCTTCCACTAGACCATTTAGCACTGAAGATCTTCCCCTACTTCCTTCTCTTGCCTTAGAATAACTTTGGTGAGGTAAGTCTAAGGAAATGTGCTGGGCTGGTGGTTTGCTCTCCTTTATGGTGAAAGAGAAGGGAGCTCCAGTGATGGAGAGAGTCCCGTGCATCCTCTTCCTGCCCAGCTGGTACCACCTTGGCTCCTGCTTTGCCAGGTGATTCTGTGATTCTGTGAGCTGCCTGAGCAGGCAGCAGAGTCTGGCAGCTGTTCAGGCAGCACAAATGAGAGGTGCTTCATTACTGAGCTCTGTCCCGAAACCTGAGCCCGGGTACCAGCGCTGTGGCCATCAGAGCTCATCCATCATTCCCATTTCCTGGCTGTCCATCAGGCATCTCACCCTGAGTCCTTAGAAAGGTTTTGTTTGGACGTTCAGTTACTGAGGGAAAAAAGTCCATCTATCTTGGAGGACCCTCTGAAAACAATGCAAAAGAAATCATTGCAGAGGTTTAGTGCTACTGCTGGGGGTCCCACAAGGGTCTGTGGGCTTGGGACCTGCAGGATGGAGCCAGCAACCCCCATTCTGCTGTAGGACAGTTTCCAGCCACCACCACCAGCTATTCCCAGTTTCCTTGCACCATCAGCAGCTTCTTCTTGGCAGAGCTTTTCTTAAAAAAAAAAGGAAAACAGTGCCAAGCTTCCACCTCTGAGGAGGAGGACAGGACAAGGTGTTTTCACTGCTGGATGTTGGGATCCACAGTGCAGCCCACAGTCCCCGGGCTGGGCAGAGGTGGGGAAGGGGAGACTGCAAGGGCACTCATAGCTGGTTTCCATGATTCATGCACAGCAATTCTGCCTGGAAGTGGGGAAATTCTCCCTCCTGGGGAATATTGAAGGTTTATCAGTCTCAGAGGGGCTGAACGAGGTGCCAGGTTCCCTTCAGTGCTGGGGAGTTTTTTGAGAAATACCCACCACAAACAGTCTTTATTGCTGCCTTTGCTTTATTTCCTTATTACTTACCGCTTTAATTATTGCTTTTTGATTTTGCTTGGGTACCCCTGGTTAAAAAGCATGTGATTATTGCTTCTCCTAAGGGGGAAAAAAAAAAA
>WEKX01015783.1:73770-92424 GCA_013390025.1 Pitta sordida | reverse complement strand
GCCAGGGCTCCCTCGGGCAGCGCGCAGGTGAGCGCAGGGCTTGGGGCAGGGGTGCACTGGGGAGCCGGGCCGAACCCAACCGAGCTGTGTCGTGTCGTGGCGCCGGGGGTCGTGCTTGGGATTTTGAGTCCCGGGCCGGTGCCTTGTCCTTAAGAAAACGAGGTTCGTGGAGGGGCACTTGTGTGAGTAGGGGGGGTCTGCCCGAGCGTTCCGTGAAAATGCAACCTGTCCATTGAGTTTTGGAACCTGACCCGGACTGCCCCGGTGGTTTGTGTGGTGACCATGACCTGGCCGTATATAAGGGGGGAGGTAAGAGTGGACAAAACACGTAGTAATACATAATTCTGTGTCCTTCCTTTGTTGAAATGTCACCCTTACTTTGGAAGTGCGGGGGGCATCCATTCTCATGGACCGAGCCGGTTCAGCGCTCCTGCCCGGTCAAGGGGGAAATGGCACAACCGAGGTCAGAACCCAGGTGCCTTGGCAGCTTTCGGTGGTTGTGCTCCGATGGTCACACGAGCTTCGCTCTGGACATGTTTGTTCTGGTGCTGGCGTGGGATTAACACGGGTTAATCAACCTGGAATCAACGCGGGTGTTACTCAGATACAGCTCCCGCCGGTTTAACTTTCTGTCTCCAAAGTGGATTCGGTCTCCTGGTGTCCAAATGAAGGGGAAAAAACGCTTCATGGAAAGGCAAAGGTTCTGTAACTGTCTAGCAGAAATAGGACATGGCACGCAGAGTAATCCCAATGGGGACATGATTTATTGAGTTACTTGCAATTGCTTGGCTGGCTTTAGCAAGCAGAAGATAAGCTAAAGGTAGTGACAGATCCTGTGTCCCCAGAACCGAATGTGTTCACTCCCCCTTACTTATTTGCAGGAAACCAAATGTATTCGTGCATTGCTTTATTGAATGCTTGCTTAGCTCAGAGATCTGGGAAGGTTATTGAATTTCTTTGCTTTGTTTGTTTGTTTTTTCTAAGCCATGAGCATTTTTATAAATTCTGATCAGAATTACTTTTTCACTACTTTCTGTAGGTCTGGTAGCTCTAACAAACATTCTGGAATACTTTTGAGAAGGCTTGATTACAACGTCCATCTCTGAAAGCCCTACTTCCTTAGGGGACAAAAGTCATAGTGGCTGGAAGAACAGGAAGAGTGGTCTGTGTTCGTGGCATAGTAGCTGTGGGAAGTGTGCCAGGGTTCATATCCTGCAGGGCCTGAGAAGCAAGCTAATGTAAAAACAAAGACACTGCAAACTTAGCGACTCTATGATGATATTCATTGCTTCTTTTTATTCTCAGTCTCTCCTGGGATTCATCTATAGAGAGGAGTAATTAGTGTTATGGCCATAGGGGACAGTGAAACAATTGTGAATATTGCTTGACTGTCTTCTGTGCTGGACCTGAGAGTATTCATAGGATCAGTTTAGTTTCATGAGATTTCGGGCATGGGGTGGGTGCAAAGGGGAGAAGAGCCTCTTTTAGAATGGTCATTCCAGCTGTGGAAGGAAGAACCTTGTAACCCAGGAGCTTCAGGCTGTGTCCAAGGCAATCCATTGTAAGTCCTTAGGTTAGGTTACAGTGGAGACAGTACAGCCGCTGTACTGTCCTGTGTGGTGAACAATTTACTTATTTGTATCTTATTGTTTAAGATACAGTTGTCAGTCTCAGATGGCTGGAGTTCCTTTTTCTAAGACTAGAAAAGGATAGATAGCAACAGGCACTGTGGAAACACCATTTTCGCAGTTGTTAGGTTGTGTGCAAGAGTGGCTTTGGAGGTTTCTTTTAAGTCTTAACAAAGAAAGTCTGATGCTGTCCTGTCATCTGGTACGCATGATACATCCAAATGATATTTTTAAATTAAAATCATCATGTAGGGTGACCTGTTTCCAGTACAGTAGAAAAAATAATTTGTATTTATTTTCTTATTTTTATTTTATTGTAAGCTGGAAGTTTACATGCAAAACCTCTAGCTTTCTGAAACAAAGGAGGGAGAGGAGAGGACACTTAAGACAGGGAGGCTTGATACCAATAACACTAAGGAATTGGCTTTTTGTTGTTGTTGTTGTTAAATCCTCTAGATGTATCCTGTCCAGTAAAGATCTTGATACAAACTTTCACTTCGGTTTTCTCCTTCTATTCACCTAGATCCTGTAATCTGAACACAACCACCTGAAATTTTCTGTGGTCACAATGTAGCCTTCACCACTGGGATAAAGTGGAAAGCCCAGCTTGCCCAGAAGGACCTCATATGGCCCTTATTCTCCGCCAGTCATGACTGAAGCTCCCAGTGTGCTGGTGGCTGGTGGCAGTGCCTGGACAGTCCTTGCTGTGCCAGTACCCACAACTGTGGCGTTCTGTTTGGGGTGAGCTGTTGTGCAGCAGCTGCTGAGCTCTCAAATAAACATTTGTCTTGGAATTCTCAGCTTAGACCTCATCCTGGCACTTGGCCTACTTAGACCCATTTCAGCCTCTGCGGTTGTCTAATTTCCAGGTTGAACCAAGGACATTATGTCACTGCTTCACTACAGACAAATACTAAAGGTGAGGTACAAAAGAGAAGAGCTTTTCCTGAGTTATGTCCGTGATGCTGCTGCGGCTTTAGGTATTACATGAAGGCAGCAGCGCTGGTGCACAATCCCAGCAGCATTGCAGGAATTGGAAGAGCCACTGGGTGCAGGAACAACACCCAACAATGTCATCTGTACACAGGTTGTGGTAGTCCCCGAGGCCTGTGCAGAAGTGTTTGCAAGCACTACTGTTTTGTAGTGCACAAATATCACTGGGGATGAGGTGAAGGTGGAAGGATAGAGCAAGGATAGTACTTGATCTTCAGCTTGATTAATAGATAAGAGTTCTGTTCTCTGCTCTGCTGTGTTTAACTGAGCCTTTCTAGTAACTGTCAGTTTGTGGTGTTCTTGGTGGTTATTGGTGCTCTGGTGACACCTTCCAATTCTGCTGCATTGTTAGAAGAGTTGCAGAAGTCACAGGAGACTTGGCAGGTCTGAAGGGTTGACAGCTTGTCGAAATATAGCTGCTAGGTGCAGTCATCTAAGCTCTCATTCTTTCAGTACTAGTATAGAACATGTGATTGACAGCCCAGAGAGTGAACCAGTTTTTTTCACCGATCAGATAAAGCACACTGTGTAACCAGTCGTACTCCTCTCATGTGCAGAAGCGTTGACTTGGAGAGAGAGAGAAGTGGGGGCTTGTGGGTTACATGGTTGAGCATTCCTGTATTAAAATACCAACAGCCATACGCCTTTTCCTACTTCAGGGAATCATAGAATCATAGAATATTCTGAGTTGGAAGGGACCCACAAGGATCATTGAGTCCAGCTCTTAAAACTGCCTCCTGGCGGGAATCGAACCCAGGTCTCCCGCACGACAGGTGGGGACACTTACCACTGTACTGAAGTGGATTTTTTAACTGTTTCACTGTAACCTGGGAAATGTAGCAGGAAGCTTTTGCTTTCTTCCTCCTCCAACAGCTCTCACACAGACTGCAAGCAACTAGCTTCAATCTCAACCTATTCTTCCCCTTCATAAAATTGTACTTGCGCAACAACCTGAGGGAATGTTTCATCCTTACCCTGAGTTACCAGGAAGGCAGCTGAGTTTCCATCTCTGGTATTTGGCCTTTCCTGTGGTATAGATAAAATTATGAGTCAGTTCTGGGTGCAGTGGCAGTTTAGGTAATACAGGATCCTTCTCTGCTGGAGCTCAAGCTACTGAATTCCTCATGAGTGTCTCCTAATTCTTCCATGTTGACATCAAACTGGACAAACACTGAAATAACAGTTCAAAAATGCTATCTCCGGTCATTCTTCTCTGCCAGACAAGCCAATCTCTGTACACAACAAGAAGCTGATGGAAAGAAGTTCTAGTAGCTCTGAAAAACATTTTTCTTTTCCGCATTCTGAAACCCACTACTTTGTAGCAAGAGAACAAAAGTTCTCTTGAAAAAATTGGAAAAATTTTCAAGAGAGAAATACTTTTGTCTTGTGTTTTTCTGAGTTTGTCAGATTCAAAATATCTCTAGATTCAGTCTGTTCAGGGATGAGTTTTCTAATTGGGGAAGAAGCAGAAATGAAGTTTGGATATTTACCTGGGCTCTTTGGCTTAATCCTGCTTGTATTCTGAGAAACCCTTGGAGTAATTTCTGTCAAAGCAAGGGGTTCCCAACTTGGGATTTTTTGAGGAAACTGAAGTTATGCAGAGCTCACCAACAACTTGCCAATCCCCAGGCTGGAGCATTTCTCTGGAAGGGATTAAACCCCAGATGACTTGCTCTGCCTGTACACGCTGGAGAAGGGAGAGATGAAAGAACAACATGTGTAAGCTTGAGCAGACTGCATGGCTGCAGAGGGGTTGTCACTGATACCTTTGGTGCTGCAGGGAGGGAAGGCCAGGTCTGGTGAGGGCTGACGGTGCACCCCATACCTTTGTGCTGTTGTGGCTACTGGAACTGAAAGGGATTGCTTTCTTCTGTTAGAAAAGCCGTTGCTTGGTAACAGCAGTTTTAGCAGGGATAAACAGATCCTTTCGTGGCTTTGAAATAGCCACTGTGTAACTCCTTTATCTTCTCTAGCCCCCCCACCACTGCCGTGGGTGTTTTTAGAGGACTTATTTTACGGCAAAGTTGTTTGCATCAAGAATTATAAGTGAATTGTTTAAACGTTAGTGAAAAGATTGTGCTGCCAAGAGTGACTGCTCCTGCTTGTAAATTTAGCAGCAGCTGTAGTGTTAGCACAGCTGGAAACAAAATTGCTGCAGCTGCTGGTGGCTGAAGTTGGGTCTCTCCCCAAATGACCTTTGCTGTCTGGCTAATTTGGTCACTGAGGGTCACTCTGTCTTCTACCCACCTGCAGATCTTTCTTACCAATGTTTGCAGAATAAAATGTTTTGAGGAAGCATACCTGGGTTGTTCAGCATGGTAGCTGACCTTTTTTAGATTTCTTGCAAGGGCTGTGTTGAAATACTGTGCAGGATTAACTTCTGTGGTTGCTAGGGATGACCAGAGCCAAGGAGCTGTTGGCCGTGGCTGTTTTTGCCCAGTCCCTTGGCATCGTCCCATACATGCTGATTTTAGTATGTCTGGAGATTTCACAGGTCTGTTTTTCACTAGATGTAGCTTATGACTTTTGCTTAGGTAAGCAGTTTGAATACCCACTAATGAGTCATTTTGTCTGGTTCCTTATTCTACATCTTAAATTTATGTCAAAACTTTGTTTAATCCTTTGCCTGCTGCAGCCTATCAAGATGAGTCCGCATGATTCTGACTTGTGGCACAATTCTGCAGGTGATTCACACACACACAATTTAACTTCATGAACACCATGTATGCAGAAATGATTTCGTATGTGCTTTTTCCCTTGGATATGAAAGTCACTGTGTGTCCAGGAAACCTTTAGCTCTCTTCTAGTTTTCTTGGTTGACTATTATATGTGTGTATGTGGTTAACTAGTAAAGACTCAGTGAAGGTGGTTCCTTTAATTTTGTTTTCTCTGTTTTGTTTTGTGATGCTAGGCAGCTGGCCTCTGTCATGAGTGCCTGTGGTATAGTAGATGAAAAGACTTGGCAGGGTTTGTATTATATTGTTGGTAGATGTTTGTATATAGTGCCTGAAGCAAGTATCCACCAAGATTAAAGTATATTGATAAACTTCTGCTTTTCTGCAGTGCTCTGATAAGATTCAGTTACTGTGTATTTCACTTAAGGTATCAAAATATTTTCCCGAAGTAGCAGAGTAGTTTCAGTTGTCCTTTACGGGTGTAGAAAAATAGAGATCTAACTTGGCAATTTGAAACTCGTGGGGTAGAGGCAATGAGACTCCCTGCGGTTATACCTTGCTGTAACCAACACAGTCTTCTGGCATTGATGATACTGATGCTTTGAAGTTAATTGGTATAAACTTGGACTGTATTTGTTTGCAACTTTGAATTTGGCATATTCATTTTGGTACTTAATGTAATTATAGAATAATAGAATGGTTTGTGTTGGAAGGGACATAAAAGATCATCTAGTTTGAACCCCCTGCCATGAGCGGGGACACCTTCCACTACACCAGCTGGCTCAAAGCCCACCCAACACTTGTAGGGATAGGGCATGACACCTCTGTGAAACTTGTTCCAGTACCTCACCACCCTCACAGTAGAGAATTTTTTCCTAATATCTAAATCTACCTTCTTTGTTTAAAGCCATTCTTCCTTGTCATATCGCTCCATGCCTTTGTAAAAAATCTCTCTCCAGATTTCTTGTCACCCTCTTTAAGTACTGGAAGGTTCTCTAAGGTCTTCCCAGAGCCTTTTCTTCCCCATGCTGAGCAAACCCAGCTCTCAGCCTGTTTTCGTAGGAAAGGTGCTCCAACGCTCTAAGCATATGTGTCCTTATCTGGTCTTGCTTAAGCATGTCTACACCCTTCATATGCCTCATTCTAGAGGGTAAATACGCATACTTCCTAAAATTGTGTTGCTCCAGAATATATTACATTGTGCTTTAAAAATTCCACAAAATTGTAAATAGAAATACATAACTTTTAATGTTCTATTCATGACAATTAATAAAGATGTTATTAAAACTCTGGCTTTTTTTATGCTGATTGAACAGGTGTTCAGGATCTTATGTTTTTTTTCCAGTTCCACCATGCACTGTATTATTTATCATCTTTTAACTGAAACAAGCTTTGTGGACATACTCTCTTATATGTGGAAGCATTCTCTTATATGTGTTTAGGCAGGAAGACCTTGTGGGCAATCTTTTTGAAACAGACATTTTAACATAATTGTACATAGCAGTAATTTGGTTTTCCTCTTAATCAGGTGTTATGTCTTGCAATGAAAGTTGGTGGGAATACAAGCAGTGTTCCCTCTACTTCTAGTTCTCTTGTGGTGAAGTACAGGGAGGGCCCCTTCTACAAGACTTCATTTACCCAAGGGCTGTAGTGAGATTGGGTGATCCTGGATCATTAGTTCTGGAAAGTGAAGAGATAGGCAGTGAAAAAAAATTACTCCTATTCTGCACAAAAAGCATGAAGCACCTGTGGCAAAGAGGCTGTATCTTAAAAAGCACAGGGAAAATTGTAGAACAGTTCCATGGAATTCAATAAAGTGTGAAACTTAATCAATAAATGGCCAGTTTTGACCATAAAGACAAGTCTTGTTTTTCTCTTGTGCAGCTCTCCCTGTAGGGGAAAAATGGAATAATAATTATCAATTGAGTTCAAAGTTAATATTTATACAGCAAGTTGACAGGGTAACTATTCAAATATTTAACACTTGCTTGTTTTCATTGCAGCAGTTGCAAAGCTCACAAAGAGAACACTTTCCACTGGAACATGCTGCTCCCTTCTCTGCTTTTTTGACGGACAGCTTTGGGCGTCAGCACAATTACTTGCGAATTTCTTTGACTGAGAAATGCAACCTCAGATGTAAGTGTCTGCTGAGTTCCTTGGACAAAGCTCTTATGGCTGTACTGTGCAAAGGCCAAGACTTGAGTTAGGGTATTACTGCTGTGTTGGCCTTGTGCTGTTTCTTGTCTTCATGTGGGAATGCTAAAGGTAGATAAAGACTCATTTGGGGCTGAATTGCTGGTGGGATGGAGAGCCAGGAGCAAGCCTGGGGATCTGCCAGAGACAGGTAGAAGTCACGGGTCTTTTTTCAGTCTTGGTGTGGATTGGATAAGAATGCTTGTATGCCATTCCTAAAGTGTATGATAAGTGGGACAGTTCATACCTAGGCATTCACACAATTGTGTCTGCAAAGTGTGTGGCAGTGTCCCAGTGCTTGCCTGTTGAATTTGGTGTCTGAGTTTGAGTGCAACTTAGAAAAAAGTAAGATCAGCTTTTTCTTCAAATTGTGATTTTGAGACATATCAAATGAGTTTTCTACTGAAGGAAACCAGGAAACCTTTAGGACATTGCTTGTAAAATTTTGCAAAATTGATGTAATTTGATATCTGTTGAAGACAGCTGCCCTTGGTGCATTTTGCCCACCAATATTACATTAATTGTTGCTGGTTATTTTTTCCCCCCTCTATTCCTGTAATCTTTATTTCAGGCCAGTACTGTATGCCTGAGGAAGGTGTTAAGCTGACTCCTAAGTCCGAGCTACTGACTGCTCAGGAAATAATTACCCTAGCCAGACTGTTTGTGAAAGAAGGTGTGGAGAAGATCCGACTGACAGGTGGAGAGCCGCTTATCCGTCCGGATGTGGTTGATATTGTTGGTGAGTTCCAAATCAATGCAATGTGTTTCAAAGTGACTTGCTACATATTGATCCAAGAATTAGACATACAGGCATCTACTAACACAGTCCAGCACCCTGAAGAATAACTACACATTTAATGTTGGTGCTTTTTCCCAATGTTGTTCAATGCAAGGTGGTTCCTTTCAGAAGACTCCCAGTTCTGCTCTGCTGCTTCAATGGAATTTACATCTCTTTATATTGCAACCACTGAACCTGCTGTTGTCTTCATATTCAGCATCTACTAGAGCAGCTTGCAAAAATGCAGCCTTTAGGGTGAAAAATCAAGAATTGATATGACCATATCCTCACTGAGGAGGAACAATTGATACATTCTTACAAAACAACCTATCTTTTTGATTTTGAGGTGGATTGGTTTTTGTGGGTTTGTTTTGTTACCTTGATAAGAGATGTCACTTACTTGTCTGTGTTTAGTAGGAGTGCTAAGAAACTAAACACTTGTCTCTGTTTAGTGGGAGTGCTAAACAAAATGCTTTTGTTTTTATAGTTATTGATGAAGACTATTACTTCAATGGAAGGTAAATTACTCGGTAAATTTTAGAAGTCTGTCTCCTTTGATTGGTATTTTTTTTCACTGACTCTACCTGTGTTTTTCTTTTGAGGCCAGGTGCTTTTTTACACTGTCCAGAGTCTCGTATGTTAAGAAAACTGGAATAGTTTTGTATGATGTCAGTGTATTAGATTAAGGCTATGTAGGTGGGTGCACTTTGGTGTATTGTAGGCAGCCAAACTGGTCCGTTTCTGTTTCTATCAGTACTAAACGTAAGAAAGGGTTGATATGGATGATGAAGTTCTTGAAAGAAGAGAAATTGCCTATCAGTACAGGGAGCTTTGCTGCAGAGAGCAGCTGTTCTGCTCTGTTTTGTTCAGCATTTGGAAGACCTTTATGGTTTTTTCCAAAGGAACCAGCAGAGCAGTGTATTATGTAGAACTGACTTGTTTATTGCTGGAAAAGGGTTTGGCTGGAGTGGGATGACCTGGGTCTCCTTAAACCCTGATTGTGTGGAGTTCCGGAATTACACTAACTTAATCATTTTGAAACTCTGAAGTATTGTTTTCTAGGACATGTTGCCTACACATGTGGGGTTTTTTTTATTATTTACTATTGAGAGAGTTATGTGCCTTCCAAGGACATATCTCTTTCAGGAAGGCATTCCTCATTTCTAGTGGTAATAGATATATAGTCATACCTCCATAATTGTGGATTATGAGTCTCCTGGGGGTCCTGCGAATTGCCCAATCCATGAGTGCTATTTGTGGGGGGACAACGCGAATACACAAATCCGCAAACATGGAAGCGCAAATACAGTGATCCTCTGCGTAGTCGCAATCCGTAATTTACTGGATCCGAATAGTTGCAGGTGATTTTTCAGTGGGTAGTGCTACCTCGGCGCGTATGCAGGACATACCGCGAACCCATCAGCTTGTGAATATATAATGAAGTTATGAATATATAATTGGTCCCCCCTGCCGTCACCGCCCACCAGACTTGCCGCATACTTCATTCTCACTGTTTAGGAGAAAGGGGAGCCAGTCCCACCTCCATGAAGCTGGGAACGTGGCACAAAAGCGCTGGGGCCATGCCAGCACTTCCGAGCCCGGCGGCGTGGCTGCGAACCAGGGGATGGGAGGGGACGGTTGCCACTGCCAATGCCGACCTCACGGTGGCGGCGGATGGCAGATTTAAACCCAGGTGGACAGGAGCAGAGCCACTGACTCGGCACTGGGTTTCAGCTCTGCTGGCACCAGTGGAACATGGGCAGCCCGGTGTGTCCCAATGCCAGCGGCACGGACTCCTGACGTCAAAATGCTGGCACCGGAACTCCCTTCACTGCCCAGAATAAAAAGTTCCCTTGTAGGATGTGTGGGGCAGAGGAGGGGCGAAGGGAGGGTAATAGAGGGAAGGGAGGGGCTGCGGGGATTTGAAGAAATTCAGTCAGGACTCAAGATAATTATTTGCATGCTACAGGAAAGTTTATCCTTGGCCTAAGAGCCAAGGAAGAGAGCCAGCAGTACCCTCTGCCACTGCCAGGTGCCAAAAGAGGACCACGCAGATTTGTCACCCTTCTTTAACCCCTTGTCTCATACATATGCAAATTGCACCATGAATATTCATCCTTTCAACATTATGTCATTTGCTATGAGTTCTTCAACCAATTAGCTTCAATGTTTTACATTCTTTTCCCCTTGTTTTAGTTAACGTTTGAGTTTGTATACCTTCACAGCCTGCAGGACACCCTTAATATTCAACCTTAACTCTCAGGCCTTCTGAATGATCCTAAAGTCTACTACTCCTTCTAAAATTCACTAGAAATTCACTAAATATTCACTAATTCACTAAAATTCCTAAATCTCTATACCCTTACCTAACACACTAAATTTGTAATTTTCTGATTCTCCAAATCAGCGGGCTGGGCAGCAAGTGCAGGGATAAGCGGGGCTGCAGGGGCTCCTGTTGCGGGATGCATCTGTCCTCCAGTGCTGCACTGACTCCCGTCCGTCCCTGCCCTGCGCATCTCAGGAGCCGCTGCAAGAGCAGATCACAGAGCCACCAGCTCTTTTCGCCCTGCAGAGCTGCTGCTGGACCATGCTCCTGCAGACAGCCTCGGCGGGAGCGGACCCTGGCTGCCGCCCATCCTGTCCCGGGGCAGCCGGATCAGCGCTGCCTGCTCGCACCCACTCTTGCCAGAAAAGCTTTGCTCGGGGCTGTTACATTCCTGGAAAAAGAAATCCCAAACAAAGCAGCCCCTTTGAACAGCAGGGACTGTCCCAGCCTGTTCAGCTGTCGCTCCTGTCGCACAGTGCCACAGTACCCACCAGTGCTGTCCTGGTGTGCACCAAACTTATTCCCCAAGCCTCCCCCAGAGTCCTGCTCTGGAGCGGTGTGCCACCTCTGCTGTGTTTGAACACGAGAGACACACACCAGCAACCAGAAACTCCAATAAAACCGAGCACAGACGAGGCAGGGAAAGGACAGTGGCAGGATCCCGTGGTGGGGTGGGCGCCGGCTTCCCTGCTCCCGGCTGGTTTCTGTGCTTGGAAAAGCAGCTCCCTTCCTGGAGCTGGGATGTGGCAAAAGGCATTTCCTCTGCTTTAATGAGGCATTTCAGAGGGAGCCGTGCTCTCAGGACTGTCCTCCAGACTTTATTAGGGGAGGGGGCATGGCTATGGGCATGGCGTACTTGAATACTTAGTGGGTTCATTATCCTCGTGGATTCCAGGTCTTGCGTGAAGAGGGGCAGACCCAACAGCCTGCGAGTAAAGGGGGACCACTGTACAGGAGGTATGACTGTACTGCACATGCGTCGACTGGGAAACTCCACGAATACGTGAATACTATTCACAGGAAAAAAAAACAGGAATACGCAAATCCAGAAGGACAAATAAGCAAAGTATGACTGTAATTATTGGCTCCTATGGAAGGGAGCCAGATTTACAAAATAAGTTGCAATTTAAAATAAAATAAAGCTTTACAGTTCATCATATAGTATTGGTGTGAAAACGAGTTGAAATCAACAGCATTTTCAGTTCGGTTTAGAACTTTTTCCTAATGTAGCAGTTTTTTTATTTATCAATGGTAACTGATGACTTTTTATACTCAATACAGCTACTCTGATATTGACGCTCTAAACAGAGTAGTCAGTCACTACAAAATTATTATTGCACTGCTGCAGTTCTGAAGTACATATTGGTATTGGAAAGATAAATATCTTTTGGGGTTTTTTTACTCCTGTGATAGAATTCTCAAAGGTTTATTTTTGTGCCCAAAAGAAGGAGATGGATCTTTTTGAATCATTCTGCCTGTGTTTCTGTTCACAGCTGAACTTTGACAGATTCATAGTGATTATTTTAATGGATGACAAAAGAGTAGTGGTCTTGGGGTAAAGGTAAGGTATATTAAGGTGATTATCCCATTGCATTAGTTCATTATGTAATGGATTTCTATTAGCCTGGCTGATTTTTTAAAGGCCTCTTGAAAATTGGCAAATTAAGTCTATTAACACTTCCTGTCTTTTAACTCTTTGGTGTTACTTTATGGTGCATAAGTTTGCGATCAAGATAAAAGTCCCAAAACTAAACAGATCAATGTAACAACTATGGGAAAATTCACTGAAGGAAAAACAGCCCCAAAATGGTCTGGGATAGGGTTAATCTGTTTTTCAGGTGGTTCGTAGGAGCTGGCTGCAATGTGGTTGAGATATAAATTAGGTGTGTTTTCAGCAAACCTTTCTCTCAACCAACTGTGAAGTGTCAGTAAAGCTCAGAATTATTAATGCTGGATTACTATTACCACATTTTTCAAATACCCAAATTCAGTTTCTTTGTTATTTCAGTGAACAAATGTGATTTGAAGCTACTGTAGGAGGCCAAGTTATTCAGTGACCTGCTACAGTTCTTTACATTATGCATTTCAATTTTTTTAATGCATTCACATATATAAACTATGAGTCAACAACTATCACTTGCTGAAAGCTAAATTATATCCTGTGGTCTGCTGGAAACACATGTTTGAGTCTTCCCTGAAGCTGATAGTGGAATGTAGAATCCATCTCCTTCGGGGTACTCTAAAGCATAAATAAGCACAGAACATAAACTGTATGGTAGCTGCTCATTATTAATAGGCTGACATACACATCTACACTGACAAAATCATCTTCCATGCAGTGGAAGAGGATGATTGGATGATTTTTATAGCAACACACACATTTTAAGAGGGAAGTTGTGTAGAGTAGACTTGTTGGTTCATGTATTAAGAGATACCCATCCCTCTTCTGGACTCAATCAGAAGTGCAGTTATGGAGGAAAAGAATACGTAAGAAACCTGTCTATTTAAGAAGATGCTCCTAATCTTAATGGAAAAAATAAATGTAAAAGGGTTTATTCAGTGGCTCAAGCTTGACATACAAGCTTTTCGTTTCATAATAATAGCAACTGTTCTCTTTCCTTTTCTACTTTGCAGTTTTTATCAGTTGCCTTTGCTTGTGCTAATTGGTCCTAAAGCAGTGACCAAAGGTCAGCAAACAGATTTAATACAGGTACAAGGAGAGTTACAAAGTTAAGAAGTCTCTTTAATTCATTTTGAATTCAGAGGTCAACAAGCCAAGAGACCAAGACACTGTGGTAGTGCTAAGACTCCATCTCTATTTTCTCACAGTTAGCTACTGTCTGACTGGTTACTACAGGTCTGTCCACATATTAGTGTATTTCCAATGTCTCATCCTGTATCTCATCCTGTTTGAGAGGAAAAAGATGCATGGATAAGAGCTGCTACCTGTGCTGACCTAATCAGCTGGTTCTACTCCTTTTAATTTTCCCATTTTAGGCTGCAGCATGATGTTAGTTTTGCTCAATACCTTTATGCATTTTACATGTCTAGCAATGAAGCCTTTTTTGCACTAGTCTATTTTCCGTTAATCTGAGGTTGAGCATTTTGTGCATTCTGAGTCTGTAAATAAAAGTAGTGATGTTCCTGCACTGTCCTCTGGCTGCACTATGTATCCTATGCTCTCACAATGACTAGGCTTCTAGTGGTAGCAAAATTAGGCCAGTAGCACTTATCCTCTAAGAAGAGGTTATTTTGGGTCATTTGTGAGGATTTTGAGAAGTGAATGCCAGAAAAAAAACAAACCCTTCTTAGTAAAGATTGCTCTTTCCTTACAATCTCAGGTTCCAAATGTTTTTACAAAGCTCTTAAATCATTCTGGTGCTGTAAAATTCAGCAACTTTGCTTTGACCTGGTTTGTCCCATTCCAGAGTTCTGGGCCCAGCTTAGGGTAAATATTTTGAGTAGCTGGAAGACGAGATAAAGCGAAAGTAAAGCTCTTATCAACACGAACAAATGGGCATGAAATAGTAGGGGAAGAAGGAACTATGAAATATTGGTGCTGTAATTACAGCTGCCTCAAGAGTAAGGGCTCTTTTTAAGACTTAGACTCGATGATCTTGTGGGTTCCTTACAACTCAGAATATTCTGTGATTCAAATATTTCTTAAATTTTATGTGGAGGCTAATTAGAGGGAGGGAGAGAGGGGAAAAGTATTTTGCTGTGGCTCTACTTCTGCAAGTTGTTTATGAGGATTTTTCCTTATTTGTTATTGTACTGATAACTGGTGGTTTGAAAGTCTGCCCTCTGAATATCTGGTATGCTGAGGATTTCTGCATTTGACTTATGAGGGAGCGGCTGTTTGCTAAATCATAATCTCATGATATTGATTTAACCATTTCTTGTGCAGTTTTCTTCTGTTGGCCATTTTTTAGTATCTTGTGTAAGCACTCTGCAGTTGCCTGGGCTACAGGGTGGGTAGTGGAAATATTTCTGTTGTCAAGTGCAAGTGTTTTGTCCCTTGGATGTTGTTGTCTTGGATGCTCTATCAAAGTCTAATATATTGACCTTTTCCTGTTATGTTAGGACTGTATGTGGTATTTCTTTCAGAAGTTTAAAGTCACTACTGCTGGCAGCTACTTCTGGGTTAGAATTGGGTTTTGGTAAAGATTTCAGGATAAATGTTGCTAAATAAACACCGATAGTTTGGGTGTCAGTTGTGAAAGGGATGATTTGCTGCTCATTATCGTTGCAAAACATTGAATTCAGTTTTGAAAGCTAGATGAGGAAAAGAAGGTACATAAACTCAAGAGCCTTATTTCAACAATGAAGTAGCTATTTAAGAAACGGGGAACAATATTAGTGTGCATTTTGATAAAACTAAATTTTATCACCTGTTTTGCTTGCAATAAACGGCTCTCTCATACCTTTTGAAATGGATTTGTTTGCAAATGGTTGTCTTAAACCAACGCAGCTGGAAGAAGGCTGAGTCACCAAAGAGTGCATGTTTTCCTCATACCCTCAGTGATACTTTTTTATTAGTTTCACCAATCTTTTGGGGTTTCTGCATGGCTTCTATTTTAACTACTTCTTTTAATTTTTCTTTTTATTTTTTTTTTTTTACTTTTTATTTCCTAGGTCAACTGTACAAGCTAGACGGGCTGAAAACCATTGCTGTCACAACCAACGGGATCAACTTGACCAGAATGCTGCCACGACTGAAGGAGGCAGGACTGAATGCCATTAACATTAGCCTGGATACTTTGGTCCCAGCTAAATTTGAGTTCATTGTCCGAAGGAAAGGTACAAGCTTGTCTTCTGAGACAACTGTGTTAATACCTGCAAGAATGTTGTGAGTTGGCTGCTCTTTCACACTGAGTTACTGGGGAAGGGGAGTGAATTGCCATCCTTCTGAGGCTAGGAAAAAGAGTCTATACNAAGAGTCTATACTAGCTTATTCAATAGTGACTCTTCTTCCTTCTTTCTACAATGCTTAGGCAGGTAGAGCCCCTTCAGTTGGAGCTGGGGAAGTAGAAGATGCTCAAGTCACCACAGTCAGTGGGACTGTGACTACAGCTGCCAGCAGTAGCTGGCAGTATGGCTGGTTAGTCATAGCTCTCAAGAGGACTCTTGTGTTGTTCTCATGTGCTGTCCTTCCTCAATACTGTTCAAAGGAACAAATGTTCCTGCTATAGCAGCTGGGGATGCCACAAGAACTGAACTTGTCATGAATAGTGGCAGTTTCCAGAAGTTGTATTTGGGCATGCTAGCATTGTTCTCTCTCGTAGTTAGTGATGCTACCTATCTCCATTACCTTTTAATAGGAATAAATATAAACCATACCTGAGGGAATTTGAGGACGGCCGCTAGCTTTGTGAGTTCTCTCCAACTGAGCAAGTAATTCCAAATGAAGTTTCAAAAATGCTTGAATGTGCCTGGTGTTACAGATTCATGTTTCAATGAATCCTAAAACTCATGATTCACAGGTTTCACAGGTTCAGCTTCATGGTTGGGCTTTTTTCCAAACTAAAACTGATTTGATCTCGTAACATTCTCTTTCAGTCCAGTAATGTAACTTCCTCAGCCTGTGAACTTCTATGTATTTCCAACAAAACCTCAAAGTAGCCACCAGATGGTGCAACAGCCTAAGATAGATGTAGGGATATAGAAAATCTGGAATACTGTGAGAGGTAATGTCAGCATTTGAATCACTCCAAATCCAAGTCATACTGGCAGGTGCAGGAAGGTTTCCTTCTCTACAGTCCCTTGGAGCACTACTTCAGGCTTCTATGTCATGCAGAAATGTGTTCCTGTCATAAATGTGCCTGGAGCATATCCTTTTGCATTAGTCTGGGTGTTTCATGGCACAGTTGTCTCTCAGACCTGGGAGTATAATCACAAGCAGGTGTTGACTATGCTCTTTCCTTCTGCTCTCTGCATTTGAATATTACCTGGCTCGTGACATTCATTAGAAATAAGCCTTTCTTTTGCTACTGAAGGGGCAAACCTTAGCCTCTAGCCTCCTGAATTATAAGGTCACAGCTCTTCATATCTGATTGGAAGCTGTTAGGAATGTGCTGCTTATAAACTAAACTAAAAGTTATTAGGAGATGAGGGTATTCTTTATTTGTATAAATGTTCTCTTCCCCTCTTCCTCCTTTAGAGAAAAAAGATCTCAAGAGAGAAATCACTCAACTGAACAGCACAGAGAACGTACAGGGAAGCTTCTATTACTCAATATTTTTTAAGAGGAGAATAAAGTCTCCAAATCATACTTTTTTTTTTTTTTTAAGTGAGATCAGATAAAAATAATGACACTGTTTCTTTTTTTTTTAAGGCTAAGGACTGAAATATAAAAGTGCTTTTTTTTTTTTTTTTTCCTTGAGAATTTTTTTATTGAATAGGAGATTTCAAAGTATGGAATGAGCAGAGAATAAAGTGCCTGCCCTACCGTGCTACCCTGTCTCCTGTGGCAGTTCCAGAGGCGACAAGATATAGCTCTGTTAAGGTGAGAGAGATTCCTGGTAACCAGGCTGGTAACTTCTCTGGAAAGTAAAAGTGTCATCTGATTATGGAGCTTATCAGGAGCTCAAGAAACTTGGAATCAATTTTTCTGCTCCTCTGGAAAGTTGATCTAGGGTTTTAAGACACTGAAAATACCCATCTTTGGTACTGCCCAAAAATATTTTAGTGGAAATAAGTTCATAGTTGTTGTTATTCAGAACAGCTTCATTTCTTGTTTGCTTGTAGATGTTTCTGCAAGTTGTTCTAAACTACACCCATGTGTTTGCATGGCAGGAAGTAAGAGGTAGAACGTGAAAGGACATTTAGATGCATTGCAAGCTGTAATTCCGTTCCATACCTCTACAGCGAGCTGAGCCCAAGCATGAGATATTTTAAATGTGGAGTTTTTGATCTGCTGCTTGCCTGTGTTTGATTCCAGTAATCCTGAGGTTACATGTGAGAGCAGTTGCAGTGATTTTTGATCCTGTTCATGGTTCTGGACTGTGCTCGCTGCAATGTATCATTATCTCTGTTGCCACATTCTTCCTGCAAACTTGCTTAATTGGAATGAGATCTATTACAAGTGCTGCAAACTTCCTGGGCACATGCACAAGTGTGATTGAGAAGAGTGACAAGTCATAACAGTGGCTTGCAAGAGTTATTTCACTGTGTTCTCTTTGCTCTTCACCTCTCTTTTGAAGCCAAGACTAGAATTGAGACTAACTTACAAATGTTATATCCTGTGCTTTCTTGTGTCCATGCTTTGTAATGTCTTTGGCCTTACCCAATATTAAGTACGCACAGAGTACTATTGGGTTGTTGCTTATTTCTGCTAAAGACCTACAAACTAATGAGGTATGATCTCTTCAATAGAGAATCTGAGTTTCCAATAGATAATAGATAGGGAAAGGAGGGTAATGGACCTGTGCACAAAAGCATAACTAGGAAAAGCACAGGAATTGTTGGCACAAACTTCTTTAACATTTTGCCCTTTCACTAGCATGTGTAAAGTGTTGGCTGTTGAAGACTACAGCTTTGGAAGAAGAAGCTCAGTCTGATGTATGAGGAAGTAGAGAATCATATTCTAGTATGTTATGGATATCCAAAGATGCAAAAAAGCATACTATTATTGTTGTTTATTCAAATACTCAAATTGTTCTCGGTATTTTTTACCTAAGCATAGTAACACTGGTAGTCTCTGAGGTTTGTGAGGAGGGAGTGTGTGTATAATTGAAGGCTCTTTATTTTCAGCTCCTCTTACTTGCTGTCCTGTCTGCTGAATCAGATTGGTTTTAATTTGTCGTCTCTTTGTCTTGTACTTAATAGCCTCCTTATGCATTCTGGTTTTAAACAAGAAACATTATTTTTTATTGTTTTTGTATTTTAGGCTTTCACAAGGTAATGGAAGGAATCCACAAAGCCACTGAACTTGGCTACCGTCCTGTTAAGGTAAAGCCAGTGTTTATTTGCTCTGAAACTGTTGTGTTTTACCATACATACAGTTCACCTGGTCAGGAATTTATTATATTCCACCCCACCCCATGAATAATTCTTGGTAAA
>WEKX01015783.1:39949-72747 GCA_013390025.1 Pitta sordida | reverse complement strand
CCCATGAATAATTCTTGGTAAAAGTGGAGAAAAAAATTAGTAGATTGAAGACCACAACAAGAAGTAACAAAGAAAATTCATCTCCTTGTGCAGCTGAGGGTCCAAGTTTATACTACCTCAGCCTATTGATTGCCTTGTTGGNGAAACCACTTAATAACTGTGATGCACAGTGCTTGGACATACTGCCTTGCTAACAGAAACATTTAAGCAGCTTCACACCTGTCTGTTGTTCTTTGGATAAAGTACAGAGAAGCTGAGGCTCCAATGTTAATATTGTTTATGAGGAATGTGTGGAAAACTCAATGTTAACCTCTTTTTTGGAGGAAGACAAAGCTAGTAATCCTGCAGCCCATGTCTATGGAGTGTGCTGTGAACATTTCCCAGTCCAGGGAATTTCCCTGTGACATGCCATAGGGAATGCTATAGATAATAATTTGCCTGTACTTCTACAGAAGCCACAAAATGTGGGACTGGGGAGTGACATCATGTTAAATAGTAAAAGCCACCACGCCTTAAATGGGTAAGACAATGCTTGTGTTGCCTAGCGTTTTTAGTAGTTTTCTATTTAGCAAGGCGCTTTTAACAACTTTAGTTAGGTTGGAGCAAAAACTTAGACAAGTTAGACAGAAATAATAATCCATACCATTGCAATCCTACCAACTTCTCTCATCATTTTTTCTTTCAAAACAGAAAAAAAACATTTCTATCTACGTTGCCTTCCACAAGGACAGTGAAACTTGTGTAAGTGGGAAGAAGATCATACTCTGCTCGCTAATTTCTGGTATCTGCTTTACCTGCAGGTAAACTGCGTGGTGATGCGAGGCCTGAATGAGGATGAGCTGCTGGACTTTGTGGATTTCACAAAGGATCTGCCTCTTGATGTGCGGTTCATAGAATACATGCCCTTTGATGGTAGGTACTCCTGCTTTGAGATTCTTTATGGTGTAGAATGTGCCTTGGGCAGACATGAATCTAGTTAGTGGTTATTCACCCCATAGACTTGTCTCCAGAAGTTTTGGTAAGCTCTTCTGGGGAATTGGGAATTGCCTGGAGTTTTATGTTGTGTCTTTTGCGGCTTATCTTCTTCCCTGGGTGACCTGGAAAGGGATTAGTAGCAGGATTAGTTGGGGCTGGGACACCTACAGGAGAAAAAAGACATTTGTGGAGAATGTGAAGGTGGTTCTCTGCTAATTAAAATGATAAAACCCACAGTCAGACAGTTATACTGGTTTTGTTAATTCTAGGCAATAAATGGAACTTTAAGAAGATGGTGAGCTACAAAGAAATGCTTGATACAATTAAACAGCGATGGCCTGAACTGGAGAAATTACCCTGTGAAACTTCCAGCACAGCCAAGGTGCGGTTGGTAAAAAGAGCATGTGAAATATGCCTCCATTCTTTCCCTTCCCCGTATCTCCAAATTCTTACAAATTCAGCATTGATATTTGACAATGTAAAAAGTAGTCAATGTCATAACTGTGGGGTTTTGGTCAAGGTGCCTGCATGTGGTTTGAGGCTTATTAAACGCTAGTCATTGTTTTTACCTTTAGAAATACAGTAATCCCTTGCTACTTTGTGGTTCACCATTCGTGGCTTCAATACATCACAGGGTTTTTTTTCCCCAGCTATTTACCCTAAGATCGAGGATTCAGAAATTCATAGATTTTAGTGAGGTAGATGTAGATTTAGAGATTTAGGAACTATATTGAAACAGTAAAATTTTAGTGAATTTTAGAAGAATTAGTAGAGGTTAGAAGCATTCAATGGGCCTGAAATTTAAGATCCAGTATTAGTGGTAACAAAGTCTTGTTTTCCACTCCTAAAGTATAAACAGAACATGGTCTTAGGCAAAACATGAGATAAAGAAATGTGAAACATCAGAGTTGATTGGCAAAAGGCTTAGAGCGAGGTGTAAATTTATGACATAATGTAGATGGGATACATATTCATGGAGTAATTTCCATATATATAAGGCAGGTGTATAAAGATGGATGACAAACCTGGGGTGGGGCTTTTGGCACTTGACAGGCCTGGGAGACACTTTGCAGGACAGAGATGTCTTTTCCTTGTTCCTGGGGCCAAAAATAAATCTTTTCTATAGCATGCATGCAAAACCTTGAGTCTGACTGATTTTCCTTAAATCACTATTTACCGCTACTTCACAGATGTTGCTTATCACAACATCTTTCTGGACCCAATCCCTTGTGATATTCAAGGGATTACTGTACAATGTTTCCTTGAGACCTTGATCAGATAAAGAATGCCATGCCTGTATCCTGTATTTACAGCTTTTGAAACTTTTGTCTATGTCTGTCTGTGACTGCACATTAACATGGCTGATAGAAGTTTTTCAGTGAAATAGCTACTACATTAGAGTGTATGGTGTCACATGGGTGATTTCTAGCTCATGGCTGCTCCCTGAGTGTCATGCTGCCTACTGGCATCACCTGATAACTACAAGACCAAGCCCTTAACAAGTTTTGAAATTTCTAGAAACAGGGCAGAATGGACTGGAATGCCTGAAAAAAATAATTTTGCCTTTTTTTTGTTTCTTGCATATGACCTTAGAACAAAAGAAAATCTGTCTTCTGGTCTTTGGACAAGTGGAGCTTTAAAAATTAGGAGTCTATATTTGGATCTTCTTTTCTCCTCTCAATTTCTTTAGAGTTATAAGGTACCACATTTCCAGGGACAAATCAGCTTTATCACCTCCATGTCGGAGCACTTCTGCGGATCCTGCAATCGGCTGAGGATAACAGCAGATGGGAACCTAAAGGTTGGTAGTGAAACAGGATTCTCTTTGCTTTCACGCAGTGAAAATAGTGTTGAAATTCATCTCATAAAAGTAGCTGGGACGTAAAGATGTGTAATTATTACCAGCTAACTCCTGTTTATTTATCCTGTATGTATTCTTGTTCCATCTTGTCAGGCTGTTAGGGAGATGTTATATCACTTTCTTTTTTGGTTTCTCTGTTTTGCTACCATAGTTAACTGCAGTTGTAAAACATGGTTGCAAGCCCAGTAAATATAAACATTTATTCTAATCTTTGATTCAAAGTCATCTTAAACATGTGACAAGCAGATAATTTCCCATTAAAAAAGGATCCAAGCAGCTGTGAGGGCTTGGCTTTTGCGTTCCACAAGGATCATGTCTTGTTTCCCAAACATCTTGCAACTCTTCTCCTTCAAGAGCAGTCTGTACATTTGCTCAATGACTGTAGAAATGGGAGGGATAACCATTTCCTGCCACGTTGAAACTGGCAGTTTCTGGGGGGAAAATTAAAGTTTTCAATTAAAAATTGGCACTTATACATTGTCACCTGATATTGACAACAGCTGTGCTGCTGCCTAATGTCAAATGGCTGAGGCAGCCTGAAGGCCCAATGAGTTTAGGTTGCATAAACATCCCAGGAAGTCAGTGTGTGCACATGAGGAGAGATAAAGAAAACAATCTCCATAAATGTTCCCTTCAGTAGGCTAGGCCTCTTCAAAGCTCTTAACTCTGAGGTTAGTACGAAATACTTGTGAAAGCCATTTATTTTATTTTTTCTCATTTCTCCTCTTTTGCTTTTTTGGATTGACTGCAGGTGTGCCTTTTTGGGAATTCAGAAGTGTCCTTGAGGGATCACCTACGGTCTGGTGCCTCACAGGAAGAGTTGGTTCAAATCATTGGAGCAGCAGTGGGCAGAAAAAAGAAACAGCATGCTGGTATGTTTATTGTTAACTGAGAAATAATGGCAGTGACTAGGGAGAAAATGTCCTGGTACTCCTAACCTTCCATGTGAGTTAGAATCTAGACCGACTAAAAGACTTTGAGACTGGCTTTTGTCCTCAAAAAGATGCAAATGCCACTGCTTGCAACAGCAAAGTGTAAAGCAAAGGAGNCTCTCAGTGGAATGGGCTGCCCAAAGAGGTGGTGGAGTCACCGTCCCTAGAGGTGTTTAAGAAAAGGTTGGATGATGTACTTGGTGGCATGACCTAGATATTAGGGTAGTGTGTTATAGGTAGGATGGTGTGTTGGTAGCAGGATGGCAACAGGTTAGGTAACAGGTTTGGCTAGGTTAGGTAATAGGTGATAGGTTGGAGTCGATGATATCTATGGCCTTTTCCAACCTTACTAATTCTGTGATTCTGTGAGTTGTACTAAATCCCTTTTTTTTCTTCAAAGTAAGTTGTGGTAAAAGAAGTACTGAAGCTCGATTGAGCTGTCAATCCAATTTGCTGCATTAACATGTTTCTGGAAGTGACAAATCTGTTACTGAGTATGCAGAAATTTGTAGGTGCTCATCTAATAACCTACATAAGCTACACAAGGTCCATGAAGATGCAGTGACATCGTCAGGCTGCACTAATCTCTTCTGAATTTATCTTAATATAAACAGTCACATCTGAACCTTACTGGTTTTTCATAATCTGGCTGCAGCTGGGAGTGCTGATGTCTTGTACAAGAACTGGCTTTATCATCATGAACTAGTCCCCTCTACACTAAAAATATACTTTGGCCCTCTTGTTTTCTTGCAGATTCTGACAGACAATTAACAGTTGTTTTTTCCCTTTTTTTGATAATGTGTGAAACAACTGTAAAGGTAGCTTTTAAATCTGTGGCTAGACTAACTTGCAAAGTACATTGGTATGACCCAGATAAATTAGTTCCTTGTAAAATTAAGGGAAGCGGTGAATGGATTAGTTCCTTTACTTTTAGACCATTTATTTATTAATTTCTGATTTGAGAAAACAGGCTGAGTGGGGAAGACTCTGCTAAAGGCATTTGGCCATCAGCAGCATATACCTGTCTGTCTTCTTCCAGTTTGTGTTATACTCAGTGTTGTCCCTGGGTCCTTCTCTGTTTGAACTTCTTTGAACTGGGACACTTACTAGCATCTTATCTGTAGAATTTGTACAGTTAAATACTATTCCTGAGAAACAAGATACATCGTCTCAAGTTGTTTGAATTGTGTAGTAGCTAGACTGCAGTTCACATTATGGAAAGCTATCTGGGAAAGGGTTCTACAGTGTGATATCAACTGGATGCCTGGAGACTCCCACAGCTATGTTTTTAAATAATACCATGGTAGATTCCCCCTCTTCCAGTTCTTTTGGTCTTTATTGAGCTTTGTTTTTCCTAGTATGCTAGTTGCACTGTGAAGAGTAGAAAACCAGATGCATGACTTAAAAACTAAAAAACCCAGGATTTTTATGTGTTCCTTATTTTATTTCTAGGCATGTTTAACATTTCCCAGATGAAAAACCGGCCAATGATCCTGATTGGTGGGTGACAAATCAGTACGTAAAAAACATACAATGATTTTGTTTGGTTTCTATCTCTGGGGGGAGCAGAGTAGCTTGGGCTTTTAAGTCTAGCTTGTGTTTGGTTCTGGCTTAGGTTTAGGCAAAGAAATGGGCTTCTTAAAAGGCAGTTGTGATTAACATGCTGAAATGAAAGAGGAGCAAAGGTTTAATGTCCCTACCTAGGCTTATCCAGTCTTCCAGTTGACAGCACTGGTTTTATTTTCTCTAATTACGGAAATTCATTACATTTTCCAAAGGGATAATTATCTTTCCTATCTTATTTCCTGTTAACTTCCTTTGTATGTAACAAGAATAGTATAGTAACTTATAAGACAGTTTGGGGTCAATTTTGATCATATTGCCATATAAACATATAGGACGCAGTAATGACTTTTATACCTGGATTAAGAAATCCAACTTGGCTTATAATATATAGAGCCAGCAACCTGACAGAAATGCAGATGTTCCCACCTCACTACTTTTTACTTCAGAATCTGAAACACGGGGCTTCATTCTTTTGAAATTACTTCTTACTGCTGCATAGTCTTGGAATACTATAACCGTGAAAACCCTATGGACCAAGAGCCTTTCCACTCCGTCTTGAAGGCATTTGCTAACTCTCCCTTCTGAAGCTCTTTTTATAGCACTGCTGGAGTTCTCTTAGTTATTTTTCACATCTGCTTCCTCCTCCATTCCTGTTTCCCCATTTTGTAAGAGCACTGTTTTCCCAAAGACCTTAAGAAATGATTACAGGGTTTAGCTTTGTGAGGTTAATTGCAAGATGGCTGTTCCTTATTAATAAAGGGGAAAAAAACCCCAAAGCAGCAAGGGTGGAAGAGCTGAACATTATGTTTAAAATCCAAACTCATCCTCCCAGAGGGGAACATGTATTAATTTGCAGCTCTTTGCAACAGGTCATACAATAACAACTACTCTTTTTCTAAACCAAGACCCTAGAGCTTTTATTTCTGTTGCTTTTGTTGGGAAATGGGATCTAAAGAGGTCTTTTCCCAGTGAAGACCTATGTGAATATGTATTTGTTTTGGTGCCTCTTTCAAAGGGTCATCTTTTTCCATGTTGAGTGGTGAAAGATTGTCTCTCTGTTTGCTTTTGCTCTTTTGTATTTTCACACTGCTGCATTGTGTTCCAGGAAAAGAGGAAGGAGGACACTTTGTTTAAAGAGTTTGCTGCATGATGAAAAAATTTCTGATTTTTTTTTTTTTTTTTTTTAAGATGAAACATATTGAATTAAACTCTTGACAGTTCGCTGGGACCTACATGATGTTTCAAGACTCCTTTGAAAGACTTCCCACACTCCAGAGTTAGCATTTGTAGCCATGTTTGGATGTCTACAGATCAAATCCATCCCATTTCCTTTTGAAAAATGCATTAACATTGTCTGACAGAGTGAAAGAGGCAGCCTGTCCCTGTCCTCCTCCCTCAGCTCTTCCATATCCCTTTGAGACTGACTGCTGGCAGTCAGCTCATCAATGGAGAAACTGGAGATGAATGGGGAGTTTCCCACTGTGACACATGGGGAATCATTAGAAGATTTCCTTATTGCATTTCGCATTACTTACAAACTTCAAATAATGCTGGCGTGCAAGCAGTCAGTGGGGGAGTGTGTGCATGGATTAATTTAATGAATGCTGTGGAAATTACTGGTTGGTTTTGCTAGACCCAGTAAGCCAAACCTGGTGTCTTCCCTGCACTGCTCTTGTCCAGTCCTTTACTAGATGGTTTGTATCCTATTTCCCCTAAGCAAAATATTCCTTTTGGCAGGCTGTTCTCCTCACGGGCTCACTTCAGTTATGGGAATTTCCTCATTAATTAAAAGTTTCTTCTGCCTTCTTTTGTCCTGCTGAGATTGTACACAATTAAGCTTGAAGTGCAGTATAAGAATATAAGGAGATTAAATTTGTCAGACAGTTTCAGTATATGGTGCAGTAGAAGACCATTTTTTAATTATTTTTTGAGGTATATGAGCAATTCGCGTGAAAATAGTTACGACTAGGCACAACTTCAAGAAGTGTAGGTGGCTAGAAAAAGCAAAGATGCTTTGCATGAATTACTGTCTATTACTGTCTGTTTACTTACCACTCTACTTGAGCAAACAGTACTTTTCTTTCCTACTCCCACCCATGTGTGTTTACCCTGTGGAAGGAAGTACTTGTCTGCCTATGCAGTTCAGCTACTTCTGGTGACCAGACACCTCACCAGGAGTTTAGCTTCCGCTTTGAAGTTGGTCAAGGAATCCAGAAAAACATAATACTTTGCGTTCCTGGATTTTAAAAGGAATATTCAGGTTAGGTCCCACCATGAAGAGAGAGAAAGAAAGAAGGAATAAGCAAAATTTTCTGTACTCTTCTAAAGCAGAGCAATGTTACACCCAGTACATTTATGTCCATTTAGTCTCATTCCTTGGAGGGTAATCACATTACCTCCAAACTTGTAGGAATCTTAATTTTAGTGAATAGACCATCAACTGTAGGAAAAAAAGGTCACCTTTGTCTGAATTTAGGTTATCACAGTGATTAAAAAAAAAAATCATGAAATCTATGACTGATTTAAACTTTAGTAACAGTGCTTTCAGATCAATGATTGGGCAGGTACTCTGGATGAAAAACGTGCTAAATTAAATGCCTCAGTCTTGTTTTAGCAGAGGCTGGGACTAACAAGGAAGAGATCAGCTGGTTTATTTTAAAAAAATGAGATGGAGAGGGGACACAACCAGAGCCTTGTCGACGCTGTGCCTGTTAATGTCATGTGGACAGTCCAAGGCAATACCTGTAGGTCTGGGCAGCAGAGGTAGCTCAGCAATGTGCAGAGGGTCCAGGAAACTGCTTTGATGCACCTGCAGATAAGGCTGAAAAGGGAGTCCACAAATACCAGAACTACAAAAAGAGGTTATTGAGCAAAATGCCCAATTCCATGTTTCCCAGAACAGAGAGAAGAGGAGCTTCTGAAAAAGAGAAACGTGCTTATCAATGACACTGTTAAACTAGAGCTTAGCCACTTACCTCTATGCAGCTTTCTTTACTTATAGAACCTTTTATTCACTTTTATGTGAAAAAGTCTCCTTCTGTCTTCACACTTGGCATTTAGCCAGTGCAACTGCCAAAACAAAGGGATTAAATGGTGAAAAGGGGCAGGAGGACTCACTACCTCTCTGCCAGCTGGGAGCTCTGCCAACTTGACTTGGAACATACTTTTGAGTAGATTTAAAATCTCTCTGTCAATGAGGGGAGTGTGGTTTTCCCAGTGCTTAAACTTCAGCTCTCATTAACGCGTTAAGAATTGGCAGTAATAAGAGGGGTTCCCATCACCATCTGAGCTTGTAGACTGTACAGTTTCAAGATGGAGTGCTTCTGGTCCCTGCTGTCCTCAAGTGCTGATATGACCCTTCCCTACAGAAGGAGATGAAAGGAGGAAGTTCAGCTGCCTGTGCTGGGAGGGAGGTGTTTGGAAAGGCAGACATGAGACTCTGAATGTAAGAATTTCCAATTAACCCTGCCAGGCTTTTGAAAGAAGTGCCAGGATATCTGAAATGATGCTGAGATGCTGTGACTCACTTTGCTTCAGAACTAATGTTCCTATGAGGTTTCTTGGCTGTTGTTTCTAAAAAGGTGATGATACTTTTTGAAAATAAATTTTCTTCTTGTCAGGGACCTTGAAATGAGTGTTTTGAGTCTTGAGGTTTGTAACAGCAAACCAGGAAATGCAGGGAGCTGTCGAGAGAACAGAAAGAGCTTAACTAAAAAAATGGATGTTTGCAGGTATATTGAGGCTTTTGCAACACAGGAAGTCCCAAGCAGTGCTCTGACAGCCAAGCTTTCCAGCTAGTAAGATGTATTCTCATGTTATTCTCTTTTTTGTATTTTTCCCCAGAGCCTGCATTGATGTCATACCCACTATGTCAAGATGCCCTACAGAATCCCCCAAATTCAAAACAGTGGGGCCACACATTTAGCCATTGGCTGACTTTGAGAGCAAGTGTACCCAAACAAAAGAGAAAAGCATTAATGAAAAGTAAGCTTACAGGACAACTTTTCCTGCCAGGGTCTCACCCAAAGCAACAGTGGTGTGTAGCGACAGGAATTCTACAAACCCAGCTTAGAGGCTACTATGTCTTCCAGAAGAACCCAAGCTCCACATTTGATACAAAGTGCCTTGATGTTTCTGTCGGTAAAATTTCTGTGGATTGTCAGTCCAAAGAGGCAGGTTTGGGATCTGACTTCTGTACCACAAAGTCAGGATCTTGCACCAAGATACCTTATGCCTCTGACAACTTGACTCACACTGATGAGGAAGGACGAGCTACAATGGTTGATGTTGGAGGGAAGCCTGATTCAAGAAGAAGTGCTGTTGCTGGTGCTGTGGTCCTCCTGGGTGAGAAAGCATTCAAGATGGTGAGGCAAAACCAACTGAAGAAAGGGGATGTGCTGGCAGTAGCCCAGATTGCAGGAATTCAGGGAGCGAAGCTAACCAGCCAGTTGATCCCATTGTGTCACAACATCCCACTCCACCACGTTGAGGTGTCTTTGACCTTGGATGAAGCTAGGTCTGCAGTGGTGATTCGCAGCTCCTGTCAGACTTGGGGGAGGACAGGTGTGGAAATGGAAGCTCTAACAGCTGCCAGTCTGGCTGCCCTGACGGTGTATGACATGTGCAAAGCAGTTACTCATGACATTGTAATTGAAGAGGTGAAATTGCTTAGTAAGACAGGTGGGCAGAGGGGAAACTTCTCAAGGTAATAGCCAGATTCATCCAGCCCTCCAATGACCGACCACTGCTTATGTTCAGCCTCTCGCAAAACTATTTTCTTCTCAGCTGGTGGTCTTGGAGACCTCAGCAGGTATACAGTACAGCAACCCCATGACTCTGGTATTGCCTTACTTGCTCATCTTACTGCAAGGTGAACAGTGGCGCCACTTATTCCTGTTAAAAACCATGTGTGTTTTCTGGAGGACAGAATTCTCCAATCTCCCAGTGCCTCCATTTCAGTGTCCTTACCATAAGCTTGAGAAAAGATTAATATTATAACACCACCAGCTGTTTTCGTTTGTTTTGATTTTTTTCTTTCTGCTGTGAAATACTGACACTTGCTTTGTGGGAGCCTCCACAGCCTCTCTGGACAATCAGTTCCAGTGTGTGGTCACCCACACAGTAAAGTTCTTCATAGTCAGGTGGAACTTTTGTTCATCAGTTTTTGCCCATGGGCTCTTGTCCTATTGCTTGGCATCACTGAGAAGAACGTGGCTTCATCTTCTTGGCACCCCTCCCCACCAATACTTACATAGAATGATGAGGTCTCCTCTCAGTCACCTCTTCCAGAGACTGAACAGACCCAGCTCCCTCAGCCTTTCCTTGTAAGAGAGATACCTGCAAGTGGAAGTATCTACATACCAGTTTCAAAAGAAAAAGGATATGGCAGCTGCCCGGTTCTCTGCCTTGAGTGCTCTTTAAAACATGATGAAGAAACAGGATTTCTAATTTTGGAAGAACTATTTTACTGATCTGAAAGACATGTTTTACAGTGTTAAAGCATGTTCTGTTATTTTGTCCTTAGCACTGAAATGCATTGATGCCCTGTGTCTGCATGCTTAAGGGCTTAATTGTGCTATGTATGGAAGTAGGTATCATTTCCCCTTGACTTTATAAGGAGATGTCACACCAAGCCCTAGAAGACTCCACACTTTTCAATCCTGCAGTGCAGTTCCTAGTAACTGGCAACCTTCATAGTTTTGACAGATGTCCTGACAGATAATACAAACCTTTAATACTGGTAACCACTTGGAAGAATAAGGGAGTTGCTTTTGCCTTGGCCAGTGAATTTTCCTGCATGTTCCTTTAATTAGATTTCATTAAGTTTTCTGGCCTTGGAACGCTTAAGTATCCCTATAAATGCAGCAGTGGCCACTGTAACTCTAAATAACTTTGGTAATTGACTGTCCTAGATAAGAAATTACTAATGTTCTTGTTAGCCCTGATGCACCCTTTTCAGATGTTAATTTATATGCTCTAAACAGGGTGTTACTTGTTTTCTACTGCTTATGGCTAATGTGAAGCTGCACATAATGCAGGGGGCTTCCTCTCCGTACACACAGAGTTGAAGACAGTTCTAATAAGGTCAAAGACTCTACGAAAAAAAGAAATAAGATTCAATTACTGTGATGCATCAGTAAAGCACACACCACTCTGCTACACACACCCTGCTTACTTCAAATAAGTAGAGCTCTAAGATGAGAAGGCAATACGTTTTACTGCAAATCCTTCAGAAATCTCATACACTAGTTACCACAAAAGGCACTTTTTTCATTGCAGATGAATTAATTTGATTCTTTATTCATTGTCACTGTGACATAAGTCACAGTGACAGACAGAGCAGCTGTAGCTGAAAGCAATAGGAATCTGGCAAGCCTGATGCCCAGACTCTGTAAACATTTGTACACCTTCATTCAGTGTTACAGTCCTGACTCCCCTGATCTCACTGTCCTTTGCAGGAGTGTACCTAGCACTCCCATACTGAGCAAATACACAAGACTGTTCATCTGTGGAACTGCTGTGCCCATGGTGCAAAAGTTTCCTTAGCTCAGCATGGAAACAAAGTGCCAGGAAAGGAAGCACAGATTTAACCTTGGCTTCTGACAAGTTTGCCATCATTCTGTAAAACTCACACAAAGGACTCAGGACCATACAAGGGACTACTGAAGCACACACTTGACTACCATGCACATCTCGCTAACTTACGCACACTTCACTATTTTGTTGGCTCTAGAGTGGCTGGAAGTTTACTTTGGTGCCATTTTATGCTCATGTTATATTATCAAGTGTAAACTATGCACATTCATAGGTAATGAACCAAGCATAAGTCAACAGAACATTTTGTGAGAGAAATTAGTTGAGAGCACTATGTATTTCAGTGGTGCTGGGTGGACCATGGTGTAATATATGTTGATAAAGTGACTACTTTTTGGAGGCTTGCTTTTTTTTGGTCCACTGTATTTTTAATAAATACTAGTTGTAATGGAGTGTGTTTTCATTACTTTGAATACCCTTTTTATTAATTCAAAAGAACATCTATGTTTTAACCTACAAGCTTCTATTAATAGTTACCCTGGGACAAGCAACAAGATAGACTTTACCAGATGCTATAATTAATCAGCAATTAGCAATAGATCAGCCGCAATAATTTATTACTATGAAAAAATCTTTTTTTGTTGCTGTTGAGTGAAACTCAATCTGGCTGGTTTTAAACTGTGTAGTCTTGTGGGTTTAGCATCATAATTTATAATCTCTCATTATTCCAGCATCTGCCACATGCCTGTTCTGAGCCAGTCACTGTATTAACAGCGCTGCTTTTTATTGCAGAGGAACATAAGGAACTGGTGCCTCCAGAACTCTTCCTCTTAGAGTGACCACACACTGAAATCAAGGGCTAGGGAAGTGCCTGTATAAAAGTCCGTCTCTCCTGTATCATTAATAAGTCTCAAGGGAAATTCTTCTTCTGATCCACCTGAGCTTCCAGGAAAACTCTCATGTCTCCTGCTACCAAGAAGACATGCTCCTACCTGAGGAAAATTAGTCTGTTGAGCTGCTCATGGTAACCAGCCACAGTGCTCTGTAAAAGGACAGAGATGGCAGCTGTATTCACAAATGGTCTCTTTTTTTCCAGGTACAGCTGTGGCAGCTAGGGATATGGTTTAGTAGTGGACTTGTTAATGGTTAGACTCAATGATCTTAGAGGTTTTTCCAACCTAAATGACTCTGTGATTCAAAATACTACCAATTCTGAAACAATAGTGGAAAGCTTTTAATTGTTTTTCTAGGAGCTGCTTCCTAATTTGGAACCTGGTTTTTGAAGATGTAACCTGAAGAAAGAGAGTAAAGCACTAAGCTCACCACCTCCTTCTCTTGAAGGGTGCCATAGCAGCACAAGTTGCAGTTCTATGCATGTCAAACACAACTCAAATGCAAATACTAGAGATTGTGGCAACTCTAACAATGCATGCACAGTAGACCTTTTGCCCCCTGGAAACTGTCCCTTGTCCCAACTCATGTCTCATTTGTGTGTTACTGTGCACTGCTAATCCAGCCTCTGTCCTTGGAGGGAGCCTGGCCTATCTTGCCTTCATGGCCACTTCCTGATGCTAGTTACCCCACCCTCAGACTGTCCTGTTAAAAATTGGGTGCAGCTTGTAAAGGAGAAGCCAGCAGAAGCTGGACGCTAAGAATTCTTGAAGACATTAAATCTATGTCAAAGAGAGCAGTGCTCTCAAAAAGTGCTGGGGGAAGAAGAGTGGGACATGGAGGGAAAACACAGCTTGAATCACCTCAGGGAGGGGGCCTGGTCTTCTGAATGGGAACCATTCAAAACCAGATTCTAAAAGAAACAACAGCTGAGCGCTAAGAAGGGGGATGAATTTTTTAGCTATTCTAAGCCACTGGTGACCTGGAGTAATTCTGTGTAAGTTGCTGATGTTACTCAGCTTTACATGGGATTTAACTGAACAGAATTTGGCCCTTGATCCTGCCTCTTCCTTGGCGCCTTGCTAGTTCTCATCTCCTGGCTGCCTCAGCAGCAGTTGGGCAGGCATGTAACAGCTGAAAAATGACTGTTGCATCGTGTGTGCTTTGGCTAAGACAAAACTGATAATTAGTTAAATAGAAACATAGTTCACTTCCCTCAAAAAAACAGAGCCTCCCTGCAAGAGAAGCTTAGCATTTCAGGAAACCTAGAATCAGTAGGAAGAGTTGCTGACTGCAGTGGGCTGACCAGGCTTTCAGTTTTTTGAGACTTCAGGTTAAAGTTTCAACTTGGGTCTCAAGTTGGGTTTCAGAACCAGCAGATGTGAGGAGCAATGTGAAGCCACAATGATGGCGGGCAACCCCCGGACATGGCTCGCACAGTCCCTAGGAAGGCACAGGATGGAGCAGCTGAATCCTTTGTAACAGGCTGGGCCTGAACATCTTTGAGTGACCTCAGTGCACTCTGTAATAGGAGTAGATTCTCATTTTGGATACAACAAGCTTAAACCATGGTACTTGACACACGAATTCAGCTGTTTCTACCTTTCCCTGCCCATTCCATACTGTCAGTGCCATGTTTAGAAAACTTTCAGTTTAGCATCTCTGTTTTTGTACTTACCATCTTAGCTCCTTTGGGGAGTGAAGGTTACCCAAAATAGCAGTGAAGTGCAGCTGAGTGCAGGTTCACAGGAAGGGATTGGACAAATGCCCTGAGACACAGCTGAGCTTTGCCCCATGCAGAGCCACAAAGCAAATCAGGCATTGCTCGGGTCCATATGCACAAGCTGGCTGCAATGGCATGGTGGTAGCCGGCAGGCAAGCTGCCTACTGCCCCTGACTCTCTGACGTGGCATCCACACAACACTTCATGATTCACACAAAGCTTCACACTTCATGATTCACTATGATTTACTTCCAGAACCCCAAATTAGCAACAGGCCATTGCTTCATCAATAACTCCATCAATAGAGAGAGCATAATATCAAATTCTGGAGAGCCCACTCTAAACCAGAAACTCTCAGTACCACTAAACTCTTCCTGTGTTAATTTAGTTTTAAAATTAAGTGCAACAGAAACACTTTTCTATAACCACAATACATTCTGAGTGTGCAGCTGAAAGGACACGGAGCCAGCAAAAGCAGCATTTGTATTTGCAAAGTCAAGGGCAATTTGGCTGCAGTGTGACAGGAGGTGGGGGAGAAAGAGGAGGATATAGCAGGAGATCCAGACAAGTAAGGTTCTGTTAATGTTATGCTTGGAAAATAGCACATGCCATCAGATAGTGTACTGCCTCGATCTGTTGTGCCCTGGGCCGGTTACCTGCTGGTGCACACTGTGCCAAAGCTCCATCATCAGCAGAGCTGCGCAGCGTCACACCAGGGAGAGACCTGACCAGCAGCATCTGCTGCTGGGGAACTGAGAGACAGGGGTTCCAACTGCACAGCCCTGACCTGCCATTACTGAGGCTTTAAGGAACCTAAGTTTCATTATCAAGGTAATTCCAAACACTTAAGATTCCTGATATGTTGGGTTCCAGCAAGGATGGAAATTGCTTTTATTTGAGGTAGCGCATGGAGCTACACCGTCCATCCATCCCTCTTTCCCTTCATCCCCTCGCAGCTGCCACCCACAGACTCTGAGCTTCAAGGCTGCACTTCCCCACCCTGGGCCTGATGCTGAATGGAAATGTTTTAGCTCTGTGTGGCTCATTTGGCTTCTGCAGATCAACCCCTGAGGCCATCCTCACACCAGATCCAAGAAATTAGCTGAGGGAAGGGAATAATTTCTGCTGCTCCTGAAGCCTCATCTCTCCTATTGCAACTGGCATCTCAAAAGGCTCCATCCTGCCAAGACTGAATATAATTGGGATCAGTGGAAAAGACAAAGTGCTGCCAGGGCCGCCCTGATCCTGGGCTCATAGAGAACACGGGCAGAACTTGCCTAGCCCCACAAGAGAGGGCCTTCAGTAGGGTTTACAAAAAAAACCCACCAAAATTCCCTCCAGAGCTATGGTATCAGTGGAAACAGCAGGCTGAGGCCAAGGAGAGGAGATGGCTTAGCCAGGTATTTTGCAGAGGAGGAGCAGGCAGAGCCACACAACATGGAAAATCCTCCCATCCCTGCAGCCTGCTGGGAAGAGAAGCCACCAGCAAGGCTGAGGTGTAGCTTGCAATCCCCAGGCACTACCACCAGCTCTGAACAAACACACAAAACTATCACAGTTGTGCCCAGAAATACTCTTGCCAAGGGCTACAGGAAATAGGACAAGTTAAATTTGTCATCTTCGGAGAAAAAGACTAAAGCAAAACCCCTTCAAGCATCCCATCTGCACGTGGCACCAGAATGCTACATGATGTTTTTTTCCAAGCCACAGATGCTGACTTCAAGCCCACTCACTTCAAAGACCCTGGCAGAGCTCACTCATACCTCTGTGATTAGGCACAGTCTAGCCACCCTTTTGGCTTTGAAGAGGCAAACAGAAGCAATATTGCCAACTCTTAATGCACCCAAGATGGGTGCCCCTGACCCAATTTCCTTATGAGCAGAGTGCTGTCATCTCATCAATGTCTTGTCCCAGCAGTAGCAGCAAAGTAAAGCAAATAGCCATCAGCCTGCGTGATTTGGACACCATTAGTTCCATCTTGCAGATTTAAGTGCATACATTAAGTCCCTTCATCAGAGGAAGGCCATGGTGGTAGAGTCTTGCTTGGACTGAGAGCTTTAGAGAGCTTCCCTTGCTGACTCAGGGGAACACAGTTAACAGCAGCTTATGCAACAGGCGCCATGTCAGAGCTTCTGGACCTGAGGAGTGAAAAAGGGCTCTTGCTCCAGTAAAATGGCTTTAATAGGTCCTTCCAGCAAGCAAACACACTCTGAGGGACACACCCAGGACATTTAGCCATCAACAATGCGACTGCATGCAAAAGGCTCTTGGCCAGCCAGACTGGGAGGGGTATTTAAACACAAGTTTCTTGCCTTCATCTTTATAGCCTGCTATTTCCCTCCCAGCTCACTGAGGATGCCTAGAAGCACATCCCTCTGGGATGTCCCAGATGAAACAGAGGCACAGCCACTAACAACCCATCACCAGTAAACTATAGTTTTTGCAAACCTATGCCAGAGAACTGTAGCTGAACCCCAGCAGCTGGAGGGGCTTTAATTTCACAGAATCAGTAAGGTTGGAAAAGACCATAGAGGTCATCAAGTCCAACCTATCACCTGTTACCTAACCTAGCCTAATCTGTTGCCATCCTGCTACCAACACACCATCCTACCTATAACACACTACCCTAATATCTAGGTCATGCCACCAAGTACATCATCCAGCCTTTTCTTAAAGACCTCTAGGGATGGTGACTCCACCACCTCCTTGGGGAGCCCATTCCACTGAGAGATCACACTCTCTGTGAAAAAGTCCCCTGATGCAGTTTAAGACTGTGTCCTCTCGTTCTATCACTTGTAGCCAGAGAGAAGAGACCGACCCCCAGCTGGCTACAACTCCCTTTAAGGTAGTTGTAGAGAGCAATAAGGTCTCCCTTCAGCCTCCTCTTCTCCAGACTGGTGTTTCAAGGTGTTTTTATTTCTTTTTAGTCAATGCATATGGCCAGCTCTGGAGGGGGCTGAGCCAGGGGAGGGAGGCAGTGCAGCCACGGTATCTGTACAAAGTATTTCCACATGGAAGTGAAACAAGGCTCAACTTGCTTGGTGCGTGTTTTGCAGTGCGGTTACAGGCTGTCGTTCCACCTCCACAAAGATGTTATTTATTTACTTAAAGACTTGCATTCCATGGAAAAAGATGCCTCAAGATAGCACTATGTTTCTAAAATTAAACCCAGCTGGATGGAGTGGAGAGCAAGTGAATACTCTGTGCCCCCACCAGCAGCGGGAACAGTTCCCCATGTCCCAGATTCCCCCACCCTCACTGAGATGCAAGAGAGCCTGGCAAAATGCCTCCTGTGCCCTCAGTCATGACGGAAGCCTGGCTCAGACCAAGTGCCTTACTCAACAGCTGGAGTGCCACTGCTTCCCATGTCAGGGGATCAGAGTTCAACAGCAGTTATGACACTTGCTGCCCCAGCAGCTCTGTGAAAGTCCCCATGCTGCTGCAGGACAGTGGACATCCCACCATGTGTCTGCCATTGAGTGCAATCTGAGGTCCTTTGACAGAATTTATGGGACAATCTGCATTCCTGAGGCTTATCTCCTATTTAATCCAGCCAAGATTTTCCTATAGTTTATGTGTCACTGCTAGCATCCTCCTCACCATAAAGCTCACTTAGCCCCCATTGTTGTAATCCAAGTTAAGAAGCTTATTTTCACAAAAGCCATTTATACGAGGGAAAGGGAAAATCCAAGTGTCAATCCAACCTCACATGGCACCAGTCACAAATCCTCCCCAGACACACTCTTGGCACCTGTTCCCTTGCTTCACACACACACAGAGCAAGTGTCTCAGTGCAGAAGCAAGTGCATTAGCTTGTCAGAGCAGCTGGTGCCAGACCTGCTGCTCAGGGGTTTTTCCATGGCCTAGATTTAGTCTCATCCCTCAGACAAAATGGCTCCTTGCACTTGCAGCTGAAACTCTCCAAAGGGCAGATTAGGTACTAGTGGAACTCCCTACACCCATCAGGGTTGGGAGTGCCTTAGAGTCTCTTGGGAAGCAAAGCTCCAGGGATGGTAGAGGTGGCTCTGCTAGGGCTATGGGGAGGAAGGTGGAGTTCAGCCTCAAACCTCACTGCTCTGCACAAATATGGGACAAGGAAAGATGGCAAAGAAGTCTAAGCCAGACCAAGAACCTGCAGTGGAAGAAAGAGGGATGACAGCTGATGGAGTGGATGAGCAACCGGCAAAATGGTGAAAACTTCAGTGAGGACGGGGGTGCCTGTGCCACTGCTGCCCCCAGGTGCATATGCCAGCTCCCTCATGGCTTGAGGACTATGCCCTGTCCTGAGCACAGGCAGGAGTTGCTGCTCCCCCAGCTATGAGCAGAGACAATCTCTGGCACCACATGATGCTCGTTTCAACAAAGGCAGGAAGAGGACAATCCCACCACCACTACAAGCCTGGACTCTGATCCAGGATCACTGAATGTGGGCCAGACCAACATGTCATGTCATTCAAATTATGTATTGTTTGCAGATGGGGACACTAATGTGACATTCCCATTTCTCTGTGCACTTGTCAGTAAGCACCTGGAGAGATATTTCCAAGTCCGAGTACTTCTCATGTCTGATGTGCATCTGGAAAAAGTGAGGTTTGTTACCAGATTGACAAGGCTGCTTTTAGCAGATGTGACTTTTGTCCCTTGGTTTCTCCCAAATGTTCACAGAATATGCTGAGTTGGAATGGAATGAAGTCCAACGCTTAGCCCTGCACTGGACCATCCCCAGGAGTCACACCATGTGCCTATGAACATTGTCCAAACACTTCTTGAACTCTCAGGTTTTGCTGTGACCACTTCCCTTGAAAGCCTGTTCCAGTGCCCAGCCACCCTCTGGGTGAAGAGCCTTTCTCTAATATCCAATCTAAACCTCCCCTCGCACAACTTCGGGTAATTCCTTTGGTTCCTGTCACTGGTCACCACAGAGAACAAAGAGATCAGTGCCTGCCCCTCCTCTTCCACTCATGAGGAAGTTGTGGACTGCAATGCTAGAGGAAGATTTTGCCTCCCAAGGGAAAACCACCATGTGTGTCGGTCATAGGCCACATCCTGTTCTCGTGACTGTGAGAGGTGCAGATATCTGGGATGTCGAAGCTTATTGCAGAGCTGAGGGAAAGGGTGAGCAGGGGTAAGAAGGGAAGCAAGCTGCCCACCAATCCTGTGAGGAGCTCTCATGAAAGAACTTGCCCATTATAAGAGCTCAGCTATTTCTGTGATTATGTCCATTTTTTCCATAATTATTCTGGTTCTGCTCTGTGCAACACTAAGTTATGTCGACTCATCCCTGTGAAAACTCCTACTGCCTCTCTGCTTGTGTTAGGGCACCAGAATGGATTAAAAAATACAGAGTAAGATTGCCTTAGTCTCTGATTCATCCCCTTCCTCTTCCCATTTTGATTTGGGGTATACTGGTCAGCATTTCCCAGGGAGAAGATTAATCAGGAACAGACAGAGAACTGGGAGCTGCCTGACAAGGACATGATTGCAGCTGTAGGACAAGGTGCAAGTTGGAATCTCTTTCTTTGACCCTGGTGCAAGTCCAAGACATGCTTACCAATGTATCCCAGCACTGACACTCTAGGAGTTGGCTCAAGATCAGCACCCCGCAAGGTCATAGCTAGCTCTGGTCCTGATGTCACATTGCCTCAGTGCTGGAGCTGCTTTTGTGGTGAAAGGCTGACCATCCCTGTGACTCCACAGGCAGCTTCAGCTCTTCAGCTATGGAAAGGGCCTTCTCTCTACTTACAGAGAAGCTTTCATTTCAGGGACTAAAGCAAGGGGATATTACAACCATTCTATAAAGCATCACACAATACCTTCAACATTTTCTCCCTGTATGAACTAGGGCTGAACCACAAGAAGAATGACAGGAAAGCAGGACTTTTTGATCTGCCTACCAACTCCTGTTCCATTAGAGCAGTGCCCATGTGCAAAGCCGGACTGAATACACAGTAACAGGGACAATCCTTTGCCAGGGGCTTCACTCTGAGCCTGAGGTACCTGAGTTCCTGCAACTGTTAACACCACAGAGAAAGGGTGGCAAATCCTCCCAAGATGGGCAAGCAAAGGTAGCAACAGAAAGAACTTGTGAAGGCATAAGCGGAAGGTGTACTCAGTTCAGATGCTGAAGGGAACCAGGAACAGAAGCAAGGGTTACTTCACAACAGAATGGGGCACAACTCTGAAGAATTATGTCCCTTCTTGGGAGCCCAAAAGGAAAGAAAAGCCTGGATTGGACAATCCTGGGCAAAATCTGCTCTTGGGAGTTAATCAGCTTCTTCTACAGATACAGACTTGCCTGGCAGCACAAACAGTCTGTATTACCCAAGGAAACTCTTGCCCAGTTATAATACCTTACTGTGAGCTCAAGGGTAGGCAAGCACTATGCTCATTCCTACTTCTCCCCTGAAAACACCTTGTGACTATGCAGGGGCTAAATGACAGTTCCCATCAAACTCAAAGGCCATCACACCCAAACAAGCAGCCAGCCAGACACATTTTGTACCAGGCCTGATCCAAGGAACTCACTAACAAAGAGATGCTTTAGAACAGTATTTCTTACCTATGGAGTCCAGTAATCACCTAATCTTCTTAAGGGAGTAGGAAATACAGTTATACCCCGTCCTTCGCAAGGAATGGGACAGGCCACGGGCCTCGTGAAAAGCTAATCTCGCAAAGAAGTGCAGGTCGTTAATATGCATGCAGGCCACACCCATTGCTCCACCCCCCGGCACTCTGGAGTGCTGCGGACAATTTTCCACTCCTTCCTGTGGTCTGTCTCGGCACAGGTGAGCAAAGGGAACCATTCTGTGATTCTGTGATTTCTGAACGGCTATTGCGACCGCGTGTGCTCGCAGCCTCCGCAGCGTGGAAGTGGTGTCCCTGAGCTCTGGTCAGCACTCTTGGAGCCTGGAAAAACCTTAACTTGGCAACATTACGACACCCTGTGTCACTAATGGCAGGGGNTAGACCATGTCACTAAGCTCCTCTCTAACATCCACCGGTCCCGGGAGCGCTGCCCATACGGTCCCAGAGGGCGGGGGAACAGAAGCCCCCTTCCAGCACACAGCGCTTTCTCCCCCTCGCTTGTCTCACTTTCTTGGGGCAGTTTCCCTGGTCAGCGACAGGGGCGCAGTGCCGCCATAGCGAGCCCCCTCCCTACAGGGCGANAAATGCCATTGCGAGCTGCAGAAACGCGCACCCCAGCACCGTACGGCCTCCCTGCCCTGACCCCGGTGTTACTTTCACGGGGGCCTCCCGGCCCGGTGCAGTGGCCGCCCAGCATGGGCCCGATCACCCGGTTGGGGAGGGAGTGGGGANGTAATCAGAGGTCGCAATGCAATGGGGATTCACTGTATATCTTTGGGTTTTTTTCAGTACTGCCACAATGCCATAACCAAATTAAAAGAAGCTTAAGCTTTAAGAACATAGACATTCACTTTCCTCCTTTTTTGTTTCCTTCTTTCTGTGGACAATGAATCATGCAAAATCTTTTTGATTTTTTTTCATTCTTCAGTCATTGTCCATAGACCACCTTCTGATCCCTTTACAGCCCACTGGTTTTCTGGGAACCATAAACTGCAAAACACTGCTAGTATATGACAGAGCATGAGCTATAGATTCACAAAAGTCAAGTTCTCAGGTAATCTCTCATGAAGCATCCAAGCAAATTCTTACAATACTCCTGATATTTTAGAGAATGATGAAATGTGAACTTTTCCCCTACAGACCTGCTGGCAAGGGAGATACTTTAGTTACAAATCAACAAGTAGTGAATATCCCTATTTTCCCTGTCCCTCAGGCACAATAATCTGTTATCTCAAGAAATATGGCAATCAAAGTACTCCCCCCACCAATCTTTTAAAACCTCTGTAAGGCACATGGACAGAGAGAAGCCCTCGTCCCTCCCTTGCACAGGGAGAGGCAGCAATATCACACATTTCACAGCAAGCTCACCTCCCTGTCCACCCCATGAGAAGGGGTGTCCAGGGCTGACATCAGTCCTGCTCCCCAGGTCCTTGCAGCCTCTGCATGACTGCTTATGCCTTCCCTGTTTAGCAGCTGCCTCAGTCATTGGTGGAACTGCTCTGAATAGCCCTTCCATGAAGGGAAAGGATAGCAAAGATCTCACTATAACACAACAAACCAAACCACTACTAGTCATAGGCATTTCCACCCAACAAAATTTTTTTGGTTTTTTTAGCTAATGTAATTACAGACAGATTCTCCTTTCATGAGCACTACAAGCAGTGGGCTCAACAGTGCTCCACATTTAAAACAAGATAAGCAAAGAACAGTTTCTGGATTCCTACATTAAACAATTCACAGTGTTTCAGGCTTCTTTGGACCCCCAAGGTTGAATGCTGTCGCAGTAGGAGAGATGGAAGCTTGCTTTGATCGAGCTGCTTCATCTCACTGCAAACACTCCAACTCACAAAAAAATTTCCTGAGACCAAGTGGAAAGAAATATTGGCTTGGAAAGAGAGAGGCAGCAGTGCAACTAATTGCTCGTTTAAAATTCAACCATGTAAAAAGAAAGAAAGAAGAAAGAAAATACTAGTAACTACCTGATACGGTATCTCTAAGAGGAGACTGGTATGCAAGGCATAAATGAGGCATCCAAGAGCAAAGAAAACCAAACAGAAAAAGGGAGAAATAGACAAAAACTGAAAAAAAGCAAAAAGTGAAAAAAGATCAAAAAAGACCTTGCCTCCTGATGAGTCTGACTAAAGTAGAGATAAATAGCAACTATATTTCAGAGACAACAGCGAGAAGCCCATTAGCTACAAAATCATCAAACAAACAAAATCTATCACAATGATGTTGTAAGCCTAAGCCAAAAGTTTTGGCCTTTGAGAAGGGGGGAAATTAAAAAAAAAAAAATCTTTAATTATTTTATTTCCTAGAGGTAGAAATCTAGGTCCAAACAGATTTCTCCCAGAAAGCTCCATGTCTGCTGCAGCAAAGATAAAAGTCATTTTTATTTATACAAAAGCCAACAGTTAAAGAAAGGGAAAACCAATGAATAATAGATTCTCAGTCCTTCCTAAAAACAGCAGAGAGCTTCCCTCACACTCCTTTTCCCTCTCAGTTATTCAGGGCAGATAAACACCAACATTAGCTTTGCTCAGAAAAAGCCACTAGGAGCTTACCTTGCTTCTGTGCAGTGATGACAAGAAGGTTCATGACCATGGAAAACGTGTTGACCAGGTAAATTATGGAGAGTGGCTTGGCGAGTTCGTCTGCTAGTTCTTTCATCACCCTCGGATGGATTCCATCTGGTCCCATAGACTTATGAGGGTCCAAGCCACTCAGCAAGTCTCTGACTACCTCCTCTTGGATTACAAGGGGGTTATANCACAATATCACTGACTAACCCTTCCTTATTTGTAAACAATAGGTCGAGCACAGCCTCCCCCCTGGTAGGCTCACTCACTTGTTGCATCAAGAATGTCACTCTTGTTCAAAGCAAATAGAATTCAAATGTTGCTGGGTTTTACCTCTAACACAAGAAAAGCAATGGTTTGACCTCTTTACTGAACCACAGCTGCTAGGGAAGAGAATTGACAGAGATCCCTGCATTTTCATCCTGCCTCTGCCACTCACACAATGCAGATGTTTCAGAAACATCCCTTGACCTCTGCCCTTGCATTTATAAAGTAAGAACCTCAGAGTGAGAAGTTTAGCAAAGTGTGAACCAAATAGAGCAAAACAGAGAAACTGAGAGCGCTTTTAAGAAATAAATCCCATGAACCTTCCCACAGAGCACTTAAGATTCCATCTGCTGCCTGTTGATCCTCAGCCTATGCAAGCAATTATCCCCTGATTACTTTTGCTCATTTCCACAGTTCTTCCCACCTGAGAGCTAGAACCAACAGCTGGGCTTTTTCTGGGGACCCAGGAACACATGTGCTACAGGATTGTGCTGTACAGCCAGCAAGGCTCCCACTGGAAGTCAGGCATGGACTTCTCGGGAGCTCATGGTTAAAACATTGCCCTTTGCTGGGCTGTAGATGAGCATGAAATGTTATGGCTTAAGGATGAATTTTGTCAGCAGCTTATTTCCATTAACAGAGGAGATCCATGTGTAAATGAAATGGCTGTACACATTGCATCTATGATGAAAACAAGGTTCTACCACTGAGCTCCAAGGAATTCCTCTGCACATGCCTTGATTCAGCCACAAATTAGCTCTAGCCCTTGTGTGAGTCTTGCTTGCCCTGCTCTTCTGTGCCTAACTTGTCTCCAGTCTCCCCACCCAGCTTTTCTTCATTCCTGATGTTGGCTTTCCTGGCTTCTTTTCAGCAGGCCTTGTTTAACTACTTTCTTTGCTGCAACCCTCTCCTGCCCACTCTTTCTCTGAGTCAACATTCTTGTTGTCAGGATGTTGCTCAGTTACGTAAGTGAGCTTGGGCTAGTTATGTCCAGACATGATTATGAACTCTTTGGGGCTTTTTGCTTTTTCTTCATGTGAACCGCTGTGTACCCTGTGTTGTTCCGAAAGAGGAATGAGAGAGAGCTTTATTTAGTCTTTTTAAGAGGATCCTTGGGTGTGGTAACCTGGTGGCTTTACAGTGACTGTGTCACCTAGAGAGTGGTGTGCTCTTGACCAAAGAGAAAGACCCACAGGTTAACAAAAAGCTGCACCCAGACTTCAACTCACCTATAAGACTTTCCAGCAATATGCACATAAAATGAAACTATAAATAAATTTATTGAGACACAATAGGGGCAATATATCTTTAATTTTTTTTGCTTTTGTATTTTAGTATTACAGTATATTCTTATAAAAAGATACAAAGGACACTACAGGATTTGTACATTTAATTCACTTATAGTCTTAAACTGACTAAGAAATGAGGATATGCCAAGGCATTACAGCAGCACACAACTTCCCACTTGAGTAAGCAGCACTCTACATTTTAGTTTGGTGGGCAGGGGCACATCTCAAAGAGATCTGCAAGTTTCAAGCTGAGCAGACTTGCAGGGGAGCAGAATGACTGAAGGTGGGGATGGTTTGGAAGTGAGATGTTGAGCACAGAGTGGCTCAGGTACCAAATGTTCCCTTACAATTCTAAAAATGCAAAGAATTTTAAAGAATCTGTTCGAGGGCAAGCATGAAGGGGGAAAATGGCTCATCATAGAGACTTTTCCAGATCACTTGGGCCAGAGCTCCTAGTGGTGGAAGCCAAAAGGACCGAGCCCTTCATGAGCTCTGTAGAACACCTTGTAAACAGAAAAAAATGCCTAAAGGAGAGTTTTAATCCAGATCCTACTTTGAATTATGCTGGTATAAAAACTGAGCAACTTGAACTGGTTACAGTGGATCTATTCTACATTGCCACTCATAACTGAAGACTGGTTTGGAAATATCCAAACTCTTTCATGAATTGAAGTGCCAGAACTCTGTGCTAGACTCCTGACATCTTTCTCAGCAGACCAGGTTGTCTCCTTCTACCTCTATAACAGAAACTCAGGTGGTCAGTGGAGGCTACTTGTTTGGAAGGCAGGCAACCAGAAATCTATGTCAAATACAGAAGCCAAGGAGCCATAGCCAAACAATCATTGATTGCTAGAGGCTCCAAGGGTGAAAAACCAGCCACTACAAAGATTTGGTTTTTTAACCTGGTGGAAAGCGGGGAAGCCTTATTCTTTGGCCATGAAAATAGGAATGAATATTAGCTCTGAGGAAGGAGAAATGTCCCAGTTCATCTCACCAGCATGTTAACTCTGGTGAGAAGGTACAGGGCATAAACCACTTTTGTCCATCTGTCTAAGGTTCTCTGGCATTATGGACAGGATTTATGTGGAAGGGTGAAATTTGAAAAAGCAACCCTGCACCTTAACTCTTCTCAATCTCCTCATCGTGATTCATGATGAAAAATGAACAGCTTTTGTAGAAAGTGTTCTAAATTAACCAACTTCCATCAGTTCATCCCATACTTTAAAATGTGTGCTTTCCCAGAATTAGGATCACCAAGGGCAGAGCAACTATGACAAAAGCAAAAGGAAAAGTTTTTTGATTCCCTCCCTTCCCTGTCAGTGCCTGCACACATGTATCCTCCCACCAAGCTCAGCCTGTGGCACAGTAACCCACCCAGCTGTCTTGCTGGTGTAATGCCCTGGCATGGTCTCAATAGTCTTTGCTGTAATGCAGTGTGTACATAAAAACATAGCAAACTAAAACAAGGCAAAATAAATAGAGGTGTCAGATTTACAGGTTACCCTCAGAGATTCCTAAAACTTTTTTTTTTTTTAAAAAAAATCATTTAACTCCCAAATAAACACACAAACAAAACCCCAAACAACCAACCCAGAAACAAAACTGCATATATCATGTACATCATCTACTGTACAACGGATCTCCTTTCCCCTCATGAAAGCTCCTGACACATACTCCTCCCATGCAACCTAGCTCAGAGTGTGAGCTTTCCTAAAGAAGAGCAAAGATTCAGCCAGTGGGGCTGATCATTATGGAAATATCTGCCCCACAGTCTCCCACCAGGATCCCTCGTGATTCCTTTTCCTTCCTCAGACATTTTGAACACATTACAAAATTTTTTCTGAAGGATATGCAGGTCTTTTGCCTAGTGAGGAAGTCCCTCAGCCTTGAACACCAGTCCTACGCCTGCTTTTGTAGGAAACTAGTGCCAGGACCATGGCTGTGCTGCTCTGAAATCACTTTACCTTGTAGCATTTCTAGAGACTTAAGATCAACTGAGAAGAGTGACTCAGATCAAAGCAGGTGGAAAGGGGTCTTCTTCAGTCTTTTCTGGAATCATACTACTGTGACCTACTCAGCAACAACGCAGAGACACAGTAGTAAGTGAGTGAGCACTAGACCTCTAGGGACAAAGGCCAGAATGTTAAGACGTACCTTGTTTTCTGGTGCAAAGAACTTCATAACAAAGTTACCAATGACTATATTTCTGCAGGAAGCAGAACAAGCGCTTGATTATAACCTTCTTTTTCATATGTCATCCTGCTCCATTTATTTCCCAAAACAGAAAGATCTCTTAAAATGCTGGCGTTAGGCACAGATGCAAGGACAATGGCAAACCCCTGCTGTTCTCTAGGTCTCAGTGCAATGTCAGACATTAGACTGTTTTCTATACCTGCACAAAAATAAGATTTTTTTCTCCTTCAGTGCTTAGCAACTCTACCAAAAGTGCTGAAGAACAGAGTATTAGATGTACTTACAGTACCCAAGAGATGAGAAGCAAACTTGGCTTCAGCCAGAGTCTGACACCAGGCCCTACAGCAGAGTAAACTTTTTCCTTATCTTCTATGCGGGCAGGCTCATACAGCAATTAATGGGCCTCTCTGCTTGTCACCACTGACATGAAATCACTGCGTGCCTCAGTGTGAAACTGAGCTTTTCCAAAACCTTCTTATGAGCTTTCACTACGGAGTTAAGTGGGTGTAACTGTCCAGCCCACTGAGCAAAACTTTTAGACACCATCACAGATTCAAAATAGGAGTCTGGGGCACTGGAGTGCTGAGAAAGTTGAGCTGATGAATCAGAGGCACAACTGTGAGCTTTCTGTCCACCTCTGTAAGTATTCCACAACTGATTTACTGGACTTGCACAATCTCACATTATATATGTATGTGTCAAAGAGGTGGCAAAACTACAGCAGCTTTCTCAGACTCCCAGTGTGGCTGAAGTGCTGCCACATATCATCATACAGGATCTCTTTGAATCAGGATTGAACTGTGTACACAAAAGGACAGAGGGCTTATCACTCTCTCTGCTACATTTGTGGCCTGGCAAAGTGACTTCAGTTTCAAAAAGCACAGCGCAAACCTGGTTTCACAAATATCAGGGTGGGGGGAATGCTGTATTTATATTCAACGAGTTTGCCCTGAGGTGTTTCTTCTCTGACAGCACCGCCACGCTGACAGTCTGCCTTATCAAACAAGTACCCGGGGAACAAGCAAGCAGCTGTACTTGCACAGAGCTATGAGTCACATCATCTTGCACCAGGGATGACCTTGGCACCACACCTGAATTTCTGGGACAACAAAGAGGGGAGAAAAAACCCTACAATGTTCTAATCCCTAAAAACATAATCTTTGGAAGTCAGGGATTATCCAAATCTAAACTCAACTGTATACCAATTTGGCACATATTACCACCTCTCATATGGCTTACATGGCATAGGTTACATGGCATGCTTTAAAACAACACAAACAAAAGGGCTGGGATATATAGCAAGTCTACTTCATGGAGCAGCAAGGAGCTTGTTAATATAATTTACAAGAGACATTTCTAAAAATCCATTTTGTAATTTAAAATAAAAATGTTTTAAAAAGTGAGAGTTTTTCTTAAACTTTCAAAAACCTTTATGAAATACAGTCTTTCTTCTACAAGGTGCTTGTGTCTGCTGCAATAGGTATTGCTGTTAATAGCTAATCCCACAAGGGGAGTGGGATAGTAAGGGAAGAGAATGCACCCAGCTCTTGTAAGATACCAGCTCTTTACAATGAGTATTATACAGAGGCACGGCAGTCTGGAATGTTGTAAATAGGGAAATTCTGGGATGGGAGACTCAAAATTCAGTAAACAATGAAACATTAGAGTTTAACAATTCTGACTTTTTTGCTTCTTTCCATAGTTTACATAATTATTTAACTCTCAAAGTGTTCAGAAAACCAACACAGTTTGCTTCTCCAATATTGTAGTATGTAATACTGATCAGGCAGCGCGCATTGCAGACGAAGTTCTGTTCTGCAGACTCGATGCAGAGCCTGAGGTTAAGTGACATTCAGAGAAAAATCAAACCAAATCATTAAAGTGACAATTAGGGTTTTTTTCCACTTCCCTGGAATTCCTTGACATTTTGTGCTGTTGACTAACAATGCATAGTTTGTAGGTGGTGGGTCCCTCTACTCAAATGTTCTCTCTTTTCTTCTCAAATGTTCTCACTTCTTTTCCTACTTAGGAGAAAGAATCCATCATCATTCTTTCTTTTACTCTTTTACTTAGAATTCAAGAAAATAAAAAAGAAGACAAGATTTAAAAAAAAAAAAAAAGGAAAAGCGGGAAAACAAAAAAGCTCATGACAGCCCACACAATCCAATCTCTTTCCTAAAGTGATGAAAACATACCGAATTCAGGCATCTTCTTGGGTTCTTTGCTTTCCTGTTCTGTGCTTCATACATCTAGTTTAAATAAAAAATCAATTTTTTCCTCATGAATTAACCCATATCCAAAGCCGTTCTGGCTTATACATTTCTGTGTCCCCCTGTAAAAACTCTCAGTTTTAATTGTGGGACTTTACTTTGGTTTATCCCAAGTGATCTCTTCAAAATGAAAAATTCCGTGGGCTCCAAGGTTCTCCTTTGACACCATTCCTATCTTACTGTGTTACATGATTCCCCTCAGTAGGAGTGGGGTGTGTGCAGTGAAGGTCAATCTGTTAGACAGAAAGACCAGTTTATGCCATCAGGAATCACAGCTAGCATCAAGTGAAACAGAAATCTCATGAACCCTGTTCACTTTTTGGTAATTGAGACCTACAGATGATACTAGAGAGCTCCTGATTTCCATTGGGCTGCACTAAGAAGTCTTGCACAAACAGGTAAGAAATTTTCCACTGATCCCCTCCCAGCGTCCAGCAATCACAACAGGTTCCACAGATCATCTACTTGTAATCCCAACCTGGCAATGGTTTAGTTTTCTAAAGAAAAGCCAAAGCTTCTTTCTGTGAAGATGCATTTCTTAGCCTCAAGACTCAACCACCAAGAAATTCCAGAAAACTCATTCTATAAAAGTAAAATCCAAAAGACTTTGCAAATTACTCTATGTTGACCCTGATTCTTGAATTTCAATTTGTTCCAGAACCTGAAGACTTCCTTCTAAGCATCACTTGGTTTGGACAGTGTAGGCCACAAAAAACCTATACAGGACATGAGCTTAAAAGTATTTTTCAGGTGCTAATAAATGGCTTATAAAATCCAACTCTAGAAGGAATTGGAAACTTCAAGAACCACATCTCAACAAATCCCTGAAGGCCAGTCTACATCCTGAAATGATGGGTATTTACAGAGCTGCTCTGAAATTAGTCTTCCTTGTTATCAGCAAGACAGAAATCATGACTATTTTTCACTTTGGCACAGAGATAATTATCTTGTTCCAGCTTTGAGGCCCAAATACTTTCTATCATCACCACAAGGCCTTTGATGACATAACAAATTCATAGAAGCAAATGTGTCAGCTCTGTATCGCCCTGTCACGGGCTGCACGGGCTCCAAAGAGGCACTTTTATAATTGTTCAAATTAGGAGCACAGAAGAGGGATGAGAGGAAAGGTGATCATGGAAAGGTAATGACTCTAGCCACAGACCAAAGATATTCTTTGGGGAAGCTGTCAGCCAGGTGCCATCATACACATTCATCTTCCTTGTTTTCCACTTTTGCATCACCTTCTTTTGGTTGATCATTTTCTTCCTCTTGTAATTAATAATTTAGCTTTGTCACCACCCGTTCCCGGCTTGTCTCTAGGCCTTGATTCCCCGAACGTTTGCGGTTACGCTTGAGCTTGGATAAGTCTTTGTCAAAGACTTCACCCGACCGTAATGCTGACACCAGGTCATCAAACTCTCCACTCTCTTCAGAGATGCTTCCGGCTTTTGCTTTCTTTTGTCGCCTCTCTTTCTCCCTCTGCTCCTTAAGCTGTGGAGATAGACACAGAGCTTTAGGATTAGCTAACCAAGATGCCAGATCACTAGGTACACTGCCGCTAAAATGGATCAGGGCAGATTAGGGAAAAAAGAAAGCAGAAACTTATCTACAAGGTCATTGACTTGTGCCAAGAGCAACAGGAGACAATGTTGGACTTCCCTTCTGCAGAAAGTGAGCAAAAAGTAGTAGAGATGAGGAATGGGAAACGTCTGTCTCACAAAGCACTATCACCATGCAGCAAAAAGGACACCTGGGATCTGTCTATCTTGCTGCTGTTTTGCACTAATTTTATGGTAGGATAATGCCAGCAAAGTAGCTGTGCCAAAATGACAGGTGATGCAGACATATGTAATTACCTGGGACCTGGCTTGAAGTGACTTTAGTGTGACAGCACCTACTATGCTGACTGTACCTAACTGACTGAGTTTGAATTGAGTTGGGCTGTGTTTGAACAAACCACAGTCACTAGTACAGCCATAAACAACTTTGCACTTAGGCCATAGCTAGCTAAATTGACATGCAGAAAAGCTGAAGTCCTGCAAGAGAAGGAAAAGAAGAAAGGAAAAATCCTAGAAAGTCACGAGCTAAACATACTGGAGCATGAAAATTGTGTGAGATATTAAAATATTAGCAGAAAGCCTGTGCACCAAACAGCTCATGTTTGGATTGAGGTAGCATGTTTCACTGATGGGAAGATGAAGACACATTGCCTCAACTCTGGAAAGAGAAAATTATTATCAACACAAAGAGAAGTGACACAGAACTGCTGATTTTACAAATTGTTGGATAAGTCCACCTGTCAGTGTGATGCACTTGGTCTTCCCAGGGTAACTCCAGGGAGCTCAGCTATCCCTTCTCCACTGCTCAGGTCAAAAATCAGTACAAATGCCAGGGGATGGTTGTGGTTATCAGGAAGCAGATTGCTCACTCTGCATACTAGCCCCACATAGATGTAAGACTCTTTCCATAAGCAAACTTCAGCCTCTCCCATAGCGTATCTCATGACTGGAGTGTTCAGTTCGATGGATATACACTACTCAAGAGAAATAGGTATGGCAGAAGGTGTGTGTGGGGTGGCTATTTATATTACGAACACTCTTGATGCCACTGATCTAGAGATCAAGGATGACGGGGTTGAGAGCCTATGGGTTAGGATCAAAGGGTTAGCTAATAAGTTTGATACCGTGATTGGAGTGTGCTACAGACTGCTCAATCAGGAAGAAGGTGTTGACCGATTGTTTTATAAACAACTGGAGGACATCTCAAGATCACGCTCCCTAATTCTCATAGGCAACTTCAACCTGCCTGATATCTGCTGGGAACTTCACACAGCAGAAAGGAGGCAGTCCAGAAGGTTCATAGAGTGTAGAGTGTTCATAGATTGCTACCTATCCCAGCTGGTTAGTGAGCCCACCAGATGTGGGGTTTATCTTGACCTGCTTTTCACAAATAGGGAAGATCTGGTAGGTAATGTGGATTTTGGAGGTTGTTTGGGAGGTAGCGATCACGAGATAATAAAATTCTCAATAAATAGTGCAGCAAAGAGGGGGGCAGTATAACAGCTAAGTGGATTTCCATGGGGCAGATTTTGGGTTATTTAAGGAACTGATTAGGAAAGTTCCTTGGGAGGTGG
>WEKX01015783.1:2775-33198 GCA_013390025.1 Pitta sordida | reverse complement strand
TGGGACTGAGGTCAGGCTGACTGGTCTGTAGTTGTTAGGATCATCTTTCCTACCCTTCTTGTGGATGGGTGTCACATTGGCCAATTTCCAGTCTTGTGGCACAACACCAGTAAGCCAGGACTGTTGGTAAATTATGTAAAGTGGCTTGGCGAGTTCGTCTGCCAGTTCTTTCATCACCCTCGGATGGATTTCATCTGGTCCCATAGACTTATGAGGGTCCAAGCCACTCAGCAAGTCTCTGACTACCTCCTCTTGGATTACAAGGGGGTTATACTGCACCCCAGCTCCTTCCATGCCCCTGCTGATCCAGTTGTCCTGTGGGCAGTTTGTTTTGCTGTTAAAAACAGGCAAAGTATGCATTAAGTATTTCTGTCTTCTCCTCATCTTTGGTTACTATATTACCCTCGGCATCCAGTAGGGAGTGGAGGTTGTTGCAGCCTCTCTTTTTACTGTTAATGTACTTATAGAAACTTTTCTTATTGTCCTTGACAGAAGCAGCTAATATCAAATGGTTGTTTCTGACAGCAGGCTGCCTTCCTCAGCCTCTGTCCTGATCCATACCTACAGTGGCTGACAGAAAATGCCAGTTCCCAAAATGCAAAATAGAGCTGCACAGCCTGTAACTGGCACTTGGATTAATGCATTTCAGGGTGCTTTGTACCATTATGCTATTAATGACTATTTTCTTAAACGAATTTTTGTTTTCTCTGCCTTGCTGTTCTTCAAAACAGTTACTATAGCTGTTAAGCTTATTAAATGTATGTATGGAGTCTAAACACCTTTCTCCATCATGATAAACAACCTGTTTGGAGAGGAACTCTCATCAGAAAGACTGGGAATGGACACTTTTCCTACCCACTTCATCAGCCTTGCCCCAATAGTGGTCTCTGCTGTCTCTACAGAGAGGCTGAAGTTTGACACTCAGCACAGGAATGGCAATGTCTGACTAAGAAGATTTCGTTCTCCTAAGATGATCCAGAGTGTTTTAAAAACAGGTTTGTTATAAAGCAAGAACAAAGTAGAAGAGTTATGAAGCAGTCTAGTGATCTAAGTTCATGCATGTCATATTTAAGTATGTAGTAAAGTTTCATATAAGGCAAATATCACCTTTTTCAAGTAGGAAGCTAAAATTCATACCATGGGAGGTTACTGTGTGTCTGCTTGGGCATTTTCATTGTTTCCTCACAGGAAACAGAGAAAAAAAATCACAAAAAAAAGTCATCCACATTCTTATGAAGCAATTTGATTTTTCATCTTTTCTAACATGTGAAAACTGGTGAAGGATACCAGGGCAGAGTTTCACTTTCTCTTGCCCGCACCTTCCAGTTTATGGGAAATGGCAGAAAACGTTATCCCTTCATCTATATACCCTTATAAAGTGGTATTGAAAGTGAGAAAAAGAAAAAAAGAACAAGAACCAGATGTGTTAGGGAGCCTGTTTAAGGAGTTGGTCTAAGTTTTCAATCAGTTCTTAACCAAGCCACCTGTTTACTGCATGAAGATAAGTACAGTTACAAAGATCCTCTGCAAACACGGATGCCTACATCTGACAACCTGGCTCTTTAAATTTAAAATATCACTTTCTTCCCATGGCCACTGACTATGAATAGTTCTGTTTAAGCAAAAAGGCAGAAAAGCATGGGATTGTGAAAAATATGATCTGCTGACAAGGTCAGCACCACACCTTGATAATGGATTGTTTCCCAAACTGATGAAATTACTCTTGTTAATACTGAAGTTTTAAACAGCACAAACTTCCTAGGTTTGAAAAGATAACTTATATTGTTTTAAATCCCATTTGAGGAAACATGACTCTGATTAACTCTCAGTAATCAATTAGCCACTTCTATATTTAGACGGATATCCAATTTCAGATGTTAAAACTAGGGCTCCATAATTATTAATAAATCTGTAAAGTCAGACAAGTTCTTCCTAGGCTTATTAGGATATTTTTCAAAGTCCTCCCTGTCCTACTGCCTAATTTTTAAAAAAAATTGTTTTGCTTTAAGAAACAAAAAAAGAAAAGGATAATCAGTTGTCTTGGTCCCTCTCTTCCTTTAATCAGCTAGTAGGTTTCCATGGCAAGAAAAAACCTTGTGATTCAAGAAGAACAGAGAGCCCATTGAGGTTGGAAGATGTTACAGGCTTTGGAAGGCACATCTGGTTTGTTGAAAATTTCCAGCTTTCTTTTTCCTTTTTTTCTTCTTTTTAAGAAAAAGGAGGAAAAAGAGGAAGAAGAGAGGGCCAAAATACTATGAAGCAAACATAAGAAATAGCTCAACTTCGGTAAGGACAGACAGTTCCCTTATAGGAGTCCAAAAGCAGCTTTTTGCCAGTGAAAGAGCCAAAGCCATAGGCTGAGCAAAAGTTGGAATGGCATGTGTTCAAACACAGAAAGGGTGTGTGAGGAGAAGGTAGAGAAACGTTTCCTAAACATGTTATAGTCATTAAAATAAAACATCACTTTATGTCAAGTGCTTTATGTTGGCTATGTCTAAAAAAGCGTGCAACAACTTCCAGACATATTGGTCTGTCTGTAGGGAGTTCCTCTAGTTATTTAAAAAAAAAAAAAAGAATGGCATTTTTCCTGCAAGTGCCTGATCAGGAAAAGTTACATTGCTGTGTTGGACATGTTCCACTTGTTGTATTTTAAGCCCCAACCAAACTTATATAGAATCTGCATTGGGCTTTTGTCCTAGTGTGACACAAACAAAGCAGCACCACCATCTAAAACACCAAATTAGAAGCGTGTAATCTAAGCCATGGACAGAGTGAACATCTTTCCAGAAATGTGTACCTAACTATAATGAAGTTGAAAAATGTACCCAAACATAAAACAGAAGCCCCCAAACCACAGAAAACTGAGGTTTTCTCAGTAAATTCAGTGGAGCTGTGGCATGTAAAATATATCTTTGTGATTATGAAGCCAGTATGATGTGAACATTATTACATATACTGGAAGTAGTTAGAATCTTCTTAAGGAATATGACAATAATGAGAAGCTGAAGTGTTCAAGGAGAGCTAGATGGGACCCTGAGCAACCCGGTCTAGTGGAAGGCATCCCTGTCCATGGCTTGCGGGCGGGCAGAGGGGGTGTGTGTGGATGGAATTAAATGATCTTTAAGGTCCCTTCAAACCTAAACCATTCTATGATTCATTGAAAAAATTAGCTTTTATTCTTCCCAGAATTTCTTTACTTAGTAGTGTTAGACTGCCCAGCTTTGCCTTCTGGGTGTTGCAATAACTACTGCCTCACTGGCATTTGCCAGGGCAGCTCTCACTGACAGCCAGTAGCTCCTGGTGTTTTGCAGCTGCCATTCACTATGACAAACTTCATTTCCACAGCAAGGAAATACTTTTGTATCACAGAATGACATTACTGCAGAGCGACAGGAGTGAGGAGTCTTACTGTTCAGATCCTCAGCCTATACATATTTTCAAAATCTAAGGCCTACCAATCCAAAGGCACAGCTTTCACTAATAATGCAATAGGTCCCTTAACGCTACAAGGACTGAGAACAGAATGGAAACAATTCAATCCAAAAGAAAGAACACATTTGCCTTGTAAAGCCAAGCACTTTTAACATGCCAGCCAACAAGGGCAGAATTGCCATTACATATTGTTTACTTTAGAATTTACTCTTCTCTAAACATTTTCATATGCTTATGATCTTTTCATATAAATTCCTCCTCATTTAGCTGAGACAGAGGGATTAGTGCCAGACTTCTGCTATCAGCAATGAACAAACCTCTCCACAGATGTACAATTCTTGTAATGGACATGCAAACAGTGAAAGGACAAGATGGTCACTGCACCACCAGCAGAGTAGCGCATAATAACATAATGGTGGATGTTTAAGGTGGATCCAAGAACACCAGACAAACCATGTATGTTTGGGATTTCAATCCTTGTACTGAAATGCATCCAATAGTAGAGAAGGATAAATGAAAAAGATCAGGTACATCAGCTACAGCACTGTACTAGATATTAAGAAGAAAATTAACTCTATTCCAGCTGAACCCAAGACATCAAAATACCCAGAGGTAGTTTCTTTAAAGGAGAACCCATTTCTATCCATTTATTGAAAGGAAAGAAATTAAGCACAAACATCCCCAGCTGAATGAGCATTGTGGGATGTAGTCAGAAGCAGAAGGTAGAAAGATACAATGTCAGTATCACTAAGCAACAGAGGACCCTTTTTCATGCTTAAAAAGCATTCCTTTCAACACCATGGCAAAGTGTGGTATTCTGTTATGGATACTGTCATCTTATTTCTATGCCATATAAGAATAATGTGAAAGAAAACTAACAAGAAGTGGGTAAGAGCACAGAACCTTCTTTTGATCATAGAGTATATTCTGAATGGATATATAGCAGATTAGGGAATGTAAGAAACTTCTGCGTAAACTATTTTCAGTATCTACTAAATTCTCACTACAGTCCCAGCATCTGAAATTGCTCTTTCCATTTTGATTCAGGCTTTTGACTGAGCCAGTGAAACTAAACACTTCAAAAGGTATCTTACCTTGTCTCTGGCCTCATTGAGAAGGTCTTCTAACTCTGAGAAGCTGAAACTGGCCACAGTAATGAAATCACTCATGACGGGAACAAACCTGTCTCCTGATTCCCGCACACGTCTCTTCTGATAATCTAGTTCCTGAAACAGAAAAGATTTCTGGCTGACAAGGAGGGGAACAGGGAAGCCCATCAATTTCATTCGCTTCAGAGCATACTCTGCTCCCACTCTGCACACATTCATCCGGAGCTGTAACTCAGAAAACACTTTCTCACTAAGTCAAAGGCTTTGCCTGTTATGTGAGAAGGGAGGTCAAGGTGCGATGAAGGAAGTCCTGGTTACAGTTCCATTTGCCCTCAAACAACAACCACTCCCAAGAAAGCCATCAGCATGTTGAGTTTTTAAAGCAACTTTATAATTTAAGCATCAAGTTCACAAAGTGTTGCATTTTTTTTCCTATCCTAAATGACAAATAACAAAAAACTGTGTAGCAAGCAAATTTGGAAATTTTAATAGTGAGCTTCCCTCCATCATCCCTTCCCATGGTGACTCAAAATGCTGTATACTTGGGCTCTAGATCTCCTCTTCATTTCTCTGAAAAGTACTAGATAAGCAGCAAAAATTTTTTCTCCCACTGGAGACAAACAGGCATGTACAACATTTGCTAGCACCATGCTAACTAATAAGCATTAGCCTGACTGTCATAAAAGTCAGAGTTATAAAATGGGGCTATTTTAATAAGAAGAGTTATGGTAAAAGAAAAAAGGAAAAAGAAGACATAAAACCATAAGAAACTAAGTCCTATTTGTCTGCTATCCACAGAAAGAAAAAAAAAATCTTGTAAAACTGTTTCTTTTTGGTTCAAGTTTCGTAGTTTTAAGCCAAGATTACCCACAACTACCTCTTCACTTACTCTATTCACCATGCTTGAAGCATGGAGAGACCTACAGAGTTCCTCAAGCTGACTAATTTATAGTGAGACTGACAGACTTCCATGCCCCTGCTTGGCTTGTGTGCTGTCAGCAGTCTCATGGGGACAATGAAATCTTAATCTGGGCCTCAGCTTTATTCTCAGCTGAATAATCAGAGGGAGTGATAAAGTCTTATTTTCTCTGTAGGGAAAGCAGCATTAAACAGCAGGTCAAGTTATGATCTGACCCTCTGTTCCCTTCAGAAAAAAGTATTTTTGTGCTGGCTGCAACTCCAACTTACATGATGTTGGGTGCTCTGTTACTGGTCGTCAAAATAGTAGTCCACAGAGCCAAATGGTTAGGTTTAAAAGCATCTACACTGAGAAACATCTTGGGATTTGCTCCTCACAGTGCTGTTGAATGCCAAGAATTACTTTGGCTATCAACGATCTAAAATCAGATGTGATATATCTTCTGGTCTGATGTGAGCTAGAAAGAGAATGTAACCACTACAAGGAAAGACCGCAAGGTGGAAAACGGGTAGGAAAAGCAATGAACAGGTGGTCAGAGGAGATCTGCTTGAAAGAAGTTTTTCTTCCCTTGCTTTATATTACGTCCTTTTCTCCACTGGTTTTCCTAACACATCACAAGGAATGGTTCTGGGAGCCTTGCTCAGTCTACATCATCTTGCAGTGAATTGTTTTTATGTTACAGTCTCTATGAATTTGACCTTATAAGTACAAGAAATGTCACTTCTTGTGACATTTCTTCTAACAAATGTATCTAACAATTATGCATATTTTTTCAGCCACTAGCATTCTAATTTTTAATCTACATAATTTTAGCTGAAAGTTGCTCCAACCTCTCCTCGCTCCATTCCTCAAGTATGTGAATATAATAGTTCTGTCATTTTAGTAATTGTTGAAAGCCATGGCATTTGGGACTATTACTGGTGAGCAATGTTTTTCAGAGTAAAATTGAGATTAGGTGGTCTGCTCTTCAATTTCAAAATCAGTTCTTCCCTGCAGAATAATTATCCCCAAATGTACAAAAGAACTAAAAACCCGCACAAGAAACCAGCATGACTATGTAATCAGTGAGAGAGCAATGCCACAGAATAACAAAACTCCTCCTTATCTTCTAGAAGTGGTCTCTGCTAATCATAATAGCACAACAAAAGAGGCCAGAACTGCCTCTGGTGGGCTGGGCTGCTGGTTCTCTAGAGGAATGAAATGATTCAGCCATGGTAGTGGTTTCTCAAGCAGTGGTTGTGATCTTCATGCTGTGTGAGAGAAGGATTCTGCTGACAGAATTCCCTTCCACTGCTTAGCTATCCTTCTGGGATCATCCTACACAAAGGCAACAGCTGTATTAATGTCTTGAAAATGAATATGTCTTATTTTTACAAAGAAACTAGCTGCAAGTCCAGGAAGGTAAATGGTTAGTAATACCTTTAAGAATATCTGACTGTGAAACTATTTTTAGCTTTTTATTCTTAAGGGGCCTTGAAGAAACAGCAGTCACTGGAGCCAAGGCTGTGGTGAGAACACACTGGAATGGAATCAAGAATCACACCTTCCCCTCCTCCTCCTTCCACCTGACAGTGATCTTCTATTGTTGCTATAGCGCTGCTTTTTACACGCCAGAAACCCATGAATTGAGCAAGCAGACTGGGAGGTGCTGGCAACCCCAGATGAAAAATACTATGGCAGGGAGATGACTGAGGCTGGAAGATTGTGATTGTATGGAAAGGAAAGGTTGTCCATGGGAACCATGTATGGGAAATACAAGAAAAAAGGCAAAAGGACAAATAATCTGATGAGAGAAAGCAAAACAGAATTAGGTACTCACATTTCAACGGGGAAAACTGTCCCAGCCAAAAACTGGGCCTCTGTTCATGTCAGGAAATCAATATCAGCCTTCCTTTTACAGGTGCTTTTAATTCCAAAACACTGTACTCCACATATGTAGCAGTATTTCATCTTAATGCTTCATTTTCCCTTACCTCAACAATCCAGAAATAAGGTTGGGAAAGTTGGGTTTGGTCTGGGTTGTTTATTTTTTACAGGAGGATCACTGGCTAGTTACATGATGAGCTCTGGTGACAGCCATTCAGACTGGGGGGCCGCTGACGGGACAAAGATCCCTTCCTCTACTCCCAGAGGCAAAGCATACTCAGGTCATGTGAAAGGAGAATGAACTCGTCACTGTCTGTCTCACGATGCATGACAAGGACAGGAGGATGCTGTGTTAGTTCCTTATAGATAAGTAATCTCTATACAGAAACCATCCAATGCAATTCCCCCAAACTGGCTTTCATTTACACTAGAAAGAAACCCTGACATTGTTGCTTTGCTTGCTACTCAGCTGCTTCATCTTTTACTAACCTCTATCTTTCCCTCTGCCTCAGTAAGAAAGAGCAAGAATTTTATTTCTTCTTTCAGTCCATGCTATTTCTTAAACTCTCCTTTTACTTTCCAGGCTGAGATCAAACAAGATTTTCATTAGGCTTAACTCTGCTAAGATCATCAGCAGGAGCTCTACATGAGAAGTTTTTATTTGTTTTTTCTTGGTTAATGCATTCTGGAATGGAATGGAAAGGCATGAAGAAAAGAAAGCCCACTTTCTCTTATCATAAAATATATAGTACCCCTGATTCTGAGAGAGATATTTTATGTATGGAGCTTTGGAAACCTTCAGATACTTACAGCTTCAACAGCTTTCAATCCAGTCTTTATGTTGTTGACTTCTTTCTCCAGCTCTACCAGGCTGCACAGGAGACAGACACAGAGCAGATAAAACAAAAAGAGCAGTGTTACACAGGGATACAGGAACTGTGCAGCAGTACAGACCCATCAAGTCTGGTATCCGGCCTCTGGCACCAGCCATGCCAGATGATTAGAAATTAGGGGAATGGGGTCTGTTAACGCTCTATGCAGCTTTTTTTATGAGATGTAAGATGAGGCAGATCCTTCTTGCCTGTGGTCACACTGAAATTTGGGATTTTCCTGGGAAGAGGGGGTTTAACCCTCAGAACATCTGCCCTGTGAGCTAAGCCTGACCCTTCAACAAGGAGTGCACAACTACATGGCCAGTTTGCAGTAATCAGCTGGCACATAAGCAAGGTCCTTAGCTTTAGAGCACACATTATTGGAGTCTCAGATTATCACTACATATGATTCTCGAAACATGAAACTACTAATTACCATTAGTAGTACATTTACATGTGATTTTTATCTCACTCACAGTCCAGACACAGGTTTTTTTCCATCTGCACTTCTACCATATGGTAGTTTGGGCTAGCTTATACTGTAACTAAGCATATAACTGTACTGTTAACACTAATAAATGCTTCCCTAGACACAAATAATGCATCAATTTTCTGCTCATTGCATGCAAACAGGAGTTTCTTTTTGCTAGGACTTGTAAGCAAAAAAACCCCCTTTAATTTCCAGATAACTAGTTAGTACTATTTGTGAATCAACAGACATCTCTTCCAAGTATTTGCAAGTAGTAACTTGCATCTCAAAAGCACAACTAAAGCTTCAATAAAAACCTTTAAGTGTGAAAATACATTTATTTTTCACTTGTCTTTCATTAGTTGGACTAGTTCCTTATACAAAGAATCATAGCTGGGCAAATAATATGCAAAGGTATTTTTTGAGCAGTGCTTTGGAAAGAAGAAACATGCTAGTATTTGGGGGGAGGCCTTCTGTATTCATTTTTCACAAATACCTCCAGAAATGGAAAAAAATACCATTGAAATTTTTTCAGGAAGTATGTTGCTTTCTACATTTCTGTGCAAGACTGATTTGCACAAAAGTCTGAACAATGTTCCTAGAAAAGTCTAACTGTAGCCTCTGTGGCTAATTGACTCTCCTTTAGAAACAAATCTGCAATTACCCAGAAAAAAAATATCATGACTTGGATGAACAACCATAAAGTACGGTGAGTGAATTACAAACAACAGCCAGTATAGTTACATTATCTAATTCAGAAAAAAAGGTAAATATAGGCATATCTGAGTAAAGTTATCCATTTGGGTATTTACAACAAAAATATTTCAACTGTAAGTTTGGCCTTGAGTTTAGAAGACAGAAATGAAAAAAATGATGAAAATTAAGTAAACAGAAATCACTGGGGACTCCCGCTCTGGGAACAAGCATAACACTGGACTTACTTGACTTTTGCTGCTTCTGGAAGATGCTGCAACTCGGACTGAATATCTAGGATATCTGGATAATTCTTTTCGAAGATCATAATTAAGTAGTGCAACAGTGTAATGTTCCTAAGGGAGGGAAAAAAAAACCAAGAAAGGAGAAGTGAGAAGGAAGATGGTCATGAGAAGGAAAGGATAGTGAGAGGATTGTGTCAAGACAGTGAAAAAGAAGGAAATATGCTTGACTGAACAAAACTAACAATATATCAGCCATTAGGAGCTCTGTTACTGAAAGAAAAGTACAACAGACTAAAATAAATTAGTCATTTATCAACCATCCTTCCTAAAACCTCAAGAAATACATTGTATCTTAATTTATTCTGAAAGCACCAGCATGCTTCCATCGAACTGGCAGATGGTGTAATAGAAAATTGCATAACACAATTTAATATTTGTCCCCGATACTTCAGAGAATAAACAGCTAATAGTACTAAAGTGGCATTAACTTGTGAGGGAGAAGCAAACTGTTCTCCGAGGCAATGTAGGAAAAAAATCTAAGAGTTAACTAAGAAGAGGGAAAGGTTCTTGTAGACTGAAAGAGCTGCAAAGAAATTTCCTGTAGTAATGAAACAACCTAGCTTATGAGTAGTAGTCAGTCCTGTTAGGACAAAAGCAGTTGCAGCTCAGATAGAAACAGATAGAATTGAAATGTATGAGGGGTACAGGAGAAGGTTTAAGACAATTTGTAAAGTAAATGATGAATTTTGCATGTAGAGAGAACAGTCAGTCATAACAGCTACTTGAGGTGGGTGTTATGTGGTTAACTAACAGGGAAGACAGCAGATGGCCACTGCTTCACACAGATTGGAGGCTGGGAGCTGGGATCTGATGAGAGAACAGAATCTGCACAGGATGTTTAATATATGGAAAAATCAAGCCTAGCTACAGTAAGACAAAAAAAAGTTCAACACTAGCTACACAAGAGTTAGCCTTGGAATATGAAAAGGACATTGTGGTAGTCAAAACACAACCTTATTTTGTAGGGATGAATTTCCTATGTTTTTCACTACCACAATTCATTCTGTCACAGCCTGAAGTTATTTCACCACAACTATGGTCTCAGCAGGTCTCAAAAGTCAAGGAAGAACCAGCATAAGAGATCTCCAAGGAAATCTTTAGTGATACTGCAGTCCAAAATGCATTATTCTTTCCCCAGTCACAGCTAGATTAATTTCTAGGAGCAGTATGGAGATGTGGGGCGAAGTATGAAGTAGCGCTATAAAGATCTGCAGTTCATGTCCATGAACAGTAAGCTCCACATTCAGAAAGCAGCTCATGTCCTTATGTGCTCTAGATACAAACAGGACCAGTCTCTCTGAGCTATGCCTTATGGTACCACTACTGGAGCAGGTAGAGAGACAGTTTATGACAGTCCTGCATCAGAAACATATCACAGAATCACAGAATCAGTAAGGTTGGAAAACACCATAGAGGTCATCAAGTCCAACCTATAACTTGTTACCTTACCTAGCCAAACCTGTTCCCTAACCTGTTGCCATCCTGCTACCAACACACCATCCTACCTATAACACACTACTTTAATATCTAGGTCATGCCACCAAGTACATCATCCAACCTTTTCTTAAAGACCTCTAGGGACCATGACTCCGCCACCTCCTTGGGCAGCCCATTCCACAAAGAGATCACCCTCTCTGTGGAAAAGTTTCTTCTAATGTTCAGTCTTAATCTCCCCTGACGCAGTTTAAGACTGTGTCCTCTCGTTCTGTCATTTGTAGCCAGAGAAAAGACACTGATCCCCATCTGGCTACAACTCCCTTTCAGGTAGTTGTATGTGCTATATTTCACAGGAGACAAAACTGTGCTCAGCATTTTTTGTGTTTTATTTTTTTGCAAAAAACGTGGCAATAAAACTTTGGCATAGGGGGCAAATTCCACAGAAATCGTCCTTCTCCCCAAACTTCTTTCAGTTATTTGTGAAATACTATGTTTTGTCATCTTTGCATGGTGTTATAGAAACACAGCCCAGGAACAGATGTGTATTATCCAGAGAAACAGCAGAATAAACAGAGTGCTGTGTTGATAGCCATCCTTAATTGCTGCAGAATCTTTTAGAGTGAAATGCACTACCTAACTGCCAAATAAGACATTATTTTCAATTGTCTACAGAACTAAAACCAAACAGAACCCCATTCCCATTACTATGATAAGAGATGCAACAGCAAACTTACTGACACATTTGCAGCCTTCTAGCCTACCTGTCTATGCTGGATTTGGTGTCTGCAATTTTGTTCAGGCTGGAGACTTTGAAGCCGTAAGCACTTCCCCTTTGGCCCTTGTTCATGTAATTCCCAAAGGCCAGAACTACCTCCAGGAGTTGCCTCAAACGCTTGCTTCGGATGAGTTCTTTGGATGCCAGAAGAATGGCTTGAAAAGAGAGAAAACAGTAGAACAGGTATTTCTCAGTGGCTGTTTTTAACATGCTTCGGCCCATAACTTGAAGTACCCTGTAATGCCCATTGTAAAATATTTATTATTATTTATTGCACAATAAATTCTGCTAGACTGTGTGTGTGTGTGTGTACTGTCCTTCATGCTCACACACACACACAGAGTCAGGACAATTGAAAAAAAAAAACCGTCTAGCTTGTAGGAAGCTCCTATGAACATAACATCAAGGCTGTTCTCCCAGAACTCACACCCTAAAACATAGCCAGTGAGAACAGAGGGAATGCTTGAGCTCATCCAGAAACGCAGAGTAGAATACACTCACCACTACTCTGTAATAACCATGGATGTGGTACGGAATCCATGCACCTCCCCTCCTGGTAAGTTACACATTCAAAGAATATCAATGTCCTGACACATCTGCTCTAAGTGTCCTTTAGAGAGGGAAGGTGCAAGGACTTGAGAGCAAGAAGGGAAAACTGACCTGCATGGAAAGGCCATAAAAGATTTTGGCAGCTCAGCACAGTCTGATAGCAAACTGTCAGGTCATATTTACATCTGTCAGGTCATATTTACAGCATAACTCATGAAACTGACTTTATTAAGTCAAAGAATACAAGAAGAGTGTCAGACAGAATTAATTTCTAAGGATATGACATTCCTTGCGTCACTGGCTCTACAATCATAGCACACATGTAACAGCATCTCTTTGGAAGACAAGCCTCTCTTGGCCTTCCCTGACCCTCTATTCAACTCTTAGCAAAAAATTATTAACTGTACCTTCCACTTTTGGTTTTGCTTCTGCCAGCCTCTCTGGAAATTTCTTCTTAAAGAATAATGCCTGCAGCCGTTGCTGATAGTGGTCAATCCTGCATGAAGGATAGAGAAAAGTCAACAGTGAACTGGAACTCTTGAAGCTCAGCGACAATATGCTGCCCCCATGATCTAATTGTTCCATGTTTGGTGCCACAAGGCTTAGACATGGGATTACAGACATAGTTCAAATATATATATAACACAATATAATCAGCCTTGTTATGAAAATGGAGGACTTCAACTCATGTTTTGATTTCAACTGAAAAGCAACTGGAAGAATTCCCATTACTCTCAAAATAAGAGTAATGGGAGATGCCTCCTACACCTCAATTAGCAGAACAAGATGTTTATTCTGATCAGGGATTTAGCAAAGCTAGAACTAGAAACTGGGTCAGAGTATGAGGAGATGGAATAGCTGAATGGAAAAAGGGATCTATATGAAATTCTGACCCCTGGCTACACTACATCTATTATTTGGATCTGAATTCCTTTTTGTGAAAAAGCTTAGGCAGAGGAGGCAGATTTCTGCTTGTCATCAGAGGACTAGTCCTTAAGCACAGAGAGTGCATATTGTCAATAAAGAGTTTGCGTCATGAACAGAAATATTTGTAATATTTTTAGGCTTCTGGCAAATGCAGGGTATACACTGGCCTACAATCTCTTGCACATTCCCCCCCCGCCCAGTGCCAGGTGATCCATTTTCAATAACAATTACAGCTGCTTCCAAGAAGTCTTGTGTGCACTTTCCCATAATGTATCAAACAGACCTGCTCATCTCAAATAGGAAGCGATCTGCCCGGGCCATGCGCTCAATTTCATGCTTATGCTCCTCCAACAGGTCGGTATCGCTCTTTTCAGGAACAAACTTCAGTAGCTACAGTGAGAAACACAAATCAAACACTGAGAAGTGAAATCCAAGGAAAATGAGAGGGGGACAGAGAGGACAAACACACCCTGATGGAGAGAGAAGGCCTTCAGATTTCTCTGCTACCACAGGGAAGCATTACATTGACTCAGCCATGTGACCATAACTTCAAAAAAGTGCAGCTGTAGCTACACAACTGACCTTTCCTAAACCTTTACTTGCTGTTCTGTCTTTATCCTTTGCTGACCCCATTAAGATTAATTTTTAATTCTACAGGGAATTTCCCATTTCAAAATCCTAAAGGCCAAGTGATACTGCAACTTAACCAAGGGGAAGTACATAGAGAAGTTGATTCCCACAGTATTACTTGGAGTTTAGATTGGTGCAAACAAGAGAAGGATGTGTGAAGTACCCACTGTGCCTATCGTAGAGTACACACAAAGCCTCATCTATCTCTCTGTTGGGTATGCCCTACACTGCTGAAACAATAAACAATAACCAAGCAACTGGATATGCCTCTGATACTGGCTGCTATTCATATGCTGACCTTAAAAGCTCATACTTTGACAGATTTTTGACATATCTTGTTGCAGTTGTTCTTTAGTATGGTTATAAATACTGCCATGTACACAGCCCCAGTGGACACGCCAGATGGGTGAGGATCTCTTCTCTCAGGCTGATGACACCAGAACGAGAGGACATGGCCTTAAGCTACACCAGGGGAGGTTTAGACTGAATGTAAGGAAGAGGTTTTTCACAGAGAGAGTGATCGCTCATTGGAATGGACTGCTCAGGGAGGTGGTGGAGTCGCTGTCCCTGGAGGTGTTTAACAGAAGACTCGATGAGGAGCTTAGTGACATGGTCTAGCTGGTGGGGTGTTGGACTGGATGGTCCTGTGGGTCCCTTCTGGCTCGGAGTGGCCTGTGAGCCTGTGAGGGAACTAGGTTTATGTCCACAGCTCTGGGGTGTGGGTTCGATCCCTGTATGGGCATTAGCTGGGGAGTTGGACTAGATGATCCTTGTGGGTCCCTTCCAACTTGTAATATTCTGTGATTCTGTGACACCCACAAAAACTACTCACAAAGCATATCAAGCACTTTGCTTTTTACACTTCTCAATATTTTACTCTACTCCGTAAAAATATGTTATGCAAAGGTATGGACCATTAAGAGTTTGCAGTGACTTTTGGAGCAGCTGTGAGCATTCAGATAACATGACAAGTAGGCTATAAATTTCCAAAATGGAAAAGCTTTCGGTACATGATTAAATACTGTGACTGCACAGAAATAAGGTTTCATATTAGTTAGACAGTTCATAATTACAACATTTTGCACACTTCTAAGGAACTTTACGATATGCATCTTTGGTCAAAGCAGCATCCATCACCGTCTATAACTGGGGGAAATTTTTTCCTTACAAGTTATGTAGTCAGCCAAGTGCTGCAGTGTTAGTCCCTGACTCCCTTTCTAACCATTCATGTTTGAATGCAAGATCCTTCCTAGTCCTAGTTCTGAGCATTCACCTACATGGCCTGGTTTCTGACATTTCCCAATAGAAGAGCTGCAGGCAGAGAAGGTAGATGAGGAAAAAGAAAAGAGAAAAGAAGAAAAAAAAAGGGGAACATTATGGGAAAATATAAGACATGAAAAAAACTCTCAGACCAATTGTAATCATTCATATTTTGCATCAGGAAGAGAAAACTTCTGAAATCAACCTGATACAAATAGAGTTGCATGATGGAAGCATACACAAAAACACTGGGAAAAATACTATTCTTATGCTCCCATGTGCAGCTCCACTGACATGACAGGGCCAAGTTCGGATCTGCAGACATACCAGCAGAGCCAGTATATATATATATATCTGTATATGCCCACTTGAAAAAAGGTAATGAAAGACTTAAATCATATCCAAGCGCAATCTTTCTCACCTGCTCAAGCATATCTTTTGCTAGATCTTCTTGTTCATCCATCTTCAAGATTGCTTGTCTGATTTCTTCATTAGACAGCTTCAGCCTGTCAAAAGTATCAACATGGTAATTAGATCAAAGCTTAAGTGACTCTGACAATTTGGAAAGTAGGAATTCTGAACACTCCCTAAACAGACATGGTAAACTCTACTTTGAAGTTGATATTCTAGAGTATTCAGTAAGATGAACAAATCAGTCCCAAAGACAGGGATTTTATAGATCACATATTTTTATCCTCTTCAGCTAACCAAACACACATCAAAAATCAGAGAATGGTTAAGAATAATCATGTCCTCATAGATCAAAACTGCTTCCAGCTCCCCTTGTACCAGATACCTCCCTCATCAAGCTCTTTTGCTATAGTAAAACTCCTTAAATCCATGTGACTTATGACCATGAGCCCATGTAGCATCCCCATTTGTGGATATTAAAACTTCTCACAGACTAAGAAACAATGGGACTGAACATTCCCTTACTGAGACCAGAGTTTCTTGTAAGAAGATTGATTGTGTTAGGTAAGTTCACTCTGTCAGCAGTGGCAGCCAACAAAGGAACAGACAGCATCTACATATCCACGTTTCAGGTCCAATATGAAAAGAAGGTCTGAAGACCAGAGCTTATCAATGTTATCTAAGGTACTAAAATTACACTCTCCTTGCCAACTACTCCTGTTCATCTCTGTACAATGAGTAGGGGTCAGCTACAAGTAAGGACCGAATCATTAAAAAACCAAAAGTCTTGAAGTCTCCACTAGAAATCTGGGGCAAAGTAAGAGGAGTCAAAATTTGTGATCACTGAAATGTTGCTTGATGAATACATGAAATGAACCTGGTGTTTCCCAGAGCAGATTTCAACAAAGAAATACACAAGTGAGAAATTCTACCCCACCAGTTCCAACCCATGACAATCTCATCAGTGATATCAGGAGAGTAGTGTGGGTCAAAATGAACCATAAAGGAAAGGCTATCCACAAGAAAATCTCAATTTTGTGATTGAAACAGGATAATGTGAAAAGAAATGTTTGACAATTGATGTCTACAGTCTCCATGGACCTTCTACAATCAATGTAATTTATTAACAGCAGAAAGAGGAAATGCAAATATAAATAAGAGACAGGCTGATGCATGAGAGAAAATGTTTTTCTCTTCAGTGCTAAGAAATTCCATGTTGAAATTTCACATTGCCATTGACATTTGGATAGAATCATATTTTTGGAACTAGGTAAAAGCAAAATAAAAAGCTTTATTTTTACAGACAGGAAATATTACTAAATCTAAGAAACTTAAAACATTTTAATATTGCCCAATATAACCAACAGCTGGAAACCAAAATGTGAATCAACAGCCATTTGACAGCTTGTATGTATTACATCTCTGAACCAATTTCTCTTATTCTGTTCCCCTAGCTAGTCATCATGTCTTCTTTTCACAAGAAGGGCAAACTGATAACCAGCTAAGCGAGATAAAGACTGAATTTCCAGAAAAGCTACATAATAGGGCCATGCTTGGCTGAGATATAAGGATTAAGAGTTTTACAATGAAAAGGTTGGAAACATTTTACTTCAGGTCATCAGTTTGACTCCAGATCAAAACAACAAACTTCAGCACATGGGTTTCTGCAGAATCCTCTACAGTCTCAATTAGAAAATGGAAGGGTTCCTTTTAGCTTTAATAATGAATTGCAAAATCCATGACTGTGTGGCCCTGAACTGCTCAAACACTGTGACCAGACAGAGGCTGAAATTTGTGGCTCTGGGCCACATAGGGGACGCATATATAAATGCTCACAGAATTCGGATTTTAAGTGCTACATTTCGTTACTTATTTTTCCTTTAGTGAGCACCTTTGAATTTTTCAGAATCTGGAGTCTGCAGATTAGCATATCTTCTAACACAGGCACACAGCCTGTGAGAGGAAGCGCAATAATGCAACCTATTAACACTGGCGTCCAGGAGTTATTTTGTTGTTGCCTTCACTGAGATTAAAACGAATGAGTTTGAGTTTCATGTTTTTACTTTGCAAATAACTTGAGCAATTACTGCACTGACCACATATTTCACAGTGCAAGTACCTCTCTGTGTGTTTGGGGATGCAGTAAACAGGACCAAACAAGCAGGTTTGAGGTACACCAACACAATAATGTTGCGCATATTATTGCTGATCTGGGTGTTCTACCCAGCTGAGGAATTTAACTTGGTCCCTTACAGCATTCTAATAGGGTCACACTGCCTGCAGGTGTGCATCCTAGATTATTACCAGTCTAATTACAAGTATGGAAGAATTTACAGGAGAACAATCTTACTCTCCAAAATGGGTTTGTTCTTCTTCTGGGACGGGATGCATTTCAAGAGCATCAATGGCACAAAACGCAGATCTTCCCACTTAAGAACTGGCTGCGTAACTGGCCAAAGAATCAGTAAGCAAGTGATTCCTCTTGTACAGTGATCCCCCGTTACTCGCGGGCTGTTGGGTCTGGTCCGCCTCATGCGAGTCGTGAAATCCGCAAAGATAGCGAACCCACTACATAGTTGAGCACGCCATGCCTGTAGCCACACCCCCTCCCCTAATAAGGTCTGGAGGAGGGTCCTGACAGTGGGGCTTGTTTCAGATGTCTGGCTGTGCTCCATTGAGGAGGCGGGGCGAGCGCCAGGGCAGGGGGCGAGCGGTGGGTGCCGGAGACGTGCAAGCGGGGAGTCCCAGTGCCACGGCAGCGGCGGATGAGTCCCAGGTCCTGTGAGCAGGGCAGGGGGTAGCTGGGACGGCGCTGGCTGTGCAAGCCATGCAAGCGGGGAGGTGTGTGGCGGGGGGGGAGGCCAGCGCCACGAGCCATGCAAGCGGCAGGGCTGGGGGCCAATCAGACTGAGGTCACGGTAGGTTCTGCGCATGCGCCAGGTCCTGCAACTCACTGGAAAATCAACAGCGAGTATGGGTTCTCACAAATTACGGACCGCGACTATGCGGAGGATCGCTGTATTTTTAAAACTCCTAACTAACCATGCAGCAGATCTTAAAGATGGCCAGCAGTAATGTGAAGCAGATGTGTTGTTTTTAAACAGAAACAGGTGAACTGATTAAAGAAGAACCTAAAGCAGATGCATAAAATATTTCCATTTAAAACTGAAAAGAGGCATCCCCCAGACCCTAAAGCTAGTATGAGACAGATAGCAAATTAAAGTGGGATTGTGGCCCAAAAATGTAAACTACAGTAATTTAGTATCTATTGGGAAGTCTGCAATGACTTTCTTACAAGATTGCAGATCCAGGTGCTCTTATTCCAGCTCCTGGAGGTAACTCAATTCAGAAAAGCATACAATTCAAGCTATATTACCTCTGCCTTACACTTCTCTAAATCATGTATCATGATTCAGGAAGTAACTGTGACCCGAACAAAGCACAGTGCCCCTTTCCTCAGCTGCAGCACATTCATTCATAGCACAGATACTGATGGGTTTTTTTCAACAGCAGCCTGACACTGGTCAGATGAGGAAGGGAAAGGTTCTTTGCTGAAAATACTCCCTTCTTTTTCCCTCACCCATACATCTGGTGGCAGCATACGGAAATCCAACTGCCTGAGTCATCTTCAAGCAATGTTAAAGCTCAACAAGTACCAAATAACTTCTGATATGGTACTTAGCCTGCCTCCCTCTATCCCCTCTGGCTTCATAAATAATCTCTATTGACTCTGCAGAGTAATTCATCACTAATCTCCCCAGGACACCTCGAGTGATTTAACACCAGCTTCACTTGCAGACATCAAGTGGTTTATTGTTTCGTCCTCTTGAAGAACATTGGCAGCCTGACTTGGAACATGCCTGGGAGACATGTTGCAGTTTTACATCAGCTTCCCTTACAGACATCCAGGGCTTGCTCATTTTTCCTCCTTAAATATACCCATTGATTTAACACACAGTAACCTCCCCTCTTCATTTTTCCTTCACTTGAATCAAAGCAGAATACTTGTCATTCATTAACCATATCCCCCTCTGAGGAAGAAGTGAGTTACTTCATCGGCTTGTTCCCTGGATCTTCTTTAGCCTTTGAGAAAAAGACATGCTTGCCCACTAACAGAGAACCTAGAGTTTTGTAGCAGTTATGTTAAGCTCCCATACCACAGGGAATGCAGTCCCAACCTTTCTTTTACCTTGGAGACAGGGACTGACTATCAAGTCTCAAGGCCATTTTATAGCTACTACTGAACTACGGAACTTCCACACGATGCCAATAATAGTAGAATAGTAGCTGTGACAGTGAGAGGCATGAATTGATACTTAGCTACATCCTAAGGACTTAAATAGTTCACCCAAATCTTAACTTTTACTGAATGCAGAATTCTACATCTCCACAAGTCATTTCACACAGGCTACTAGTTAATTCATTCCCAAACTCTATGACTGAGACATAAACTTTCTCTAACTCATGAGTTCTCCTAAGGCTCTGTACAACTGCCAAGCTGCTGACTATTCAATGTCTACATTTTGGAAATACTCATTGTCACTATCCCATAAAGCAGCACCTCAGAAGCAGCATTCAGGAGTCATGAAGGCCTAACTGTACATTTATTCAGAACACAGAAATATGCAGCCACTCTCTCTGCATTCTCTTATTTCAGTTGCCAACTCATTTTGTCAGTGAAGGCAGTAGTGCTTTAGCTTTTGTGGGACAACAGTTGGCACATTTTACCAGGTACATCTTACACCATTACAGTGAATGTTGGGGGAAAAAAAATCCACAAGAGCCTTTTCAGCACTTCACTATGGAAGTATTCTGGGAATTGCATAAAGAAGCTTTTCTTTTCTTGTTCATCTTCAGTAAAAGCTCATGAACGATCAAGCCGCTTTGCATCAAATATTCTCAATTCCCTTTCAAGAAGGATCTGGGCAATGACCATTTTTCTGAACCATGAGGAGCAAAGCAGGGCAAAACTTGTGAATCCTCAAATCACAGTGAGATGTTGAGATGTTAATAAGGCAGTAGTTCATCTTTTATCACAACCTTATGTCCTTGTTCCTAGTTGTGACCTGGGAGAGGACCACATTGACTAACATGTTCAGTTTGCCTTGAAGTATCATTCTCAGGATAGCAGGTTAAGCAATTTATTGCAGACCTTAACTTAAAACAAGAAAATCTCTCCAGCAACCCAGGATACACTGTTTATTGCCCAATGTTTTTCAAGACAGCACACTGAGGAACTGAAATGCTGAGTCTGATTAGCTGTTTCTGTACCAAGGTATGACTTGTAACTCAGAATATCAGTTTGCTTGAATCTACCCTGAAATAAAGGTGAATACTATATTGTCACATGGCAGAAAGGTGCACAGGGTCCAGGAGAAGTGCAGAGGCAGTACATGGCAACTGATACTGGCTGAATAATTTGTCGCCTTAATGTCTGAACTGAAAGGCTTTAAAAGCACTGAGGAACTACAGCAATGTGGAAAAAAATACTTGATCTCTTTAGTGTTCTCTTTGGAAATTCTGCCCGAGTTCCTTTTCTTCTCCCTTAGTGATGTTTGAATTGAAAATCATGAAAGCCAGAAACATTTGTTAAAGCTGCCTGATAGTATCTATCTACTGTCATATTCACATTTAAAACTACAATTGTGTAATCAGGTTCTGCCTTCTGCTACTACTGGTTTTATGACATTTTGCTAGCACTCCTACTGTTTCCAGCCTCTTGAGAAGATTACTGCTGACTTGCAGGGCTACAACAATAACAAACACATCTCAGAAAAACACTGACATACTTATTTTGCTGGAATTTGTGCAAAATAACTTGCACAAAAAAGCTCTATAAATATGTGTTTATCCTTCTTCCAATCAAGATGTCTCATAGAACTGAATCTCTCTGGAGCATTTCATAGAGCAAGACAGTAAGTAATACATGTACTGGGCATGTTTTGCAAGAGTATTTAAAGACATGGTACTACAAAAGTATTACCCATTACTTCAGTAATGGACGCAGGAAGAAGCCATACTGGTGGGAGAGGTCAGAGAAATTTCCAGCTGCTAGGTGAAAGCAGGGAAACACAGGGATCTGGGATGACTCTTCCAGACCACACAAGTTTGACAGTAAATCTCCAGCCTGGTGGAAACTGAAGAGATCAGGAAATTCATGAAAGATAGCAGATTTCCAGTCTTATAAAAGTAACTGTATGTTTGAAACACCATTAAGAAAGCTAAATTTGATGCTGGCGGGTGCCTGAACTTACCACAAACAGATGGTTCCATGTCCTGGTTGAACTACGGCCTACTGGAAATACTGTGAGATAAATTCATCTTGTGCCTGTTCAAACCTTTAAAGCTGGCCTATGGAACAGAGCTTTGTTTTAGATCCATCAGGCTTTTAAACGAGGACAATTTAATCCTTCCTCTGTAGAAAAACTGAAATATCTATCTAGAAATAGAGCTTTTTTTATGGAAGTAGAGATGAGAATGGGGAGGAAGGCTTACGAATCTGTTAACTGTCAGTAAAAATCAAATAGCAATTTAATTTTCATCTCCTTTCAGTCCACCATGCTGCAGTCTCTCTGCAAAAGAAAGCAGGAGACATCTATTCCTCATTCTTACTAGGTTTTGGCTTCTTGGACCATATGAAATATGAGCTCTGCCTGACCCCTTCTAACACAGTGTTAGTAAAACAAAAACATTTGAGTAGGGGAGGGAAAGAAAACCCAGCCCATGCAGCTATTTCACTTTAAAGGACACGACAGTTTAGTGTAAACAAAGGAGGAATAAACTACAGCGATATATGCACAGTAAGAGTCAATTGGAAACAGCTGTTGGCAGATACTATGGCAACCTGAAAGCTGGGGCTGCAGCTCAGGGTTGCACAAACCCTCTTTGTTTGTCACCAGTTTTAAATCCCCTCTCATTGCAAATGTGTGCACACCCACATGTGTGTGTGTGTAAGGTGTGCTGTAGGACCAGCAAGGGAATGGCAGCAGACAGGGATGATGTGGCTGGGAACATCTTTCCTTCAGGGTTTGACCTAAGGAAGGCAGTGGAATAAGGAAAAAACCTGCAAATGGGTAGTAAACCCCTTCATTTACTGTCTGCAGCAAATCTTCCGAACCGCTGTCTTTAATAATAGAAACATATAAGCACAAAGATCAAAAAAGGCAAGAATGTAGAGGTGCTATTTTAGTGGCTAAAGATTTTTTCTTTTCTAGTTGCATTTAAAAAGAAAGTCTGGGGACCAATCCTGTGCCAAGCTGTAAAATATTTCCCGTATTCTGAGTGTCATACTGTCTGTTACAAACTTTAAGTAAGTTAAGCCAGTGATAGCCCTGGCAACTAGTGTTTCCAATAGCAGAGCACAGCAAAGTTAGCAGGGCACAATACAAACTGGCAGGCTTCTTAGGGACAGCTCAGTCTCCAAATCTCTATCATTCATGCTAGCCTGTTAACAATAAGAGCAGATATTTCCTACTGCAGAAGCTGACAGTCACAAAAACCATCTTTGGTTTGAGTCCAGAATAGCAGTTTGAGGTGGACTAACTTCATGGCACACTTCGAGTGAACACATGCTGTGCATCTTGAAGTGCAAGGTTCAGCCTTCAATTATACTGCTGCTGGAGGCAACAGAAAGGAAGACAAAACACAGAGACTGTCCTTTCCCTCTCACTGTATAGAGAGGATTCTTTTCAGGTAAGAATTGCCCAGACTTGCACAAGAGAAGAGATGAATGTTAAAAAATAAATACAAATAATTACAAATAAATGTCTAGTGCCATAGTAAATCATCGACCACCTTTCCACATTCTCCTCAGCCCAGCAAACTGCACGCATTATGTTACCGCTTCTAGGGAATATTCCACCTGCTTATATGAGTTAACCTGAACTCCAGATACAATTTAGTAGATCCACCAAACGATGTGAAATCCTGTTGCTCTGATGCCTCCATTCCTCTGCCCTAACCTCAGTCAGCTGCAAACACCAGCAAAGACATGTTGAGAACTGTTGCAGAGAGAGAAATGTAAGATTTCCCTCACTGAAGTTGTGGATGTGGGGGTCCCACTGATATGCAGGCTAATGCCACATAAGTAGCATAATGAGAGCCTCTGTAGGTTTCACTAAGCAATATAAAGAATTCATTCCAGTCCTGGTGCTCTGGCTGTAACTTTTGTTTTTAACTATTAACTTGCTAGAGCAGGCACACATTGCATGCAAATGAATCCATATCTTCTATTGATCAACAAAAGAGTTTTCCAGCTCAGTACTATCAAAGTTTTAGCAGTGTCTATCTCAGCCTTGTAGTCCCTTCTCTGGTAGGAAAGGCAGCTTTCTCAGATTGATCAGCATCTGCACAATTTTGATGGCAAGTGACAGACTTCCAACCCAGTACTCGTGTTGGTAGAAAGACATGAAAAGATAAAGAGGGCCCTTATGTCTCTGCATTTGAATGTATTAGTCATTACAGGAATATGCAGAGCAACTCTTGGCTTCCAAAACCTAATTTACAAATACAAGACCTAATTATTGAATATGTCTGTCTATGTTTACCATTGTTCTCACAACAAGTCAAAACCACTAAGAATGAACATCACTCTCAGCTCTGCTGTTTTCCAGGGAGATGTTCAGGGCAACATTTATAAAGAAATACACGAACCAGAGACGAATGACAGACACAGAACATGGGGGACACATCACTTCGAGTGAAGTGTAGGCACTGCCAAAGAACTGCTTTCATCTACCAATGAGTACTGATAGTTTTCTGGTTATAAGTCTTCAGATACCTGCTGGTGTGTAGCTGTTTGACACACAAAATGTGTCTGCGTGCACATTTTTATTAAGTGAGATAAATCAGAGAGACGTGCTTTTATGACACAATAAGAGAGGTTTATCTGAGGTTCTGCAGATATTAGAAAGCAGGTCTATTTGGAAAGAGAAACATGTCCACGTGTTTAATTCCATCCCCTCTTGCCTCTGCACGGCCCTTGGCATACCTGTGAGCAAAGGCTTAGCACACTTACTTGGAAAGGAGAATGACACAATTCTGGGCCCTCCGGCCATCAATCACAGAGAGCTCTTTCACTTTTCGTGTGGAGAGGTAAAGGTCTTCCGTTGAGCCCATCTCTTTCTGCATGCATTTCAAAATGAGGAAAAACAATCAGTATTATGTTTCTCACCCAATACTGATAGATTCGGTTAAGTGTAATGAATAAGCCCATCCCAACCTAGAAAAATCCACCCTCATAGTAAGAAAAGGAGACAAGAATGGTAGAAAGCATGGAGGTAGATCCTGTATTACTAGACAAACAGAAATCATTCATTAAGACCTATGAGAGCATATTTGATCCCAAATACTGGGTCTGATTCTGACATATTTGGGTCACTCTACTAATAGCTACCCTATTATGTTAATGTGAAAAATTGGCATTACAGGAAAATCAGACACTGGTGTCACAGCATATCCTTCAGCAAATGTTTCCTGCAGGGGTACACAACATTCTTGCAAGGCTGCAGCACAATCACTAAAAATCCTTCTGTCATCTCTTAAGGCTTCCATTGGACATAATCCTTATTATGAGAGAGACGCAAACAGTAAGGCATGATGGCATTTATTTTAATAAATATATCTTAATAATAGTTAAAATCTACGTCTAAACTATCTTGTCTTTTAAAAATTAATGAATACATTCAATTGTACAGAAATATTTTCCAAAGTTCTCTGTATATCCCCATTATCATATTCATCACCTGAAAAAAAAATAGAAAATCCTGTCCAGAATGATTGCCACAGCATAAAGAGATAAAAATACTTGAAAGCTTGCTCTGATCATCCAGAATTCTCTTTCTGTCTCCTTGTCCTGACTACGCACAAGTAATGGTGTTTGTTTCACTTCCAGACATTTACTTTCTGTAGTTACTTTCAGTATCTTTTAACACCATTCCTTAAAGGCAATTAGAGGTCATGATAAAAGATGTTGATCCTGGATAATAGCACTGTAATGCCAACAGAGAAGAGACAATTGGAAACAGGATGGTTTTTATCTTCCCAGCTAACTGTTGGGACACCCAAGTATTTGAGAGTTTAACATAAATTCATATTCCTACTTGTCATTTCAGTTACTATAACAGTCACTACAATGAATCAGTGTTGCTCCTGGATATACAAACGATTCATACAGCGACATCCAAATGTGCTGCAGTGAGTCACCACAGATTCCAAATGACATTTACAAGAAGGTACAATGCATCTCTGAAGATATGCACAGAGTAGTTCTGATGGATGTCACCAAAGTGTTCAGCTTGGCAGAAAAAAATTGTAATGTTACTTGAGACATCAAATAGTGTTTCCAAAAAAAGGAAAAATTGGCACTGGGTAAACCCATTATTTCTGACAGAATAACTAAAAACACCAAAAAGCAGAACACACCCAGTATAATGTGGCATGTAGAGATTTCAAAGTTTTCCTGAGTTTTCTCAGTCTGTGGGGAGGAAGACAGCTGTGTGGAGATGGGCAGCTGTCGATGGGAAGAAAGGTACTTGTTGGTCAGTGCTCCTGGTTTAAAAGTTTCACTGAGATCCTCACTAGCTAATGCTGGCACACAAGGACACCTGGAGAGTGATAAGCAGCACCAAATCCAAGGCGAAATGTGGCAGGTGATGGTTATAGGAAAAACAAGTTTTAGCATTTGGCTGTGTATGTGGTGGGAAGACGGAGATTTGGGGGAAGGGTTTTAGTCAGCTTCCCATAAAGCCATGCATCACGGATTGGTATAATAGTCTCTATGCCATTTGCAATTCCACAACTCACTAGGTTAAAAAAATAACTTGAACTGTTCAGACATGACCTACTCCTTGGACATAAGAACTGGGCTAGTCTCACTTAAAAATGTATATTCTCTTCAACTCATATTGAGGAAAGAGATATTTATAGATACTTGTAGTTACATGTAAGGAAATGCAGATGAAGCCTCAGGTTTTACCAAAGCCAGATTCCAAGTCTGGATGAAGGAAAACAGCTTGTATACAGACACTCCACATTTTCTTAAACAACAAAAATGTGGGGCAAGGGGGCAGTAGTGACTAGCTTTTTTGAGAGAGGCCAAGCTCTGAAAGCAAGAACAGTTGGAGCTCGTGGACCTGATAGACAAGATTACTAAGGTTTATCCCATCATTCTGTATCAACTTTCCATCTGGGATAACATTATATTATGTGCTTCAAAGAGTGATTCAGATTTGATATTTTAATTGTAAACTCAAAAATCATATTTCAGTGCTAGAATGACTATGTGTGTTCATCATACTGTTTCTTTGTTTCAATGCAGTTTGATTTTGGCAAGCTGAAGAACTTGCATTCTGGTGCCATGGCAGAATCATAGGTTCTAGTAATTGCCACTACTTTAGGGAAATATTTCTACCATATTGACTTGTATCTTGGTGTGCTACCATGGTAAAATGCCCAAGGCTATGTATTACCCTGTCCCGACTAGACTTACCAAACACAGTTCTCTGAGCACTCATGGTGAGCACTACTTTCTCCTAATGGCACCAGAGACACTTGTGATGATATCTGAACAACTGTCTTCTGATATCATTGCTCTTACCAAAACTATTGCCAAGAATTTTGCTTAAGGTGCTGAATAAATTGAGAGATATCCAGTTTAAAGACATGGGTAATCCAGTATCTCCGCTTGATCTAAACACCAGAGTTTTTTGCTGAATTTTCTGAGGGTTCACAGGTTCACACAGGTTCATAGGTTATTCTGAGTTGGAAGGGATCCACAGGATCATCTAGTCCAACTCCCAAGCGAACGCCCACCCAGGGATCAGGTCCACAAACGTGGAACCATGGGCACCACGCTCCATCCATCCAAGTTTCCCAACAACTAGACCATATCACTAAGCTCCTCATTGAGTCTTCTGTTAAACACCTCCAGGGATGGCGACTCCACCACCTCCCTGGGCAGACCTTTACACTGGGAGATCACTCTCTCTGTGAAAAACCTCTTCCTAACATCCAGTCTAAACCTCCCCTCGTGTAGCTTAAGGCCATGTCCTGGTGTCGTCAGCCTGAAGGAGAAGAGATTCACACCCACTTGGCTGCAACCTCCCCTCAGGTTTCAGCAGTCTGAAATAAAACTTTCCTCTGTTCTAACCCTTCTGTTCGTCAGATGGCACAAATTCTTCTGCCAAGTCAAATTGTCCAGTTCTACACAAAGAAATGGTTCCTTTATTATAGAGTTTGTGGCTAGTGAATGCGTCTGAAGACTTCAGTACTGTCCGAAGCAAATGGATCACAGATGGGAGCAGTGGGAGTGAAGGCTCCCTGAGAGAACCTTTTGTTCTCCACTATAGAGACTATTACTTTGGTTAAGGAAGAGATCACATTCACGTTATTTTTTCTCGCTGGCCATTTTTCCTCAGGATCATCAAAAAGGGGGCATACCATTCTGGGGGCTACCAGCAGAAGCCACAGTGAGATTGCAAGTGAAAGAACAGGAACTACTTCCTACTCTGGAATTAATACAACTAAAGGAATTTTTTTGTACTACCTTCCCCACTCAGAAGGCAGAATGCAAGGGCAAATGAAAGAGTAGCATGAGATGACCTGTGACCCCATAATGGCATAGTGCAGAACTTCACCTTCATACACACTGCAACAGGATCAGGAGGCAGACAATGATACTCACCTGCTTACAGGAGGAGGGGTTAGTTAACAGGTCCTATGCAGGCAGCAGTTGCAAATAACGAAGAAGAAAACATGCCAAAAATTAGTCACAGGGAAAGATATCAAGTTTAACAAGGCAGATGAATTTAGACACACACGATTTTCTAAAAGCATAAAATGCTTAGCAAGTAATACTGGCCCAGATCATTCAAAGGTATTTCAGCACTCCTTCGCACATTTCATATCACCAAATGTTCAGGAACTGAGAGTTCCAGGTGTTTTCTGAAAATAATAGATTTTGTCTCCAAAGCATAAATCTCTTAGGTCTTGAAATATTAACTAAGATAATGCTTAAATACCTTTACAAATCTAGTCCAGAGCCCTACTGAAAGAACTGCCAAGGTTAAAACTTGTGGGTCAGTTCTCCTCTCCTGAGGCACAGGCAGAGTTTGCAGTTATTAATGGGTATAATAAGGAACAATTTGTTTCAGTGGCATCTTACACCCTTTAATAATTTCTAGCCAAGTATTCTGAAAGCACTCTGTAACCACCAAGGAACCCTTACAGCACTACTGGGTGATAGACACCAACTATTTCACAACATATTTCGTAGTCCAGGAAAACACCAGATATATTGAATCCAAAGGTCAATATTACACAATAAGATTGGAGCAAGGTCGAAAGACAAGAGTAAGAATTCTTGGTCCAGCATTTTGTACACTGGACAATTTTGCTTTCTCTCATAGCCACTAAAACCAATACACTGGGCTTCAGAGAGGAGAAGAGACCCTTTGTCATTAAAAAAAAAATAAAAGAAAATCTGTTTCATGTAAATGAAACTGGAAAAAATATGAAGATCATGTTAATAACAGCAAAGAAAGAAATTTCTTTATTTCCATTTAATATTTCAAATGCAAAAGAGCAGGGTTTTGCAGTGACATTTTTCTTTACAGACATTTGGATGAAGTTTAAAAGTCACAAATCAAGGGTAAACACTTGGTCAGAGTGGAATATTTCCAAAAGGAAAAGAGGAAAAAAGACTAAATGTGAACTGGAGAAATTCTCGTAAGTTTTTAATTCTAAAAGCAATTTTGGTTGCCAGGTCTTTAAAAAAAAAAAAAAGAAAGAAAATGTATGAGGATTTGTTGATTGGAATGCAGTTTACACTGGAGTGAGCATGGATGAAAAAGAAAATACTACAATAGTATATTTAAGGGAAAAGAAAAAAAAACCCACTAAAAAAAAGTAAAAGCCTTAGCAAAAGCTTGTGATACATCTAACCATACAGAAATGCAAGTAGCTTTCACAAGTGTTACGCTAGTGTCCGAAGCCACTGTTATAAAGTATGTTTAAAGAGGATGGAAGAGTACTGTTCTGAGGCCCATAGAGGTTGCTCTGAGATGATGGCTCCATTCCAGCAGGCAGGGGTAAGGGTCAGATTAGTTTATGGTTGAATAGGTCAGACAGCTTTTCAGTGATTGGTAACATAGCCATAAATATTATGATTTTAACTGAGAGTCATCAGACCAGGACAGCATTGGCTTTGGATTTTCGAGCCAAAAGGAAGAAAGGCTTTGTAAGGTCATTTCTAGTGAAGAAGCTACAATGTTTGCACCTGAAACATTGGAATGGAACCTTGATGCTGCAATGGCTACTTATGTGCACAGATTACCATCTGGCTACTTGTGAGACAACTGGGAGCTCACCACAGAATCACAGAATCACAGAATATTATGAGTTGGAAGGGACCCACAAGGATCATCTAGTCCAACTCACCATCTAACACCCGTAAGGAGACCAAGAGCACATCGCAGAGCATAACACCAACCTAGATCCCTCACAGTCTAGCAGGCCACTCCGAGCCGGAAGGGGCCCAACGTCATCCAGCCCTACACCTCCCTGCTAGACCATGTCACTAAGCTCCTCGTCCAGTCTTCTCTTAAACACCTCCAGGGATGGTGACTCCACCACCTCCCTGGGCAGCCCATTCCAATATGCGATTACTCTCTCTGTGAAAAACCGCTTCCTAACGTTAAGATTGAACCTCCCCTGGCGTAGCTTGAGGCTGTGCCCTCTCGTTCTGGTGTCGTCAGCCTGGAAGAAGAGGTC
>WEKX01015782.1:152128-168880 GCA_013390025.1 Pitta sordida | reverse complement strand
TCTGCCATCAAGGACTTTTTCCCATGGAAAAAAGAAAGATCTTGGAAGGACACTATTTAAACTAGGATAGGCAACACAGTGAGAGGTGTAACTGCTACAAACAAACAAACAAAAAAAACCTACAAAGAACCCCTTTGAACAGCAGTATCTGTCTGAAGACATAAATTCTTCCCAACCTGCCAACATTATTATATTATATATACTCTCTAAAGTAAATATGGAAAGGCCTGCTTAGCATTAATAGAAAAGGAAAGAAGCTACTGACATCTCTAGGGCTTCAGAGATATTTAATGGGTTGTTACCTGTACAGACAAGTACAGATACCTGTGATTAAAACAGGTTCCCAGGTTATTCTGACTTGGAAGGGACCCACAGGATCATCTAGGCCAACTCCCAAGAGAATGCCCACCCAGGGATCAGGCCCACAAGCATGGAACCACAGGTACCACACTCCAAAAAAAGCCCACAACACACCTTAGTCCTAAACTCTCTCTCTTCTCTCAGTTAAAAAAACCACAAATTTTATGTTTGACCTGGGATACATGCTGGCTAGCCACTGAGGAATTTTCAGTGAGTTATGAGCACAATTAAAAGCTCATCTTGAATACCGTGACGACTTTTAGTTTTATGACTGCTGTGTCATAAAGATACATAAGACCCATCATTACCTGTAATATCTAAGCCATAAAGACTTCTGTATGTGCAAACTAAAGATTTTAGGGCCACTTAGTTCTTCACTGACCTGGCTGAAAAAATAAAACAGGGGATACATGTATGAGATAGCAACTACAGAATATATTAGTTAAAATTGTAGCTTTTTGGCTACAAGGTGTGGGTGTACGAAGCTGTGAGAGTACCAAGTGTAAATAACAGTTAAACTTAAGATAGCAAGAAGTGTACTCAGTAAGAGCCATAAGTGCAACACTTCACAGTAATTGAGACAGATAAAGGTGGCAATTGTTCATGCTGTTTTCTTCTTCAGCTTCTTTTGAATATGTTGGAATAAAAGTCTTATTTTGACCAGTTGCACTCCACAACAGCTACCCACAAGATACAGCGATTTGACACTGCGGAGTGATTTGCGGAATTGCTGCGCTAATATTCTGTTTAATACAATGGACCTAATGGGAATTTAGCCAAAGGAATGGCCCAACCGGTGCCTGAAAGCTAAACTTGGGTTCATTAACTCAAAAATACATATTGCTTTTCACAGATCTTCATAAGTAAAATCTGCTTTACATGCTTTACATGTATGATTAAATTCTCTCAAATGCTATCTGATCGTGAAGTTACATCAGCTGGAGCTTTACCTTTTCCCACTCTCAAAAGAAACAATATAAATATAACTTAAGAGGAAGGAGAGGTCACCTTTCTGTCCCGGGACAGCTGAAGAGCTGTACCCATTTCTTCCCCTCAGGGATGTCTATCAGGGAAACTTTATTTCATCACAATCAGTGCGTTTGTGAATGGTAAGTTCTGAAGCCTGGTCTTTCATAACAATCAGTAAACTGCACTATTTGTGAATCTGTGGTCATCAAATTTCCCATACTTTTGCAGTAAACCAACTACACTGTGAATCTATGATTGTGAAAATTAATATTCAATATGAGCAGATTTATTGTGTTGAATTGGGTACTATAGAAGAATATCTGCGAAACTGTATCATAAAGGTCCTTCAAGAACTGGGAAAACAGATGATGTACCACCTAGAAAGGGGAATATCTAGCTGTTCCTGGGCCCACTGTGTCTGTGGATAACCTGGAAAGCAAGCAGGCCTCCCTCTCCTAAATTTTTACATTATATGGTCTCCTTATGCCTTACAGAGCCAGTTGTTCTGTGTCACACTAATTTCTTCCCACCAGCTGCTAGTGATGAATTCCTTCTGAAAAGAGCACACTCTAGAGGCATCTTCAACTGTTCTGTCACAGACACTGCACTTACTGCTGCATGTGAGAATACAGAGAGGGCATTTACTGGCACACTTGCACTCTTCTTCAGGGAATTCAAAGAGATTGTAGTAAAGGCAACACAAACAGCTTATAATGTGAGTTTCTGATAGAAGCAATAGAAACACTTCTCCAGCTAACCTTTCCTTCACTTCACCATGTTCTCTGCTGAGCAGGAAGGAAAGTTTTCTGAAGTGGTCATTACTGACGAAAACAGGTGAACATATCAGTGATCTGCTACAGCAGTTTTATATTTCAATAAACTTGTTAAAAAGTACGATGTCTCTTTGAACAACAGTATCATGGTAGACAGTCTTGCTCTTCCCTCCACGTTATCCATCAGTTAATGAAGAAACATACAACAATCAATAGCTATCTCTACCGAGAGGTATAAATTCTGTTAAGCTTGTCAGAACCAATCATTCACAGAATCACAGAATCACAGAATCACAGAATATTATGAGTTGGAAGGGACCCACAAGGATCATCTAGTCCAACTCACCACCTAACACCCGTACAGAGTCCGAGAGCACATCCCAGAGCGTAACACCACCTAGATCCCTCACAGTCTAACAGGCCACTCTGAGCCGGAAGGGGTCCAGGGCCATCCAGCCCTACACCCCCCAGCTAGACCATGTCACTAAGCTCCTCGTCCAGTCTTCTCTTAAACACCTCCAGGGACGGCGACTCCACAAGGTCTGATTTAATTTGTTATGAACTTCTTACAACAAAGAAGTTAGTCTAAAGTTTAATTCAGTTCTGGGTAGAGAAGAGTGAAAATCAGGCTACAAGCTCCCCTTTTTTCCCTTTTGTACAGCATGCTGCCAATAAACGTCAGGGCTATCAAAAGGAAAACAAATCTTCTGTCTCTTCTTGTCTACCTTGGAAGCTATTGATTCTATTAACCCACCATCTAATTTTAGGCAGCAGATTGAAACACACCACAGATAGTCAGACTAAGTACAGACAAGTAAAGTTAACCAGAAGACATAGGGTGACTATTAGACACTGCACAGATTTCTCATCAAATCCTCCAAGAATCTTGTTCTGACACTGAATCTCTTGGGTATTCTCCTGGAGAGCAATAAGTTGCTTTGGTGACTGACCTACTGCTAGAGAGACCCAGCAATGAAAGAAGCATCCCACCTAAAAGTGCAGTTCAGTGAAACTAAAACTTTATAGAGAATAGTCTTTGTGCTGAGCAGCCTGTGCTAATAATCAGCATGTGATGTAGAAGGATGCACAAATATTTAAAATTAATCTTGCTGATTTCAGCTTCAGTTCTCCCATCAAATCTGATTCTCTTTCTGTACTACCTTGGGCAAATATTAGTGCAGTGTGAATTGATCTCTTACCATGCATTTTAATGCATTTTAATACTAATGCAACAGATGAAATTGATTTCACCCCAGGTGTTGAAGGAAAAGATGGGCAGAATTATGCATTTCTGAAATACTATCCATAGAACATGTAATGGACGAAGAAATGGTATGGAAATGTGAGTTATTTTCTCCAGTTACGTTTTTTTAATATTTCACTTTTTTCTCTTATTGTCCTTGATGCAAAGAAGGCCGTAGTTTCTGCAACCATGGAAGCAAAAGTTTCTGAAACTGAAGTGATGAAAGGAGCCGGAGAGGTTGTTGAGAACAAGCAAAGACCACCAAATCACTTGCAACTATTAGCACGGATGCAGATCCAGAGGCAAGCACAGGTCAGAAACCTGCTGTCAGTGTTGATCCCCTGCAAGTAACATCAGAGGAATACCCATAAGTGATGAGGATCTGAGTGAGTATTTTGTATTAAATATTCTAGAAACATGACTGAGTGCCTGCCTGGAATAAATCGGTTTGATGGTAAATGGATCTGAGTTATTTGATATTGGAATACGCTGACTAAAGGCAACATCTGAAAAAAAGCCAACAGTGCATAAGTGAGACTGAAGCTCTTCACAGGAATAAAGCAGAACTAAAACACGGTTTCTTTCTTGGTCAAAGGATCAACTTTGAAATACAGAAGTTTGTCAAAATTAAACAGTATTTTGTGAATGTAGTGATGCTGGTAAGCACGTATTCTTGACAGCAAACTGGAACAATAAATGTGTGAGTTAGAACATGTCTGCACTTGATTAAGTGGAATCACTTCTTGAATGATTTAAACTTGGACATACCTTACTTCACCTCGGCTGTTCAGGACAGAAAGATGCCTCAATCCAAGCATTGCAAATGGCAGAAGCAATTTGTAACACTGGTGACAGAAACACCTCCAAATTATTCTAGAAGTCCATAACTGCAAAGGAGGAGCTAGGGAATCATTTTTGACTAACCACTGCAATGAGAGGTGCCAGGTGCAGTCAGCCAGAATTTGTGTCCAGGACACAGAACTATGTTCCTTTAAGCACACAAGGTAGAGTTTATGACTTTTGGTTCTGACCGCATAACATTGCCTATGAAGAGCAGAGATGCTGCATGGCATCCTTACCTCTGCAACAGCTGCCATTCTCTAAAATCACGTGCCACATATTATTTGAGGATTTAATTTATAAACTAGTGTATTTCACTGCTGGATTAAAGGACAGGCTTTCACTGAAGATTAGATTTTATCCTTTTACTGTCTTGGAGTTCACTGCCTAATGAGTACAAATCAAAATCACAATTTCCTGTCTTGAAGTATCCACAAAACTGCTTTCTAATGCTCCTGTTATGACTGCATGAATGTTCTAAGCAAAATATCCATAGAAGGCTGCATTAAAACAAGCTGCATTAACTTGTTACTGATCTCTGCCTGGATGGCATGCAGTCAGCTGACAACTGCCTGTACCTCTCCTTTGGCAAGAGCAACCCTTGTTACTACTTTCAGCTATGTATAGAAAAGCTCTAGAAAGGTTTGAAGCTCTTCCACAGAGCAGGACAAAAAATCCAAGGAAGTTACTACATGTGTCTGCCATCCCAGCAAATAAATCCAGTTGTATTCCAGCTAATCCTCACAGATGAGAAAGGCTGGATGTGGCTGGGTTGGTTTTAGTAATATGTATCTCTTTTAAATCTGAATAATTGTCCTACCCTGCAGTGGGCCCAAAAGCATGCCACAACAATGGTTTTAGCCACAGTAAAGACATAACAATAATCCCACCTCTCTAGGGCAAAAAGTTCCATCTTTCTTGTTCCTGGGCCTGATGTACTATTGGATGTTGAGATCTTAGTGGGTTTCCTGCCTGTAGATCCACTGATAATTTTGAGTCCTCAGTTTCTTCTCTGGTTGCCCAATCCCACTCTCATTACAAATATAGTATTTCACTTCTAATGCTAATCACAACAGGCAGTTTTAAATCTCCCTTGCTGGAACGTATTCCCAAACTTTCAGTGTATTTATCACAGGCTTGAGACCATAACTGGGTATTCTAGGGTTCCCTGACTACAGGAACCATATGGCGGTGATTAGAAGTAACAACGCAAATCCAACTTTTTTCTTTTTCATCCTAAAATTTGAGTTTCCAGATAGCTATATATAGGAGGAATATTATTAGTGCCAAGACAAGCAACACCAGTCCCTGGTTGCACTCCAGGTCAGTGCAGCCTGATCCATCATTTTATGTGCAATTCACTCAGAGTTGCTGTGGATACAAAAAGAAAAGGGGTGGAGAGGAAAGACATGCTCAGTTTGGAAATACAAACAGCAGTGTTAATTACAAAGAGGATAAAATCTACTCAGTGCTAATTTGATATTATTTTTCCTGAGCAATTCATAGCCTCCTATGTATAGAGAGTCTTGGGGATGATTAGTACCATTGACATTGCTCTAATTTGAGGCACAGTTAAAATTTGTCCAGTATAGAACACAGCAGGGTTTCCCCTACACTTGGTGTGAACCTTTGGGACAATCATCTTACTGCAGTAGTACAGTGTGATCCATTACTGTTCTGGCATCTCCTCCATGGCAATGCTAGCCAGCTGCCGGTGCTATGCTGACACTGCAACCACAGTTTTTGGGCTACACATGCCCGACATTGCTGCACACCTGGCACCTCTGCACGCCCAGCACCTCCACGGCGCCCTGCTTGGCTCCACTTGGGAGGCGGTCACCACCTTCAGGGCTCCCAGCAGTGCTGGCTCCTGTGGGGCTTCTGGGTTTGGTGTGGTACAGCAGCAGCGGTGGCAAAAGGTAGGAATCCTGGAACTCCCCGGACAGGAAGAGGCAGAAGCCACTCTCTTCGGTCTGCTGAGCCAGTTCAGGGCACAGAGTGGTCCCAGGAAGGCTGTGCTGTGCTCTGGGACTGAGGGGCATTGGGCGATGGGCAAGGCCTAATTACATATTCATGAGCTTTCTATCATCACGGAAACAGTGCTTAATGAGAGGGGAGGAGAGAGGATGGGGTTCAATGACTCACGGAACTTGGGGGATCAGTGTAATTCCTTTGTCATTATATTTTTTAAATTCCTGCACATTTCTACATTTTTTTTATTTACTCAGATATTTTATGCTCATTTATGCTCATTTTTCCAAAAATTGCGAGGCCATTCTATTCCCCCTCAGGATTATGCACTCATAATATTGCAGCAGTTCAACCTCAGCAATCCTGCTGACTATGTAAGTTTTTTCTGTTGCATTAGAGTATGAAATCTGGCAGAAAATAAACCCAGTGGTATTCCAGCTGGTACTCACAGACGGCCTAGATACAACTGGGCTTCATTTTGATTAGATCCAATTAGGTAAAATAAATTTGGTTTCATTCAATAAAAACTTGCACAATCACAGATTCATGAATTTTGGTTTTTTGAAGCAACAGGTTACACAGATTCATAACTGCTGTTCATAAATGCAGTTACTGTATTAGAGCTGAATATACTAGAGTCAATTATTAACCTAGCTCTTTTCACTAAGCTTAATTTCACCATTAACTAAGCTTAGTTTCACTTAGGTATGCTCTGACACAGTCAGACACACAAGTTATAGTAAAGAAGTGTCCCTGTTTCGGGGAGAGGAGCAAGAACATCAGCATGTCCACTAAATAGGGTCATAATGTTGCCTTTGAGAGTGGAGAAAAGCTCAAGTTCCACTTAATGTCATTTCATGATCAGGTGGAGTTTGAGTGACTTTAGTCATAAACGCAAAAGCATGTAAAGCAGGTTTTACTTCATTAGCATACGAAGGTCTGTGAAAAGCAATATGTATTTTTGAGCTAATGAACCCAAGTTCAGCTTTCAGGCACCAGCTGGCCCATTCCTTTGGCTTAGTTCCCATTAGGTCCATTGTATTAAACAGAGCACAACCACAGTACGTCTGTGTTGTTCCATCCTGCCTCTCTCAGGGCAGCACAACAAGCTCCCCCAGTGTTCCTGCTCCTTGGGTGGCAGAGAACTTGTTTCTGGTGAACTATTGCCCCCATGGACATTTCCCCTTACTGAGTTTTGTCTTTCAGTATTTCTCCTCTGGTGCCTACCAGAGTTCCATGATGGGAATGAAACAAATTGTGAAGACTGTAAGAGGAATCTCCCAGCTTCAGCAATTTTCCTGGCAAGAAACTGTGTAGGGTTTTCAAGCACTCTCAAAGTTCAAGCCTCGTTGTTTAACTCCAACAGGTGCCAATTTCAGGAGTTCTCAGCTCAGCCTGTATATGCATTGTACTTGAACAAAGGAGTGCCTGACACTATTAGTTGTTGATGAAGGAGTTCCAAATTTGGAATAAGAAACAATTTTTGCTACCTCCCTCACCACTGCCAGCATCTCTCTTGATCAGTTAAAGAAATTTGTCAGCCATAAACTGAATACAATGCCTTTGACATCGTTGGAGGTGGAGGAGGAAAAGGCAGCTAGATAACATCAACTAACAGCAGTTTTTACTTGATAATGTAAAATACATTATTATTTTATATTATAGGCATTATATTATAGGTTGGACTTGATGATCTCTATGGTCTTTTCCAACCTTATTAATTCTGTGATTCTGTGATATTAATCATACCCTTCTCTGTAGAGTATCAAGAATAGTCAGAAGAGCCAGATATAAATTGTTTTCTTAGCTTATGTAAAAGTGACTCATTCATGACTGATTCAATACAGCCAGAAATTATCTGGGAAATAAACCAATATTTTTATGTAAGGTTTGTTTTCCTTGCCTGCAACCTTGACTAAGTCTCTGCAAGCAGTACCCCTTGTAGACAGACGCTCATTAAGCTGCAGATACCTACACGACAACAGGATTGACAAAGAGCCAAAAAGGCAGGAGATAAGAGTTTCAGTATTGTGATTTAGTATGGAGTTCTGCACTAGTTCCTGCAGTTCAAGGAAGATCATATATGGAGGTTTTAGAATTTTTTCCTCTCTGCTAAAGCCTTTTCATAATAAAAATCTCTTATGTGTGATCTAACACCAATTTATATCCTACCTAGATTATCAGGCTAAACCTCTTCTCTCAGTAAACAAAACACTAAGTACTCAAAATGGGACTAGTCTAACCTCTCTGCGGCAAATGGTTTATTGAACTCCTGGAACAGATCTCCTGACTTGCCTTAAAACACACTAATTTTGAAATGCTCTGGATAACAGTCATGCTTCAGTGTGGATGCCCACTGTATTCTCACAGAATCACAGATTCACAGAATATTATGAGTTGGAAGGGACCCACAAGGATCATCTAGTCCAACTCACCATCTAACACCGGTACAGAGGTCGAACGCACACCCCAGAGTGTTAAACACAAACCTAGTTCCCTCACAGGTGCACAGGTCACTCCAAGCCAGGAGGGACCCACAGGACCATCCAGCCCAACACCCCCAGCTAGACCATGTCACTAAGCTCCTCATCCAGTCTTTTCTTAAACACCTCCAGGGCCGGCGACTCCACCACCTCCCTGGGCAGTCCATTCCAATGTGCAATCACTCTCTCTGGGAAAAACCTCTTCCTAATATTCAGTCCAAACTTCCCCGGGCGTAGCTTAACGACATGTCCTCTCGTTCTGGTGTCGTCAGCCTGAAAGACTGCAACAGAAGCTCCATCTCCTCTCCAAGAAAGACTGCAGATCTTAAAAAAGGCAGTCAAGTTTCTGCTGGCTCCTTCATTTAACTGGATGACCATCTCGTTTCAGCCCATAATGTGACTCCTGGTCCCAGACCATAATCACTCTCATCGTTCAACAAACTGGGAGCTTCAGACTGTTTCTCTATTACCTGATCTGTCTGAGATCAAACACATTCTCTGCTAACAACAGCAGTCTCCAACACCAAGATCAGGACTGGGGAGACAGTAAGTAAAATCTGTGGCAGAAAAGACAATGGTTTTTCTACCTTTGCTTTCTCTCTTGCTTGCAACTGCAGCTGACTCAGCAATATGTGTATGAGCTCAAATTTTCTAAATTCAGATTTTCAAATTCCCTTTATTTCTCCTCATTATTGCCCTTAAAGCTTTCTGCAAAGTTTTTTAATAAGGAGAACTCTTTGTATGATACAGCGTGTTTAAGGCTTCAGATGAAGAGCGACTACAGGTACCGGGGTTGTTCAGTCTGGAGAAGAGGAGGCTCAGGGGTGACCTGATTGTTGTTTACAACTCCCTGCAGGGTGGTTGCCACCAGGTGGGTGTGGACCTCTTCTTCCAGGCTGATGACACCAGAACGAGAGGGCACGGCCTCAAGCTACGCCAGGGGAGGTTTAAACTTAATGATAGGAAGCGGTTTTTCACAGAGAGAGTGATTGCATATTGGAATGGACTGCCCAGGGAGGTGGTGGAGTCACCATCCCTGGAGGTGTTTAAGAAAAGACTGGATGAGGAGCTTAGTGACATGGTCTAGCTGGGGGGTGTAGGGTCTTTCTGGCTCGAAGTGGCCTGTTAGACTGTTAGGGAATTAGGTTTGTGTTTACTGCCCTGGGATGTGCGTTCGGTCTCTGTACGGGTGTTAGATGGTGAGTTGGACTAGATGATCCTTGTGGGTTCCTTCCAACTCATAGTATTCTGTGAATCTGTGTGAATCCACTTGAGTGCTGAAATGGTTTTCCAGCAGGAACAGTGCCCGGCTGTGGTTCCTACAACTCATTGCAGGATCTGCATCTCACCTCTGTAACAATTATGTCTGAGTTGAAAGACTGACAGGTCTTACTGCCTCTTTCTGGATTTTCTTTGAAAAAGAGCATTTCATTGGAAACTGGAGCTGTCGTTCATACCATTGTTTGAACCTTGGCCCATTTCTGATTTCTTCTCGCTTCTTGTATTTTGCTCTTTGACTTTACACTTTCTACCCTTCGAAACAACAAGGTTAATGCGGTGCCTTTCAGTTCATACTGCTGCCACAGGTTCGGTGCCTGTCTTCTGGAAAGTCAGTCCTCATTCTGAATGCCAGTCTCCTATGATTGCTTAGTACAAAATACATATGTGCTGAGAACAACTCTTCTCTCAAACATCCATCCATAATGGATTATGTTATGTTCCACTTTCAGCTTCTAACAGAAGCTACCCTAGCAGAGCACAGAAATGATAACTTTGCTGTTTTAAGAGGCTGCTGACTGTTTAAACAGAAACTCAGTCAGCTTCTGTGCAGTAACTAGCTGTCAGAAAGGGTCAGTTGTGCTTGCCCTACATTGTTCCTATCTGCATATATACACATACAATATCCCTGAGACTAAATTATAGCACTAAAGTTAAAGAAGCTGTGATCCTGGGACAAAGAATAGTGTTATTCGCCTGTATGCATATCTCAAAATTATCTTATGACTGAACAAAAAAACCTTTCTGCCGAGTTTGGCTCCTTCTATTTTGCAACCTCTGTCTTTATGGCAATGTTCATTGCAGAAACATGTCTAACACTGAAAAAACAAACACCTTATTGTTGCGAAAGCTATACACAAAGTGCTTTTTTTAACCAAAATTATATCTTGGAAATGGTTGACATTCATCCTTGCCCCATTCCCTTAAGTGCAGTGTGGCAGACCTACTAATGTTACCATTTACTGGTAACTGCATGGGAACATATAATCCTGCAATAAGGAACTTCAGATATTCATATGTTAGAAATTCTTCTTGAAATTTTCTTTGGTTTTTTTACACAATAATGATATATTGTGGTATTATTGTGTACTATTATATGGTCATATAAGTGTGCTCCAATATTACTGCCTGGGTTTTTATCTAGCTTTGAATAATTACATAGTACAGCTCAGGGGGACAGACATTCTCCAGGTAACTGAGGCTCGTACTGTCACGTACAGAATCACAGAATCACAGAATATTCTGAGTTGGAAGGGACCCACAAGGATCATCGAGTCCAACTTTTAAATGGTACCACTGCCTCCCCAGTGGGAATCGAAACCCCGGTCTTCCGCATGAGAGGTGGGGACACTCACCACTGTATTAAAGTGGATTTCAGACAGGTCACAGAGTGTCAGAATGCTAATTTCCCATCTACATGTATGGTGGCTTTAATCAGAAGATCATCATTTTGGTATAAACTCTTCTCTGTCAGCTTCTATGCAATCACTAGCTGACTTTCCAGAATTAGGAATAGTAGCAGTGTTACATAAAGATAAGTGCAGAGTCACTAGTTTCATTTGCTGCAGAGGTCAGCACTACAGGTTATCATAAAACTGCAAGACAAACGGATCCAACAGGAAAACGACTGCCGAATTTATGTAGGTTTATTTGTTGTTGTTGTTGTTGTTGTTGTTTTATTTGGTGGTTGCCAGGCTTTTTTGTGAACTGATGGACGTTGCTTCATTTTTTGGCTCTTAACCTTGATTGACCAAGTATCTTCTTTTAATACTCTCCAGTTCTGATCCTATTACGCCTCACCTCTAAAATGAAGATAATAAAATTTCAATGTGTTGAATGTCCTGGAAGATAAATGCTTTAGTATTTCATGATATCCAGACTACTCTGACAAAGCATCATAAAGCTGTCTAAGGGAATCAAGTCTATTTTCAGAAGAGGTTATAAAAGATGTAAAATAAATTGCTTTCCACAGACTCCAAGTCCTTGAGCTCCTTATCTCAGACCAAAGCCTGCTTTGAAGAAAGAACTCTGGGTTCAGCTTATGATCATCACTTCCTCAAGGTAGAAGTGAGAATACTCATGGGCTGAGGTTAAAGNGCATCCAGCCAGGGTCAAACCATGGCATCCCCCCACCACAGACTACTTGTGTTTGCATCCCCATCCTCCAGCTAGCAGGACAGTCTGAGGAACAGTAANACAAAGCATCATAAAGCTGTCTAAGGGAATCAAGTCTATTTTCAGAAGAGGTTATAAAAGATGTAAAATAAATTGCTTTCCACAGACTCCAAGTCCTTGAGCTCCTTATCTCAGACCAAAGCCTGCTTTGAAGAAAGAACTCTGGGTTCAGCTTATGATCATCACTTCCTCAAGGTAGAAGTGAGAATACTCATGGGCTGAGGTTAAAGCAGTTTAACAGGTAAAGCAAAAGCTGTGTGTACAAGCAAAGCAAAACAAGTGATCCATTCACCAGGTGTTCAGGAAAGCAGGGCTCCAGGTAAAAATTACTTAGGAAGACAAGGCTGCCTCTCTGAACAGAACTCCCTTCATTCTTTTGCTCCCAGCTCTATGTGCTGAGCACAATGCCACCTGGAATATCCCCTCAGTCTGCTGGGGTCAGACCCCCNGCCTTGGCTCTATGTAAACACTGCTCAGCATTAACAAAAACACCCTGTGTTATCAACACAGTGTTCAACACAAATGCAAAACACGGCCCCATACCAACCACTGGGAAGAAAATTCCCTCTGTTCCAGAGAAAACCAGCACAGACAACCTGCATCTCTAGTAGCAAGGATTCAGGAAGCAGGAAGCAGCTGAAAGTGCCACCCTGCAAGGGTGGAAGTGCTGGAGATAACTCCACTCCTGTAACCTTCTTCACAATCGCTTCAAAAGCAGACATAGTCATGTTACTGTTATGTTCTGCTGAGCTGTGGAAAGTAGAACTGTACTTGTGTAAAACCACCAGCTGCTCAAAACGAATCAATCTCCATTAATATATAAGACCTGCAATGTAATCTTTCTTCAGACACTTGCCCATGCGAAAGTTGTATTCCTGGTTTCTATATAAGGATTAGTAGCATGGAGTGTACTTTATTCTAGTTTTAAGTGCCAGGAGAGAATAAACTCAGAGAGAAATTAATATACAGTCGGGTCTCCTATATCATGCACCCACGGTCTTAATTCGGACCCGTGCAGCCCGACTTCCGCACTGAATTGCGGCCACCCCCACCGCCACCCCTGCCGCCGTCACCCACGCACCTGCTGCCGCCCGTGGTGCACTTGCTGCAGCCCAAGCCACCACCGCTGCGCATTCTGCTGCCCGTTCCACCACCCGGGCTGGGGCCGGGGCCGCCAGCGCCGCGGCATTTCGCGCATGCACAGTTGAAAAATGGGTCTCCTACTGTGCTGAAAAATCATGCCGCTAAGATCTGAAGCTGCAATATGGGGGGCGCGAAGTCCAAGAGGGCTGATTGTATTTGGCTTTTTCCAACTGAAAAGAAAAAATCCACTGTTTTTACTTGTTGAAATTGATAAGCAAGGTTTATCCAATTTGTAGGCATACCCATTCTCCTTTATATCTATCTGGTCCATGAATACTCTGATTTGAAATATGCGGGACCTCAGCAGAGTTACACATTCTGATACTTTCAATTGGGCCATCATATTCTCAGGAGCAATTCAATGCTGCAGAAACTTAGATGCTTGCTGCATTCAATAAAATACTAACTGCTCCTAGAAACTTAGAGAATTTTCAGTTTTTACTAGAGGGAACAATTCCTGCTTAAAGTTCACATTTTCGGGCACACATGTTAATTTTACACATAACATCAAAAATCTTTCTTGTGTTCTTTGTTTACCACTTCCATGTGTACAAACAATGTCATACACAGTAGGATTCTGATTAGGATAGCAATATCTGGAAGCCATGACATCATGTACATAGTGTTCACGAAGCTAAAATTTTATCCTGAGGACAGTCAAAGTCCAGAAATAATACTGCATTTAAGAAGACAGCAAGATTGCTCCAAGTAACAGACTCACAGAATAAAGAGCCAGAACATCAAAAGCACATAAGCTACAACGACGAAAGAATTATTTTCTAAAATTACTTGGTCTTTAAGTAGCTGCAGTTTGCAAAACTGTGCTCAAACAATCCAGAAATTTTTTTTAATATGACGGAAAACTATTGAAGTATAGCAAATACTGTAGTTCACGAAACACTCAAATATAATTCTGAAGAAATCAAGACGTGAGGTGAAAAGTAAATCTGTCCTCTTTTTTGTTCGTTTGTTTGTTTGGAGGTTTTTGCCAACAAACAAATAAACATCATCCTCCAAATTTATAAAATTCAAATTAGCTCCTTACGAAGTTTTTCATGGAGTATTAAGATCATGCAGCACCTACTCTCTTCCATATATTCCTTCTTACAGGGAGCATATTCCAAGTGACTCATGCCTGCATTTCCCAGAGCATTACTTAATCAAGCATGTACTTGCAAATCTGTGAAATCCTGCTTTAAGATCAAGAGGTCCAACAAATCCATATTCTGAATCAGGATATTCCCTAGCATGGACAGTCTTTGGAGGAAATAGATGAAATTGTCATGCACCAGGTTTATGGAATATATGTAGAGAAGACAAGAAGATTTCTGGAAAGAAACATCAGCTATGGAGTGCAGTCTTTGTAACAGGGAGATGTGGGATTCAGTTAAAGTGAATGGAGGCTGTGAATTTCTGACAGCGCTACCCAGGTTTCCAGAATATTCAGAGTAACTGTGAAGCTTTAGCTATCCTCTGCCCTCACTGGATTTTTAAGGAATCAGCCAGCAGGATCAGACCTTAATATGGGACTTGTTGACTGTAGTTCCACCTGTTACATCTCTCACTAGCCTAGGCAGTAAGTACCTATGTATTGCTGTAAGTACCTTATGTATTTTAGTATGTACCTATGTATTGCTGGACTTTAAATTATAATGGCACAAAAAAAGTCATAAGTAGTTCAGCACTCGACTAAAAAAATAGGCTGAAGAATGAAGCCGTACTTTACAGCAGTGTAATTTGGATCAGCTCCAATGACCTCAGTGTCCATGTGTTAGTGGTGAACGTGGCACAAAGAATTAGTGCAGTAAAACTGTACAAAAAGAGACTCTCCTGAGCATTCTCCTGCAACAGGAAAGGAAACTCACTTTCATCTCATCTAAGTCATTGCACCTGAAACTCCCTTCCTGCTCAGTCTCAACACATCCTTCCAAAAGAGCTCCCAGAAATGCCACTGATAAGAGATGAAGTCGTAACTGGCTAAATATTTAGTTTGTTCTTTTTAGCTGTATGAAACTGTGGCTCACAAAAAAGCAAATTCCACTAATAGACTTGGCCACACTCAACTGCTATTATACCCTCTCTACACCATGGATTTCCTGGGTTAACATGAACAATGTTCCATTTCCCAAGGAATCTGTGAATCTGTGGTTACCGATGTTCTACTATTCTTTACTTATTTTACTCTAAAAATACCTGGAGAAAGAAACCTCTTAAACTGCTACTGCAAACCTGTGAGAAATCTTCTTTTAGAGTCCTTTAAGACTTCAACATTATGATGAGAACTGACTTGGTGAATAAACGTATCCTAAGAGAAAGGACTGCTTTTCCTCCCCCGTGAGGTTTTGCTTCCTGTTAATGTTCAGAAATGACTTATTCAAATCCACTTCAGCAGCAACCTTCCTTTACAAACTCGGCCATGGTCCCGTAATAGCAACCAATCCTGTGGTGATATTTCAGTCAACTTTAACTCTTACCCTCAATAAATATTTTTAATCCTCAGTTCTGAGGAGGGCAGTCCTGAACACACCAAACCATGAACAAATTGCACAAGTACTTCAGTGTCATTCTAACATACAAGGGAACGCAATTCATCCTTTTCACAGATCGCCAAGCCTGGGAATTAGCTTAACAAAGACATCACAGGAAACCAATGAAGAGCTTGATATCAGCAGGATCTAAGTTTATCAGGGAGTAATTGGCACCAGCATGCTAAATAACTCCATGGACTCAACGGTGTTAGACCAGAGATGAACTTGGCTCAAGGCAAAGAGAAGGGAAGAATGAAGGAAAAACAAAGAGAGGTTCCGAAATCATCAGGATAACTCAGTATATTATACAGGAATATTTTCTCCAGCAAACCTAAAGGATTCCAATATTTTGAAGTGCAATTCCTGGAGCATCTCGACACACTGCACACAACAGTGTACAGGTCATACATGGAGAAATACTCTCAAAAGCAAAGGTAAATGAATGACCAAGTTTAAAATGGAAATAAGATTTGCATGAAATAACAGCAGAAAAAGTCTACTAGAATTCCTTGCAACTACTTTCATGCCACAGAATCACACAGAATCACAGAAAATTATGAGTTGGAAGGGACCCACAAGGATCATCTAGTCCAACTCACCATCTAATACCCGTACAGCGACCAAGAGCACTTCCCAGAGTATAATAACAACCTAGATGCCTCACAGTCTAGCAGGCCACTCTGAGCCGGAGGGGGCCCAGGGTCATCCAGCCCTCACCCCCCAGCTAGACCAGCTAGACCATGTCACTAAGCTCCTCGTCCAGTCTTCTCTTAAACACTTCCAGGGACGGCGACTCCACCACCTCCCTGGGCAGCCCATTCCAATATGCAATTACTCTCTCCGTGAAAAACCGTTTCCTAACATTGAGATTAAACCTCCCCTGGCGTAGCTTGAGGCTGTGCCCTCTCGTTCTGGTGTCGTCAGCCTGGAAGAAGAGGTCTTCACCCATCTGGCTGCAACCTCCCCGCAGGTAGTTGTAAACAGCAATG
>WEKX01015782.1:141094-151961 GCA_013390025.1 Pitta sordida | reverse complement strand
CAACATCCACAGCCTTTTTGTCATCGACCAGTCGAGTCACTGGATCGTAAAAGGAGATCAGGTTAGTCAGGCAGGACCTGCCTTTTCGAAATCCATGCTGACTAGATCCAACACGTCCCACTCCATTTCCTAGTTTGTTAAAGGTATTTCCTACAATACTCAATTTTCACAGACGTCTTTAGAAAATATGTTTGCAACAAATGTCTTTTTTCCACAGAAATCTGCAATGATTCATTGGTTAACTATTGCTTTTTCCTATTTTTACACAGAGATGCTATAAATAAGGTCAAACAATCTTGGTGCTCCTTGCACTTTTATTGAATTTAGCACTACCACAGAACGCTGAGACAAAGAAGATTCTTGTCATCTGGCTCTCTGGCAGGCAGAAAAAGCGATACAGCAGAGGCAGAAACCCTGGCAAGGCTTCACTCTTCTCTGTGTACAGCAACAGGGTTAAAATTTCTTCAGCTGACAGGCATACACAGCAAAGATGGTGAAATGTTACAATTTTATCTTTACCAGATTCTCTCATCTTTCACATGGATGTACAACAGCAATTATATTCTTTATTTCTAACTCATTAACAGACTACAATGTTTGTTCTATTTAGGACCACACATATGTTCTTCATTGGCCAAACCCCAAATTCGAACAAAATTTTCAGAGTTAAACAGTGCGAAATCTGTTTTACTCTTACAAGTGAAATACGGTTAAAAGCATACATTGATGCACACTAATGTGCTTGCCTTTAATTATGAGAAGACATTCATTTTCTTAAGTGACTTAAATAAATATTTTTAATTCAGATTTACTTTAATTCTAGACTTTTCCCCCTCTCTTCAGAAAAAGAAACACTCAAGTAAAAAAGAAATGTGTCTGGATTCAAGCAAAAGGCTAGATTTATAGAATCAGAGAAAGATGGAATAACCCTGCAGCACTGGAATTAAGCATTAATGTGGAAAACAAAGTCCTTCAAGTTGCTACAAAAGCAAAGAACACTCCTTGCCTTATTTTTGCAACATCCTACAAGAGTAAGCTTACAAATCTAATTTGAACTATTCTATAATTAACTCGCTTCAGTTCTTCTGTAAAATAAAGATAATTCAGTAGCCAGTAGGACACTTCCATGAGGATCAAAAAACTAGTTTGCAATGACACTTCTAATGGCTGTTTGATCCATCCTTGTGGAACAGCCTTCCTGTGGGATATCTAGGAAATATTGTTCCAGAGTTCTTCAGATACCGCTTAAAGCAGTCACTAATGGTGTGTAACACCTTGGAGCTAACCCTGCTGAATCAGGCAAAAGAGGATTTCAGCTAAGACTCCCTCATCCCAGGGGAGTGTGTACCTGTGATGTTGTGACACATCTGCCTCTGTTTTAAAGGAGGTCACTTAAGCACCTCACTATTCATTCAGAGCAGTGATGCAGTTACTGCTCATAACTGTGTAGATGATTACGTGCCCAAAATTGTGCATAAAACATTCACCAGAATACTTCCCATGCTTTAGTGTCAATAAAATTAAGAATCAAGACCTTTACTAGGAGAGTTTAGTTTTAGTGTTCCGACTCTTAAAACAGTATTCTGAATAAGCAGATTTCTCTTCCTAAATATTAAGGCTGAAAGCAAAATGGGGACAGACAAGACAATAGTACTGTNCTTCCGGCTCGGAGTGGCCTGCTAGACTGTGAGGGATCTAGGTGGTGTTACGCTCTGGGATGTGCTCTCGGACTCTGTACGGGTGTTAGGTGGTGAGTTGGACTAGATGATCCTTGTGGGTCCCTTCCAACTCATAATATTCTGTGATTCTGTGATTCTGTGATATTACAAACACAGTCAAAATGTGGTTTGTTTCAGTCTGTAAGATATGATTTTGTTTGTCATTTCCTAAAGATATGCCCTCTTTTCTGCAACTAAAGATCTGGTTATGTGCAGAGTTGTCCAAAAAGGTAACTTCCATTTACTACTATTTACTGAGATTCAGTAGCCATTTCAAGATGTTATCTGCAACAAGGGCTTTATTAACACCCTTTTTCTAAAGTAAGAAATCAAAAATGTGTGTTGGAACAAGTAGGACAGAACCCCCAGGGCAGAAAAACTCTGTCACTCTGAACCCTGTATTCTACCCATATGCCAGAGGTTTGTCGTGTTAAAACTTAAAATTACTTGGCACTGTTCCATTCTTTTTCTTGCCAGAAGGTGACACAGTTAGCGCCAGTGATGATATGCTGCGCACACAACTGTTGTCCTCCCAGGCTACAGGAGAAAGACCCACTGTTAAACCAGTATCAATCTGCACTTGGTCGGAGGGAGATAATATACAGAGAGTAAAACTCCTCACTATCCTGGAAGAGTTATAAATGTCAGTGCAGACATACACAGACCAACATATTAACAGAGGGGTAGGCACTAATTAAAATAATTAGGGGGTCTACATTATTCTTATATTCTTGACCCAGTCTGTCATGGAGACACTCAGCTATGTCCATGAACACCTAAGAAAGGAGTAGGACACATAAAATAACTTCTTCTGTGTTGGTAGCAGGATGGCAACAGGTTAGGTAACAGGTTTGGCTAGGTTAGGTAATAGGTGATAGGTTGAACTCGATGATCTCTAAGGTCTTTTCCAACCTTACTGATTCTGTGATTCTGTGATTCTCCTGTACTCATGAGCCAAATGGCATCAGCTATCTATACTTTTTAAAGCTTAAAATCAAATTAAGCTTGAAGAATAAATGAAAGAAAACAGTTGCAATCAATCATACACTCTTTCTCTGAGCTAAATGTAGTAACGTATGGCTCCTGCACCACACATTATAATATACTGTATACAAGACCCACAGATGAGACATAGGTAAAGTACAGTGAGTTTAAGAGTGTGAAGAGCAGACAGTGAAGAAGAGTCTCCAGCAGCACATTATATACTTTACCATATAAAAAAATCACAAAAGAAATCATCTTAAGGCCCCTATCAGGGTTTTATCCCAGCCAGCAACTAAGTACCTCATGGCTGCCCACTCACTCCCCTGGCAGGAAGGAGAATCAGAAAACAAAATTGCCCATCATCCACTGGCTGACATCCAGATGGTCCCTGAGCAGTGATCAGCTCCACCTGGCCAAGTGCCCCGTTTATATACCGGGTATAACATTCTGTGGTATCCAAACCCTACAGCCAGTTCGGATCGGCTCTCCTGGCCATGTTACCTCCCAGATTTTTGTACACTTCCTCACCAGCAGAGCATGGGACACTGAAAAGACTGTGATTTAAGGTGAGCACTACTTGGAAACAACCAAAACATCAGTCTGTTATCAACATTTTTCTCATATGAAATCCAAAACTGGAACTGTACTAGATAGTAAGGAAAAAACTAATTCTATCCCAGACAAAAGCATGACACCAGCTCTTCTAAATCACCATGGCAGTGTTGATTTCAGTATGATTAGTCAGATATTCATTGATGGTGGATTGGATTTGAAGAACTAATGCAGGAAAAGCTTCATTCAGGAAGAGAAATCCAAAATTCACCCGAGAACAAATCAGAGAAATAATGAGCAATGCTCCCCACTGCTCTCCAAAATACAAAATAGAAAGGGTCCATTTCCAGCTTCTGAAACAGGCCCTGGTTTTTCGCAGAAAAGGCGAAATTTCACAATATTTCACAATATACCCGGAAAACTCCAGAAGAAGGAGCGTTTGCATATCACACAAGGTGTGGGAAAATCTACCCCATTAAGCATCCCACTCTGAATCCTGAGTGGGATTCAGTGAAAGAAACCTTGTACAAGCACAGAATCTTAGAGACTTCTGCTTCTACAGCAAAATCTGAGAAATAATCCCATAGGTAAAAGTCCTCAACCCTTCTCCCTTCCTTTCATTATCCAGATGGTGAAACATCTGGCTGTCCATATAAAGTCAAAAATATTCAAGTAAAAAGGAAAGAATTAAGACAAAGGAGCCATCATGGGAAAACATTATTTCTTCCATTTCAAGGACTGTGATTTGAAGTGAGTCATCGCTCTCTTCCACAGAGCATAAGAGAGCAAGACAGCAATCTCACTGCCTGCATACAAAGACAGTAACCTGCTCCTTTTTACCCATTTCTGCCCTAGTCCAAGGAGAAGTGGGTTAGAGCTCTTTTCACTACCACCAGCACCACGGGGAGAAGAATTAGCTGGGGCTGACAGACACACTGAGTTGTTCGGTGGGCTCAGTCCGGTTGCTGCATCTTCCACAGCTGGAGCACAGTGGTGTGCGGAGGAGAGCAACCAGCACTAGCAGAGTATGAGGCATTCCCTCCTTGGACCTTTCCTCAGCTGGCACCTCTCTACATGACTTTTGGCAGAGACATCATGTACCCTTCCAGAACACTCAAGAATGCATTCCCTTCCTCGCCCTCCTCTGCCTTTCAAGAGCCATTATGTAGCTTAAAGTGTTTTGTGAATGCAGCTTCCTTTACATCTGCTGGTGATGCAAAAACATCAACAGCAACGCAAAATCCTCTTTCATGCGGATTGCAGCAACCAGCAACTGTCAGAGCCAAGGAGTATTTTGGAGATGCACCACAACAGTAGCAAAAGAAATCAGCTCAAGTGCGAGGGAGGTGCAAGAAAATAAAAAAAGGCCTTGATTGCCTCAAGGACAAAGATAAATGAGGCTTACATGTAAAACAAGTAGGTTAATAATAATAAAGGATTTTGAAATGCTAGAGGTTAAATTCTCACAAGAAAGTCATAGCTTAAACTTGATTACACCCTTGTACAAATATTTTCTTCTTTTTTACATCTACATCTGAGATGCACAGTGAAAAAAAAGGGATATTGAATGATACGCTGCAAGTCTGGTCTCATCTGAAAAATCATATGGTCCTCCCTCTCAATGAAAAGAGGACAGTTTTACTGAGAGATGTCCTCTCAAGTCTGTAAAGAGAGAAAGTTCACATTTTTGAATCTCAGTAAAAGTGGAAAAAAACCCATCATACTAAAATACCCCTGAAATGAAGAATTAAAAAACATAATAACAAATTCTGCGAGTTAAAAATATGGCCAGTGAAAACAGATGTGGCATGTGAGCGTAAGCAACATGAAGGAATCTTGATGTCATAAAGTCTGTAGTTAAATGCTGGATAATCTTCTGCTTCAAAGACACAGAAATATGATGATCACAGAATCACAGATTCACAGAATACTAGGAGTTNAAACTAGGGCGCCCAGAACTGCACACAGTACTCAAGATGTGTCTGACCAGCGCTGCGTACAGGGGAAGGACAACCTCCCTAGTCCGACTGACCACACTGTTCCTGATACAGGCCAGGATGCCATTGGCCTTCTTAGCCACCTGGGCACACTGCTGGCTCATATGATACTGCAACCCATTCCCAAAAAAGTAAAAAACAAAATTTCAGCAGCTATTGTAATTTGAGATGGACAACTCTGTTCTTCAACATGATAGGTATAGCACAGCAGATGTCTAGTAAGACTTTTGAAAGCATGAGAACAAATGACAAATAGTTTATATTCTGATCCTTAACATCTGGAAACTCTAATTCCAGAAACATAAATGTTAAAAATCATTCTCTACACCTCAGAAGGATTGCAGTTTTATATAGGTGTGTGAGCAATTTCATAATTTACTCAAAGTCCTGTTCTTTTGTTCACACCTTTAAAATTATTTACAGTCTCTGGTATGATTCTGTGAAACATATTTCTCACCATCTTAATAGTGCAGCAGTAATGACATTATGGACCTTGATTTGCCCTAAACTACAACCACGTTGTTTTAACACATAAGACTCCTAAAGATGACCCATTGATTCCACACTCAGCTGACCTATTGGCACATAACACAGGAAGATACGTCAGCATTTTTTGATCCTGTCCTATTTCTCACTAGGAAAGTTGTCACCAAATTTAATTTTAACAACTGGATCCAAAGCTACACTAGTATCTGGAGCACAATGGGGATGTTTTGTAAGAAATCCTTGTGGTCACTTATGTTTGTGGTATGGGTTTCTCAAGCAGTTCAAGCTGAAACTGCTCTGCAGATTCCCTGAAGATTTTTCTTGTCAGTGCCATTATTCTTTATCACTTTGAAGGCAGATTAGACAAAATCCAGCTCATCTGTTATCTCATTCTTTTGATAGTTTAAGATTAATGGCTCTGATAATAGCCTACAGAGAAATTCAAGGTAAGAAATTTTGGAGAGTTCAGTGTCTTCTGACACATTCATGTATATATGGGATTTTTGATGTACTGAGTGCAAACGTTGAGCACAACCAGGATGAAGTTATAGTGTCCTTGGAGACCTCTTCTGGAATGGTAGCTTTTGCAGGACTGCTCATGGGACTCCCGAATACACAAAAGGTGAAAGCAAAAAGAAGGAAAGGAAGATTTTGTTGCATTTGAAATCTCTCTTATCTTTTCTTGGACAGAAGAAAGGGGTGTCCCACATCTCTGCCTTGTCATGGCAGCTCATTCCTGTGAGCTCAACTGTTATTCTCAAAAGACTGAGCAACATACACTAGAGTGTAAGGGCATCAGACCATGAACAGTGAGCCCCTGTACACAGCGCTGGTCAGACCCCATCTTGAATACTGTGTGCAGTTCTGGGCTCCCCAGTTTAAAAGGGATGTTGAGCTGCTTGAGAGGGTCCAGAGAAGGGCAACGAGGATGGTGAAGGGACTGGAGGGCAGGCCCTATGAGGAGCGACTACGGGAACTGGGACTGTTCAGTCTGGAGAAGAGGAGGCTCCGAGGGGACCTCATTGCTGTTTACAACTACCTGCGGGGAGGTTGCAGCCAGATGGGTGTAGACCTCTTCTTCCAGGCTGACGACACCAGAACGAGAGGGCACAGCCTCAAGCTACGCCAGGGGAGGTTTAATCTCAATGTTAGGAAGCGGTTTTTCACGGAGAGAGTAATTGCATATTGGAATGGGCTGCCCAGGGAGGTGGTGGAGTCGCCATCCCTGGAGGTGTTTAAGAGAAGACTGGATGAGGAGCTTAGTGACATGGTGTAGCTGGTGTAGCTGGTCTAGCTGGGGGGTGAGGGCTGGATGACCCTGGGCCCCCTCCGGCCCAGAGTGGCCTGCTAGACTGTGAGGCATCTAGGTTGTTATTATACTCTGGGATGTGCTCTTGGTCGCTGTACGGGTATTAGATGGTGAGTTGGACTAGATGATCCTTGTGGGTCCCTTCCAACTCATAATATTCTGTGATTCTGTGATTCTGTGATCTAGCTGGAGACCACTAAGAGAAGAACAGGGGACTAGCCCAATTGCTGGAGTATGGGACTGTTAAGATCTGTCCAAGAGAAACCAATTACAAAGTCTAATACTTCTTCCTCGTCTGTGACACTCCACAGAACACATAGGCTTCCTCAATTATATTATCACTTGAGACCAAGATGTAAGAATAGTTATTAATCACTGAGCTTAAGGAAATAACAAGTCGTGTTTTTACCTACTGCTTTGTTTTTGTTGTCTGTGTTTAAACATCACATAACAAAGTGGTGAGAAAAGAGAGCTGTTGGTACAGAAGCAGTTGAATGAGGAATTACTATACAACTTTGCCATGCCTTCTAAGTACAGTATGCAGCTAAAACAAATTAAACACAAGAAGTCTTAAATATCTAAGCACACACCCTCTGTCACCAGAAAAACAACAACAACAAAGACAAATATAGAAGGATTTTGAATGATAGGTCTTACAAAATATAGTCCATCAGAATATAAACAAAGAAAACTATATACAGTGCACCAATGGCAGTGTCTGAATTAACACCATCATCTAGTAATAAGGTCCAAACTATAAACTTTTTTTTAATATAAATTGGGTTTTCTTAGGATTTGCAGATAGCAAAAATTATATTCTTCCTTTATCCTCATCCGCTGAGCTCAAGAATTTTACCATATTTTAAGAGGCTAACCCACAAAATATTCATAGAGTGGGGATGATTATTCCTAGCAGCAGGTCTGGCGAGAGCAGGTTACAAAGTTTTCAATCTCGTTTTGGCCATTTATTCAATTGCATAGGTAAGCATATTATGAAAATTTTATTACACATGCCTATTCTAGTGATTTGCCAGATTAACTCTTTTGACATCTGCATAAAACAAAAAGCAGTTTCTACACATTAGAACCCTAAGGAAGGAACATTTATTATTACGCTTTGGATTATTTTTAAAGTTTTTTACACTTCCCACACAGAAGGAAATAAATGTTTTTAAGTTGTGCCCTTCCAATCTGGTGTGACTGGTGGCTTACACATATGATTAAACTCCCATCTATATATACTGGAGAACTAATCTTACAAGACGTATCTTTTGCAGGTGAAAGACCAAATGTTGTTTCTAAAAGCAGCAGCTGGGAAGTGAAGGAAGAAAAGGAAGGCAGGAACAGGGTTACCTTGTCCATCTATCTGAATCTTAACACTCATTGATTTAGATGTGTTTGCATGTGTAAATTCAAGATGTCACCGAAAGACCATAATTAGTCCCTTAATTAGTCCCTATGATATCTCAGGCCAGTAGCCATTTTTTAAAAAATAAAACCCCAGGCAGGTTTCCCTATTTGCCTTCAATTAAGTGCAATATTCAATAGCTTCCTGCTTTCCAGACAAGACTACAATTTCAGTCCTAAATTTGGGACGCATCAGCTATTAAATTTTTCAGGTGTGTTCCATATCTTCTTGCTTTCACATGGGTGGTTCCCTCTCCAGATGAAGTGAAGTCAGAATGAAACCATAAATCATTACTAACCACAGCATCACAAAGGACATGATTTTAGACTTGTGATTGATTAGGTCAGCTGCTGCCAGATTTCACTCTGGCAGAAGGTAAGAGGTTTGGATGCCAGAGCAGGAGCCTCTTGGCTCCTGAGAGGGCTTTATTTTACTGAAGGTCACTGCCAGGTCTGCAATTCTTCCAGCTGTACCTGCTGGCATCTGTAAGAAGGCTACTTTGGGAGCTAGGAGCTACTGGACATAGCAGCACAGAAGCTCAGCTTGTGTGTGCACTGCCTTTGAGGTTAAATCCTGGACTTCAAGCAGTACATGGTATTCACCCTTATGAGGACTCCAGATTACTGTGAGCAAAGCCACAGCTATGTGCTTGCACTCCAAGAGAGTGAAAGAAAAAACACAAATTGCAGGAATTTTTTAGCATCTTGCCTATACTGTCAGCAGACCCTTTACACTCTTCCAAGACATCTTTTGGGAAAGCCCAAGATTTTTTCTGCCACTGTTCAACGGTCTGTTGTATAATCTCTGTCTTGGCAGAATTCATTCATGATTTCCTAATCTCAGGCAGATCATGGATATTTTTTAAGTCTTTTACAAACCGAGAAAGGGGCAGACTCCTTTCTTTGGTATAGTACAGATTTATGACACCTGAATCTCCAAAAAGTATGTCTAGTATAAAAATAAGGATGTGAAACTGAGTTACTGATTTACGAGAATAACAAAATATTCTGGTATGTTTCTGGAGGAAAATCTATGGCAGTACCGTTCTCATGAGATTAGCTATGTATTTTTTTTTTTCTCTCTGAAGCAGGTATCCATGTCCACACCTGATCCTCATTTTCTCTTATGGCTATACACAGCTGTATCCCTACTTTTTCAAACGTGTTTAGTTTGTCATGCAGATAGACCTGACATACGGCATTTGACTAACTGTCATGGGTTTGGTTTTGAAGAGGTACCTGTTGTTTGTGGGTTTTTTCTGTTGAAAATCAGCTTCATTTCTTCAGCTTTGCTGGGGGTGGGGAGGAGGGTGATGATGGTACTTTCCTATTTTGCCCTGGACCCTCTGGGGGCAGCACGGGCAGCAGGGGGAAGGCTGACTTGACAGGCCTAGGTAGCGAGGCACCAACAGGCCCCTCTGGTGCTGCCTGGCTGCTGCCGCACAGCGCCAGCAAAGGCAGTAGGGCCTGGCAGTGGCTGTATGCGGGTGGCGAGAATGGGGGCCCAGCAGCAGGGCCAGGATCCCACAGGTCAGTGGCAGCACGGGGTGTGAGCGGTGTGGCAGCAGGGTTTTTTGTGCGTGTTGCACCTCCGACGCTGGTGGCACTTGGCTCTGCGCTCCTGCCAGTGGTGCAGCTGGGGCCAGGTCGTGGGCTGCACAGTGGTAGACATCTTGACAGGGACCTCTTCCGCTTCTCACCCACAAACCCTTCTGTGTTTCTGGCCACTACAACTCTCTGTGCCATTTCTGATTGGTGGAAGGTAAAGAGTGGAAGCAGAGATGGGGTGCCATGGCTTTTTAAACCCAGTGTGTGACAGAGTTTCTCTCTTCCTCTCTTTCTTCCCAGATGGTCGAAGCTGAGAGACAGACACCCCACGGCAGCTGCCTGCAGGCAAATAAGCAGCCACACAGCAGCTTCCAGCAGCGTTTGGGCACATTTCTACCTTCCAACATCACATTCATTCTTCTACATCTCCAGCAGAAAAAGGGCAATCACAAAATGGTTCCTTTCCCCTCTAGTTGTTTTGTTTTATTCCCTTGCTTTTATTAATTCTTCCCCTCCTCCTTCTTCTCAGCCTTTTCCCTCTCTCTCTTTTACTGTTGGGAGGGGGTGGGATACATACATATATATATATATATATTTGTATATATATACATATATATATATACGTGTATATATGCATATATATATAAAAATAAAGGGGGGTGGGTTTTTTCCCTTGATCTATTCTGCCTAGCATTTTTTCATATACAGTATACCCTCGCTGCTTTGCGACCTCCCAGATTTGCGAGGAAAATTTCTCGCAATTTTTCTTCAGCCATTTGTGAGGTTTCCTGGCCGATGCATGCGCAATGCCTCTGGTCCACTGAGGGGTAGCGCTGGCACTCCCTGTGGGGCAGGACTGGCCTGGC
>WEKX01015782.1:97660-116763 GCA_013390025.1 Pitta sordida | reverse complement strand
ATGAGTAAATTTGCAGATGACACCAAGCTTGGAGCATGTGTTGATCTGTTAGAAGGTAGAAGGGCCCTGCAGAGGGATTTGGACAGATTGGGAAGATGGGCAGATTTCAATAGGATGAGTTTTAACAAGTCTAAATGTTGGGTTCTGCACTTTGGCTATAACAAACCCAAGCAGAGCTGTCGGCTGGGGATGGAGTGCTTAGCGAGTGAGCAGGTGGAAAGGGATTTGTGGGTATTAGTGGATAGCAAGCTCAACATGAGCCAGCAGTGTGCTCAGGCAGCTAAGAAGGCAAATAGCATCCTGGCCTGCATCTAGAATGGTATGGCCAGCAGGGCAAGGGAAATTATCCTTCCCCTGTACTCAGCTCTTTTGTTGCTACTAAAGCATGGACTTTGTAAATCATACTTCTGCGGAATCATCATTCCTCTAATTAATTTCCCCACTAAGTAGGCCTGCTCCTGGTAAAAACCCAATACCCTCTACTGCTGCCCTACAATGATGCCGTGTCTTGGTCATACCAATACACATCTCTCATTGGTCAGTGCCATAAAACTGAAGGGGAAAAATATCTTCTGAAAAACTGTTATGGAGAATCTCACTTCAACCCTAGCAGCCATGCATAGGTGGTGGTCTCTCAGGATGTAAGAGCTGCATAAATAGCTCAAGGTACCTTTGGGAATTTGATTCTCAGTCCCTTGAATGACCCAGCACATGGAATATGCCCTCCTACCTGAAAATAACACAGAGTGAAATACATTCAACACATACAATTTTTCCATTGGTTTCTATGGTGTAAGGATCATTACATAAAAAGAGCAGCAGAAAGGCCATGAGAAAAGAAAAAGAAAATTACTGGAATCTTAGAGGACTCTTCCTTCTTCATAGCATTCCTGCTATGGAGGATTGCCTAGATAAGCCTAAACATGTCCCAGAAATGGTTAGAAATAAACAATATTTACATCAGTAATCCAATCTACTGTCATTTTGTAAGTCAATAGGCTTGGTATTGATTTTGTTCATGTGTCTTTTATGACTAACACAGTGTGTTAGTCGGCTACAAATACAATTTGTGTGGTGCGTTTCAGACACAAAAACACCCCAGAACTTTTCAGGTATACTTCACACAGCTGAAAACATTCACTCTGTGCAAACTCATCTGTGCAACTTCTCTCAGTCACCTGAGTACAATTACTAATTTGCTCAAGGTTTGCGGAGTCACAGAAAATAGATGTATGAATTCCACACAAGACAGAAAAAGGAACATTATTGTGTGAGTGGTGACTACTGATAGTGTTTGGAAGGGGCAAAAGTTTCCAAGGAAAAATGCTGAAAGATCTCAGGCTGTGGAGATATAGAAAATGACAGAACAAATCAAGAAAGAAAGAACCAGGAGAAGGACACAATAGGTTGACAAGCTCTGCTACAGCAAGTCTCTACTGTGTTTTAACATACTTTCTCTTAAGTGGGAAAATATTTGACCACAACCACCTACAAGGTTCTGCTGAGTTCATTAGACCTGGTGTAAAAATAAGGTGATATTCTGAAATAAATTCTGAAATGCCTGTGAAACTAGTGTACTGTGATTGATTCTGACTGTCTGACTTACCTGGACTGTATCACTGATCTTATTTTCACCACTAAGCAGCAAATTCTACATGTAGGTGCAAAGAACAGTGAACACAGAAGAATCATAGAATTATTTGGAATGGAAGGGATTTTAATGACCATCTGGTCCAACACCACTGCCACTGGAAGGGACATCTTCACATAGACCAGGTTGCTCAGAGCCCCATCCAGCCTGACCTTGAATGTTTCTAGACATGTGGCACCTACCAGCTCTCTGCGAAACCTGTGCCAGTGTTTCCCCACTCTTTCTAAACAATTTCTTCATCAGAACTGATATGAATCTACCCTTTCATAGTTCAAAAACGTTAGCCCTTGTCACAGAATCACAGAATCACAGAATATTATGAGTTGGAAGGGACCCACAAGGATCATCAAGTCCAACTCACCACCTAACACCCGTACAGAGACCGAGAGCACATCCCAGAGTGTAACACCAACCTAGATGCCTCACAGTCTAGCAGGCCACTCCGAGCCGGAAGGGACCCAGGGTCATCCAGCCCTACACCCCCCAGCTAGACCATGTCACTAAGCTCCTCGTCCAGTCTTCTCTTAAACACCTCCAGGGATGGTGACTCCACCACCTCCCTGGGCAGCCCATTCCAACATGCAATTACTCTCTCTGTGAAAAAACGCTTCCTAACGTTAAGATTGAACCTCCCCTGGCGTAGCTTGAGGCCGTGCCCTCTCGTTCTGTCCTATCACTACAGGCACTACTAAAAAGCCTGTCCCAAACTTTCTTGAGCCTGTCCCAACCTTAAACTATTGAAAAGCCACAATAAAGCGTCTGAGGAGCCTTCTCTTCTCCAGTAGACCTTAGCAGCAGAAGATAGAAGCACAACCACCAGCTGTGCAAAGTGTACAGAAATGTGTGACTCAGGGGATGAGTAAACATTTTCACTCTTTCCTATTTGTGGGATTTTTCACATGACCTGTCTTTCAGCCACAATAATACATATCAAGATACCTGACTGACTCAACCAGACAGGCGTGTGTTTACTAGGTACTCCATGGCCCATCCTCAAGGAAGCCATTCCAAGTAGAAAAAGACTGATCTAAGAGCAACTTCTCCTTTAATTACCATTACATACACCTTTGGTTCAAGGTCCTCATGGTTTGTATCATTCCCAGCCTCTCGCCTTTTAAAACCTTTGTTCCCATCACTGTGAGTCTTTGAATGAGAGCAGTCCTCTGCAGAGTCAATGAACATTTAATCCTGCGTGCCAGTAAAAAAGCATGGAAGCACTCCGTGGTCCCTCGTTCCTTTACCACCTAAGCCAGGCAGCCTCCCTGTGCACACCTTGGGTCCTCTCCTTCTCTCATGCCAGGTTTTCTTCAGGTGGAGAATACACTGTAAGGCACAGCAAGCTCCCAGTGCAAGAGCTCTCCCTTCCCCCACACTACCATCTGTTTTCCGTGATATTCCTATCTGCTCTAGGAAAACCTGCAGTAGAAATACAGTTTGCTTCTAAAACTTTTGAGAATCTTCTGAATCCCTAACTAAAGTTTATTCTCTTTTCTAAACCCCTGAACTTCACATGGACACAAAATATATCCTCACTATACATGTAACTGTTGACTTAATTAGAAAGCTGCCCTTTAAATAACAAAAATAAAACTGGTACTTAAAGCACTTCTGGCTCATTTGGCTTTCTATTCAGCCATTAGTTGTACACATTTTTCGCCTGTATATTTCATTATTCACACTAACGCTATTTTTACAAGTGTATCCTGACAACTTTTTAACAGCAAATGCTCACTGATTTTCTGACAGTCTATTAAGACCCCAGGCCCTGAGCTATGAGCTCATCAAAGAGGTTTTACTTTAAAATTATATCTGGAGGTCCTGGTTGGTGGCCAGTTGTCCATGAGTCAGCAGTGCCCTGGCAGCCAGGAGGGACAACAGTGTCCGGGAGGGCATCAGGCCCAGCATCACTGGCCAGGCCAGGGAGGGGATTGTCCTGCTCTGCTCTGCACTGGGGCAGCTTCACCTGCAAGACTGGGACAGTTTGGGGTACTGCAATGTAAGAAAGATATTAAGCTCTTAAAAAGCATCCAAAAGAGGGCAATGCAGATGGGAAGGGCTTTGAGGGGAAGTGTGTGAGAAGAGGCTGAGGGTACTTTGTGTGTTCAGCTCAAAGAGAGGAGACTGAGGGGAGACCTTATTGCAGCGACAACTTCCTTGGAAGGGGAAGAGGAGGAGCAGGCCCTGATCTCTGCTCTGTGAAAACCACGGATAAAACCAAGGGAATGGCCTGAAGTTGAGTCAGGGGAGGCTTACGTTGGATACTAGCAAGAGGTTCTTCCCCCAGAAGGTGGTTGGGCACTGAATAGGCTCCCCAGGGAAATGGTCACAGCACCAAGGCTGAGAGAGCTCAAGAAGCTTTTGGTTGACACTCTCAGGCCCATAGTGTGACTCAAGGGGCTGGTCTCATGCCAGATTAAGGATTGGAATCGATGATCCTTGTGAGTCCCTTCCAACTCTGCATATTCTGTGATTCTGTGAAATAAACCATCATGGACTTTCCGCACTTTGCTCTCCATTCTAAGAGAACACTGCTATTATTACAAATTAGGTGGTTTGATGACAAGATCTTCAGCTGAGATAACATGATGTGTTCAGTATGATTAAAGCATTAGTACACTCATATGCTCATTCCTCCCACAACTGATGATATCTTCCTGGAATAGTCAAAGGGGACCTGGTTTCTACTGAATGCCTGTTGGTTTTATACTCATAAACTCATTTAGATCTATTATTATATTAACACATGATTCAGATGTATCCAAGCTAACTTCAAACACATGTGAATGAGCTTAACCAAAGCATCTGCCCTGAAAAGCTTCCAGCAAATGCTATCAGAAGGCTTCATAAACACCATGGCCCTAATAAGGTTTGCCAGTTAACAGAGGAAGAGAGGCTCAATCATGATCTTTGTTTTCCTTGAGACTTCAGTATCTTCAATTTGCAGGTCACAAGGACACTCTTCTTGTTGGTGGGTTTTTTTCATGTAACACCATGGACAGCAATCTCTGGCTTGTAAGTACAGTTGTCCCTCTTCCACTTCTCATCCCCCAGACAGCAGCTTCACATCTTAGTGGCGTGATTTTTCAGCAATTTAGGAGGACGGCGACCTGACATGCATGAGTATTCAAAGTAGGCAGTCATGGATACACAAATTCCCACCCCCACAACTGCCCATTCCGTGCTGGTTCAGGGTGGCAAGCCGGGCCGGGCACCCGCGCGAGGCCAGCCATGGCAGAGCCGAGCCAAGCACGTGCCACTCCTGCAGTGGCTCAGCTCGAGCGCCACCTGCTCCGCTCCTCTCGGGTTGGCTCCAAGCGAGGAGGCTTCATGCAGTTATGAAAGATTTACACACTCTCACATTAGATGTAGTGTCTGAGACTTTCTCATGGTGGATGTCTACCCCAAGTATGGAGAGAGCAGATCTACCGACCTGGAGAGACACCAGGACTGTGGCGCGGGTGGCTCCCCGCACCCGTGTCCCCGGTCGAGTGGAAAAGGGTATTTTCCCGGCATGGGCTGGCTGTGGGTGCTGGGAAGCACCAACACAAACACCGACACACAGTAGAGCAGTGCCAAAACAGTGCCGGAGGGCCAGGGGGTGTGAGGGTGTGGGGAAAATTTGCATATTAATGAGCTGCCATTCTACACGAACTGAGGGCTTTGGAGGAGACGAACAAGGCCTGCAGTACCGTGGTATAGGAGACCTAACTGTAGTCTAGAATCCAACCTTCTTCAGGACAGAAAATACAACTGCAACTTGTTCTACAAATATAGCTCTGTCCTTGTTTAAAATACTATCAACATGGACATTGTTTTATCTATACACTGATGATTATTATGGCTCTACTGTTTAATATAACAGTAATAGCACAGTCATCACAGTCTCAAATATTTGAAAATCCACTTTAGCATAGTGGTGAGTGTTCCCACCTCTCATGCCGGAGACCTGGGTTTGGTTCCTGCCAGGGAAGCAGTGGTGCCATTTAAGAGTCGGACTCAATGACCCTCGTGGGTCCCTTCCAACTCAGAATATTCTGCAATTATATGGATTAGCTCCTATGCCAAATTTCTTGCACGTGTCATAGAAGAATGTAAGGATTGAGCAAGAAACAATTAGCACAGTTTTAAATAAAAATTTGAATTTTTTTTTTAGGATTTATTTAAACCAATCTGGAGTATTGCATAAAAGCATTTGTATTTTAGTCTGAATATTGCTTATTTTGGATTTTGATTGTTTTCCTGGGTGTTTGGCACCACCGTGACTAACAGTTACTATATTAGGCTAAAGAGATTCAACTTCTTTGTGTAAACAGGTTTTGTTCCTTAACAGAGTTGCAGTGCTGCATATAAGCTGAGGGTTGATAGTAAGGCAGGGATAGCACACCAAGACAAATGATTTTGAGGGTATTTTCATTATTAATAGCCATCAGGGAATAACTCACAGCAGTCTTAGTTAATATCATTCCTTTTCTGTTCTGCAATCAGCCTATGCTTCTTTCTGTAATGTTTCTTGTCCCACAAATTATTTGTCGGATGCACCCTCAGCTTTCAGATTTATCAAAAGCAGCTTCTTGTAAGTAGTTGACAGACAGAATTCAAATGCATAATAGATTTCATCAGGCACACAGGCCCAGGACAGCTTTATTTTTTTCTATTAATTCCAAAACCATGATTGTTTTGCAACATGGATTTGAGTTAGAACTCATTCATTTAATTAACCAGGTGGGATTTATTTGGGAGGCTAAGGGAATTTAGGCTTCTTCTTCCCACTCTAAGAACACATGGTACAATTATACTGCTTCCAGCTAGTCAGTATAGACTCTGATCACACCCGATCAGAACTGATGAAAACATTTTCTTTTAAAAATGTATTCAAAGAAGTCTATTGTCACAGGTTCACAGGTTATTCTGAGTTGGAAGGGGCCCTCAGGATCATCTAGTGCAACTCCCAAGCGAATGTCTACCCAGGGATCAGGCCCACAAGTGTGGAACCATGGGCACCAAGCCTCCCACCAACTAGACCATGTCACTGAGCTCCTCATCGAGTCTTCTCTTAAACACTCCAGGGATGGCGACTCCATCACCTCCCTGGGCAGACCATTCCAGTGAGAGATCACTCTCTGTGTGAAAAACCTCTTCCTAACATCCAGTCTAAACCTCCCCTGGCGTAGCTTAAGTCTATGTCTTTACGGAATTTCCTCTTCTTCATTTGTTAGNACATGCAAAACTTTAATGTATTCGGTCTCTGTACGGGTATTAGATGGTGAGTTGGACTAGATGATCCTTGTGGGTCCCTTCCAACTCATAATATTCTCTGTGTGTGTGTGTGTGTGTGATCTGCAAAACAAATCAAAGTCAAAACAAAAAAATTATTATGTGTAAGTAATTTTAGGGAACAAAGCGTGTAGGTAATTCATTCAGCTGGAGAAACAGAACTCTGTTACACACAACTGAATCCCCTCCTGCAAACAAACCAGTAGCTTAATAAAAAAACCAAAATTCTCATAATACTGCCTGCAGAAATCACCTGCTATTTTTGACTCATATCACAACAATTTGTTATGAGGCTGTTGAATGCTGGATTTCCACGTTTACATTTCTCCACCACATAATACTTTTGATCCCTTATTAGGGAAAATATTTTGCTAAGTCACATCAGATATTTTTTTTTATTCACTATTTGTTCAATGGGTAATTTCCTGCTAGCATCTTCTCCTTTATTTCCTCTCCTAGCCAAGCCAAAAAGTTATGTACTCCCAGCTTACTGCTCCCCATGAGAAATCCCCAATGGCTCGGCAACACTTTGGGACATTTAAGAAATGTGTGGAGCTATGTTACAGTTCTGCTTTCATCCCTTCACATTTATTCAGGTTTATTTCTTGGACAAACTGTGTGTGTGTGTAAAACAATTCAGTTTGCAATTGAAGATGACTCCACCATAGCAAAAATAGCTCGGAGAATCTAGAACATCTTTGCCACTTCTATTGAAATTCATCAGCTAAAATAATATGTTCCCAAGTGATGTTTTCAAGGAGCTTCCTGCTGCCTGCAGAAAAACTCTGAGGTAGGAGACCCTGAGCACTTTAAATCTGGTCTGCATTCCAAACAGCCTCCAAAATTTTAATTTCTCTTCAGCCTTTTTTAGCCATAAAAGTGATTCTGCCATTAAATTTAGGAGCAGCCAATGCCAGGCCAGCTGTTAAGGTCAGTGACAGCCTGCTTGCTCCCTCTGCATGGGGCCTCACTGTACCAGTGTTCTCACCGAGGTCAGTTTGCCAGGGGCAAGCAGTGTACAAATTCAGCAGCACTTGGTCTTCAGTGTGAGTCTGAATCTTTTTATGAAAAATGAATAAAGGACTGTTCTGGTTTCCTGCCCAATCAAAACTTTTATGTGGTGTAGAAAGGGATAAAGTTCCTGCAGTACACATTAAAAATATGCTGGGGAAAGTGATTTGGAATATTCCTGCCTCAGGCAAAGGCAACTCATCCATAAGATTGCTTTTGAACAAAGACCTGGCTGCACGCAGTGGGTAATTACAGAGGATGAGAAAGTCCCATGTGCCTCAATGGAATTTGATTCTGGGTGAGAACCTGCTTCCACACTGGCTCTATGGCCACCATCACATTGGGCATCTGGACATCAGTCTGCAGGTGGTGAGCAATGGTCTTTTGCATAACTTGTTGGGGGTTTTATTGGGTTTTTTTCATTATAGTCCACAGGTTCACAGGTTATTCTGAGTTGGAAGGGACCCACAGGATCATCTAGTCCAACTCCCAATTCAGAGTGCCAGTACACCCTGCAGTTTCTTTATTCATAGAGCCATGTGCTGTATGTAGCAGGTTCCCACCCTCTTTCCACCAGATCACTTACAGAAGCAGCTCCACTGCAGAAATAAGTATGACAGCTGCTTTTTTCATCTAAACTGTCCGTGGTTTTATCAACCCAAGCAACTTCTCACATAAAAGTCCTTTTAAAATGCAGAAGACAAAAAGGCAAGATATCTGAAGAGCCTTATTTAATAACTGTAGAACTACAGAACAGTCTGTATTGGAAAGGACCTTTAAGTAAGTAAAGCACTAAGCAGGGACTGCTTTGTCTTCTTTATCAATACAGTAATCCCTCACTGCTTCACGCTTTGCCACTTGTGGCTTCAATACATCGAGCGGGGGGGGGGTTCTGCATCTTTACTGTCATGGGCTAGATTTAATTTGTCCATAACCACCATACCATTATGAAATTCTGAGGAAGGGGGATTAATTTTTTGCTTTGTTAATCCAACTAAGCAAAAAGGAGCAGAACTCCTAAACAAGCATGTGGGTGGAGGACTCCTTTGTCTTTTGTCCGGAGAGTTAATGGCTCTTGACAGGCCATTCAGCCACTGACGGCATGCAGATCCCAGGGGGAGTGTGGGGAGTGGAGAGTTCAGTCTTCACCTCTCCATCTCTAAGGACAATAGAAGGACATTTCTGGGGACCAGGTGGGTCACTGGTGATTTTTGGCGGTGACCAGAGAAGAGGAACCTGGACTGCCTAGCGCTGTGGTTTTGGTCTCTGCACAACAGTGAAGACGACCCAGCTGTTTTCCCATGACCAAAATCGCCTCTGTTGTGGTTGCTACTGTCCAGCCCAACCCTGTGCTCAAGGGGTCCAACATCAAACCTGAAAAGAGAGGGAGGGAGCCCTCCCTGCACCAGTCCTCACTTGGAGCCAGCCTGCCTGTGAAAATAATTATTGCTTCCTTTTTCTATAATTGACTGAAAGCCCCTCTGATTCAAAAGGTATAGTAAAGTAGATAAAGAGTGGGTTTTTTCCTTTCCATGCCAGGAATATTCCCATTTTCCCTGGAATGTATTGTTTTAACCCAGGACATGGCTTTACCAGTTTCACTGTATTTACCATTTTTATTATATTACAATTTATCATATTTACTGCATTTACCGCTACTATGTGGATTTCGCTTATTGGAGCATCTTTCTGGAACCGACTCCCCGTGATATTCAAGGGATTACTGTACTACTAATAAAATGAAAAAATGCAATATTTTCCCAGAGTTTATTGTCGAGGGAGAAGAATGCACAAGATATACACACACACAAAAAACCCTAAGTCATGTTATGAACACGCCTCTCTTTTTGAGGCCTGGGGGGGGGGTTTCCTGGAGACTCACACAACAGTGGCTAATCACTCCATTTCCAAGAGTAATAGCTTATATTTAGTTCTTCTCCAGACCTGCAAACAAGTGAGAAAAACCTTGATTTTCTTCCCCTTCATCACTGAGCTCATAGGTGCTTAAAGCAAGGTGCTGAAAGGATGCTGCCAAGATTCTCTGGTCGTGCACAAGTGGTGCTCTCTTTTTGCAGAGGTGTTGCCCTCCTACTAACATCTATTTGTCTTTGTGTGTTTGATACCAAGAAATGGAAACTCGGACTGTGTAACAGAGGTGGAAAGCACATCACCATTTCAAAGCCCACGATTACATCATAAACCCTGAGTTATCTTTATTCTTTTTATTTTCTTTTCCATAGGATATACCTATCCACTGCTATCCAGCACCACATTAAAAATCCATGAGTTTGCTCCAAGGGATATCATTTGTACAAGAGGAATAATTTGACACTGGCATGTGTGCTTGGGAATTGTCTGAGTGTGTTGTTAAAAGGGACTTGTGTCTTTAAAAACAGACTTTATGAAGATCAGGCTCCATTTTCTTGGGCAGATTGTGCAAATTCTTCAACTCTTAGGTAGCTTTTGGAGTCTGACGAAAATCATTTGTCACATGTACATATTTGACTGGACTATTGATTCTTCTGTACTACCTTACCAGGAGAGCATCCAGCATCACATTATTTAAAGGCTCCATGGAACAAAAGCCACATATGCAGTTCCTCTGTTTCCTCCTAAAACCACAGCCTTTGGTTGCCTGCCATTCTCACTTGTACTTTATCTCATGTGTCAGCATTTTACATACATTTTCCTTCTGCCAGCATAATCTCCTATGTGAGCCTAATCCTGCCAAATTTCAGCATTGTTTAGCCTTCCAAGACATCTTCTTGTGTCATACATTCTTTTCTGGTATCATTTTGAAAAGGACTTTCTGGTATCATTTTGAAAAGGTTGGAATTTAGACCCCATTGAAGCTTTTACCCTTGCTGGCTAGCATATTCTTGGACTCAGATTCCCAGGAGCAAACTGCTGAATATTTCCTTGATACCGAAGAGTCTTATCTCCATCCATGCACAGTGCCCTTTTCAGGGTTTTGACTCAGAAAACCAGGTTGTACGGCACAGCTGACACCTAGGACATCTCAGTACTGGAGAAAAGGGTGAGAGAGGTGTGGCATCTGTCACCCAGAGTCATTAAACCTAAACTGCCTCAGGGAAGATTTAAACTTGACATTAGGAGGAACATTTTCACAGAAAGGGTGATCTCTCAGTGGAATGGGCTGCCCAAGGAGGTGGTGGAGTCACCGTCCCTAGAGGTCTTTAAGAAAAGGTTGGATGATGTACTTGGTGGCATGACCTAGATATTAGGGTAGTGTGTTATTGGTGGGATGGTGTGTTGGTAGCAGGATGACAACAGGTTAGGTAACAGGTGATAGGTTGGACTCGACGATCTCTATGGTCTTTTCCAACCTTATTAATTCTGTGATTCTGTGATTAGCTCAGCCCAGGGACAATAGAGTGGGCTTTGGTTTATTGCGTGGTTTACAGTCAGCATGGCCCATTTTAAGGAACATTCCAACAACAACTATCTTTAAAAGAATCCTTTATCTCTAACATGTGCACAGCACAAAACAACACATGCTTCACAGAGACAATAACGCTGTGCAGAAAAAGCAAGTTACTGGAGAGATCAACAACCTGCTCCCCAATATCACAACCACATAGGACTCAAACAACAGGTCTGAGTACCATACCTGCCTTGGGGCTTCAAAAGGACACACATGTCCAAGGAGTTATTTCCTTCTAATGGAAAGCATGGAGTGAGCTCTGTATGATGTCTGGAACCTCACAGGGGCTCACATCTCTCTTCCAGGGTGGCAACTCTCAGACACATCACTGACAAGCTCCATCTTCTGCCATGCAGCTTCAGACAGTGCCCAAAGGCATGGGCAAGCCCTCAGACTTCTGGGAGTACAGCTGACTCCTGCCCAGCTCCTTTACAGTTGTACCAGAAATCTTTAACAAAGCCAGTAATTTGAGTACGGTTGCTCCAACTGGTTTGAGGAATGGTTTGCAAAATCAGCTTTCAAAACAGCAAGCACAAGGGTTAACTCCACAACAACTCTAAGCTTCTTGGAGGACATGAGGCAGTTTTCCAATTTTGCAGCCCTTGGTAAACTTGACAGAACTGTTTAGCTGGACAAATCAGGTGAATTATTTCTTACACAGATGCTGTTTTGGCCTTTACCTTAGTCTGCTTGTTCAGTCATTTTCTGTTTTTTTTTTTTTTTTTCATCTTCCTTATAATTTAACTTTGATAAGTGCTTGTGATTTGTTACTCCTCCCCACTCCCATTCCACCCCACCTCTAAGTCAGAGGGAGCAGGAGGGAACAAATAGAAAGAAGCCTGTGATCCTGACAGAGTGATGTAGTATTGGGGTGCCCTCCTAACCTTGTGAAAATTGAAGCCTTACCCTGAAAGTTAAACAGTCTTTATTCATCTTTATTGAGTGTTTACACTGGGTGGCCTTTTGAAGCCAACCAAAGCAATGCAAGGGTTGCACACTACTTTTAATGATTTTGTACTTGCTGCAGAGCAGGGGAGAAGTGGTAAAATACAGAGTTGATGCCAGCACAGCAGTATTGATATTTTTAATAAAGCTCTCTCGCAGGCTTTGCTCTGTGAGAAAGTGTTTGTCTGACCTCACTACTCAACTGACACTGATGTTGGTAACAATTTTGACACTGACTTCAAACAGATTTTTTTTCTCTTTTTTCTCTTCTCACCTCCCAGAATTGTTGCAAGTGCTCAAACTGTCATCCTGAAAAAAACAGAGCAAATATATACAGGAAAAGTTGCATTAAATCCAGTCTAGTCCTACAAAAGTTTATGAAATGGCACCCTGTTTTCATGGAGGATGAGGATCTCCTACTGGAATTAAAATTGGGGAAGTGACTACCTGCCTGTCAGCTGACAAAATGTCAGGAAAAAAAACCTGATGTACCTACTCACAGGAGTGAGATACAAACATATGCACACACCACTCCAGGAACCAGTTCCATGCTTTGCTCAGCCCATGGAAGCTGGCCTGCAGCGGGGATGACTTTTCTTGTTCAACAACTCACTGCAGATACTGGGATAACACCTTTCTGGAATAAATCTGGTGCGTTTTTGAGAGGCCCCTGGCTAGATCTCTGCTGTATCTTCCGGTCTGGAGTAGCCAGACAGCTCTTTCCTCTGCAGTTGGCTTCACAATAGTTCAAGACACAGGAGGGAGCCTTTACGTGCAATCAACCCCTGGATTCCCAGATAAGCATATCCCTGACCCCGAGATCTTCCATAGGCTCGCTGTGCCACCCATCTTGATGTAAATAGTGCTGAGACCAATCCTATGTACTGGAGTTGTTTCCATCACTGTCATAATAACTATGCATGAACAACACTGAAGAGAGGACAACAGAATAGAACAGACTTAAAAATAAAAGCAACTACACGCAGTGTCAGAAACTCCAGGTAGAGGATCAAGACACTAAGCCAGATGCTTAGTAAACAACTGAGTCGTTATAGCGATCCTTTACTAGTTGTAGCTCTGCCCAGGACTAATGTATCTCCAGTATGAGAACAACAGGGAGTGTTATAAAAGGACCAGCAATGAGGAAAACATGACTAAATGTCAAACTCAAAATGGCATGAGCAAAATACGTGGCAAGTGGGAATCTTACAAAGGTTTCACAGCTTCTTGTTTAGAAGGATATACACTGCCACCGCAGACAGGGAGCAATAAAAACAATCGATTGGATCGCCCACACTGACAGAGAGAACAGTCCTGTCACATGCGGCTAGATGCTTCCTTCCTTATCCTGGCCATGGATAAGGGTCCCACCATGTGAACATATTTTTGCCTCCTTCAGGCACCTTTAATCAGCCTCAGTGGTAGAAAGCTGTGCCTGAATACTAGACACTTCTTTTCTTTTTTAAATTTTATGTATAGGTATTCAAAATATTTTGAAATCTTCCTGTAGTAGCATCAGTTTTAGAAAGAAGGCTATCAAAACCAGAGGGGTTGGTGGGTTGTGTGGCACTACCGGGCAGTATGTACTACAAGGTCTCCTGCTGCTCGTCTGTCCAAAAGGGACCAGAGATACAAAGTGGTTCAGTGGATGTTTTCCTCATTCACTCGCTGAGCGTTCCCTGTATGTATCAGTCAGGGATTTATATTGCCTAAAGAAAGAAAAGCGGGAGTTTTGTTCAGGGAGCCAGAAGTGCCTCAGCCTCTCTTGTGAGGCAGTAAATTAGCACATAGCCCTCACTGGTGAAAATCCATTTGACTTCAAAGCAGTTGTTTGGATTTGACACCACGCCTGACCACTGCAGGATATTTGCAGGCATTGAGCATTGTGTTAAGGGTTTGAAATTTGGCTGAAAATAAATCCCCTCCCATTCCAGCCCGTCCTCAGAGATCAGAGGGGCTTGATGTGGCTGGGTTTCACTTCTTGTTAGAAGTAAATCATCATCATCATCAACCTGGTCACATTCGGTAGGAACTTTCACAATCACAGATTCAAAAATACCAGAAATACAGATTTGGAATTGCCATTGATAAATGTACCAGCTGTGACAGAGGTCTAACAAAAGCAATAATATTGTGTTAACTGGGGTAATTGTAATTGTAAGCCAAAGCTTATCAAGGTGTCTTCACCTGGGAGAAGGCAGAAGAGAGTAGCCAGTCATCCGTCTGCAGGATTTTTTTTGGTCTTCTTCCTAAGTAGGTGAAATTTCTACCCTCCTGATATATAACCCACATTTATCCTTCTCCTTGCATACAGCAGGATCTAGGTAGAGAGTTGAGTCATACAGTCATATATGTAGCAGCATGTCTTTCATTAAGATTATTTGCACATGAAGGGATGCGAGTTTTAAATTAATCTGCAAAAAGTTACCTTTTAACTACTTTTCAAAATTTCAGTTGTTTGACTTTGTTCAGTAATTCAGAACCAAAGCAGGACCAACTTATCTCCTAACCTCCTTCAGCCAGCTCAGCCTTTCTTGATGTCAGCTCTGCAGATCTCCACCTGCAAAGATAACACAGAATCTATACAGTGTGTGACAGAGGTAATAAGCCTTAGCCCTTGCCTAAATCCTTCAGGGAGCATCATCCCACAGTAAGTCTGGAGCTGCCAGCGTACTGTTGATTGACTAGAGCTACATGAAGTTTCTCAAACAGAACACTCTGCTTAACATTCTTAATGCAGTTTTAGGTATCCGAAAGTATTTGCAAATTTATTCTGGCTGGTGAAAGAGTATGTGGGACAGAAAGTAAGGAACACCCGTATACCTATTTTTTTTTCCTTGAAATGACAATTCAAATGAAAATCACGGCATTTTTGAATGTTTGAAAGTGCATTTAGATTAACTGAGGCATCTAAATAGAAACAAAATAGTTTATCCCTAGTGAATTAAAGAATTCATTTCACATCAACTGTTTATTTTTCCCTAATTGTCATTGTTTAATTGTAGTTATGAAAGGGGGGGAAATAAAATCATTCCAAGGTGACACAAAAATCTCTCACCTATTCAAGCCTAAAGAAACACTGTAGGCTATCCTGCATTTCAGGCACTGTTTCTGGCATTTTGGAAAACGTGAGCAGCTAAAAGAGAGGCAGATAAACATGAGCTTAGGCAATCTGGCTAACACACTGGCAAGCCCTTAGAGTTTTCCCTCAGAGCAATGGGAGCAGAGCAACACAAAGATGGATGAGAGGACTGTGATAACCTACTTCTGAATAAGCCAAGTTGCTGAGAGGGAAGAAGCTTTGTAGAAGGTTGCTTTGATTCACACAAGACAAATGTTCTTCAGTCCAGAAAGCAAACAAACCAACCCTACTACAAAGAAATGACAGTGAGCCAAGCAAGTAGAAAGAACAGCAAGAGAAATGAGAGCAGTGATTTAATCACATTTCCCCACTGCATTTTTCATTGCTGAAGGCTTTTCACCAGCTTTAACTGCGATGCTCAAACATTGATTGAGGATGGATACACGTATTCTGTGGCCAGCATTACCCAGCAACCAATGCCACCAGCACTGTTCTACTCGTGGTTACACAAGGTGACAACTAACTCGGAGTAAGTCCATCCACTTGCCTGGATGCTGCCTGGTCTTATTTCAGTTGAGTAACAAACACAGGAGAAGAGCAGAATGGACATTCTTATGAGAGCAACCACCATGAGAAAGGGAAAAGGGCGGGGGAGAGTCAAAGGCATAAAGTCCTTTGCATGAAGGTGAAAAAAGCAAAAAATTCTGTCCAAAACCTTGTACTGTCAGCAGCCTTGGAAGAGAGGCTGCAGCGTTCCCAAAAATCAGGGTGCAGCTGACACATAGCAGCAATCACTTTATTAGGCTGAAACAATCGTGCTGCTTTCCACATGCATATTTATGCAAACGAAGCAGGAAAATAAACGGCACAGCTTTCCAAAGATATACATTTTGGTGGGGTTTGTATCCTTTTTCAGAGCACTTTCTGGAAATATTCCAGCCTCATACAGTGCAGCATTTAAGGAGTCAAATGTCTTCTTGAAAAACAAACAAACAAACACGTGTTTATGCACTTTGTTATACTGGGGGTATTGCAGAGAATTTTATTAAGAGGAATGCTTGGACAGAGTAAAAATATGTAACTCAAATCTCAAAGAAGACAAATTCATAATTCATTGTTACAAATAAACATGATGAAAAGACAGCTCCAAAAGCTAGAGCCATTTGACTCAAAATTATTACATTTCTGCGGGAGTTTGACCACTCAGCACAGTTCATGCTTCTAACTGTGATCGCTTGCTATGACTTGCTCAAAAAGGAGCTCCAGAGCAGGAATTTTTTACAGCAGTAAACCCAAGAGTAGCACTGCATGATGACCAAGAAAAGTACATTGCAAACAGGTCATAGATTACCCACAAATGAGAATCAAACACACCCCACACACAAAAAAGACCCCCCAAAAACCCAAACAAAAAACACCCATCACAAAAATCATGAACAAACAAGCAAACCCCCCCTCCCCCAATATATGGAGAGATTAAATTATTTCACTTCATTAATTTATTTCTTGTGTAACTTTCATAGCTGTTTCAACAAGACTCATTAAATCTTCTGAAACACCTGCTTTTTTAAAGTGCCACCTGTCCCCTAAAGCCACAGAGAGAGATTTGCTCTTACAATGAAACTTCAAATGAATGACAATTTAGGACTGTCTGTTAAGATACGGAAGAGTAACCATTTCTTATAAAAATAATTCCCACATGAAAACTAGTAATTACCTTATTGCAGAGCAGAGAAGTTACACGCTTACCGATTTTTTTTCCAAATCTGACAAACAAGATGAAGATAAAACAACACTTCTAGAGTTGTACAGGTCTCAGGTGAGCTCATTCTCACAACCTGAAAGCTAAATCCTGTGGTTGGAGAGGGGAAAAAAAATCACTTTTCACTGCACTGTGTGAGCTTTTCCGCTTTCAAAGCCAATTCTCCCTGCCAACAACTCCTCATTGCTAACAGAGGAAGCTTGGAACACCCATGTTAATAGGATCCATTCCTTAAAAAAAACCAAAAGAGAAAAAGTGATAGGAGAATCCCACGCAAGATATCAAGAAGTAAAAATGTGATTGCAAGACTAGAAGAAAAAAGGAAGAAGAAAAGAGGGAATTGGAATTCGTTATTAACTCTTAAGGATAGTATTAGCTCACCTTTGCACGTAGAACATAGTCCATGTCCACTAGTCTTGGCCTACAGACCACCGCTCTGCCATTTTCCACCTAGAGAACAGTTTTTCAGCCACATACCTGTTTAGAGAGAGCAGTATGAGAGAAACACTAGCTTTGGAGGGTCATTGGAAAATGCTGACAGCAGACAGGCATGGCAAGGTGCTAACATGATGGGGGGGGGTGGGCGTAAGGACACAAGAGGCAGAGAAACACCAGCACAGCTGCATATGGCCTTGGTAAGACCTTGCTTTGAAGATTGCGTACACCTCTGGTAACCTCTGCTCAAGGAAGATGAATTTAAATCAGAAAACACACAATTCAGCCCTGGTGGGAGGCAGTGACCAACTCTTATGCAGGATGGTGGAAAGTGTTTACTTCTATGCAGATTTTGTACATAAGAACTGAAGTTAAAAAAGGGAGCATAAAGATGTTTTTTGAATAAGGGAGGTAAAACATTTGCAGAAATTGTTGAGAGGGGTGGTAACTGCCGCATCTATGGAAACAGTCAAGGACAGGCGGGATGGAGCTCGGAACAACCTGATCTACTTAATGATATCCCACTTATGGCAGGAGAGTTGGAGTAGGTGGCCTTTAAAGGTCATTTACAACCCAAACCATTCCGCAATTCTATTATTTTTTGTCATATATAGCCCTGAAGATAAATCTCAAAGAAAGAGAGAAGGTGGTTAACACTCAGAGAAGAGCCTTTTAATTTAAAAGCAGTAGGTCAGGGTAAGCTGCTGGTGAAGGAGTTGCCAAAAAGACTTCTAAACACCTCAGGAGAGAAGGTCTCCAGCCATCCTTCCACACGGGACAGCAGGAAAGCACACTGCACTCAGGGCTGAATCAAAAAGGGGAAGGCGACAGGAGTCCCACGGGCAGAAAATACATCCAAGTGTACTCAGGCACTCAAGTCTCCCAGGCAGCTTCCACCTCGCTGCCAGGGAGACTGGTGAGATGATGGGCGGCGTGGCTGTGGAGAGGGTTTCCTCTGAGACTTGGAGATCCACTACGGTGCAGAAACGCAACAGGGAGCGTGTCACTGCCCCAGTCACAGCGTTAGAGTTTCAGACCAGGGGTCAGCACGGCTCTAACAGCCCAGGACCAGACGAGAATCTAAGACAAGGACAGGACTTCCCCCAAATCCTTTCAGGCACCCACGCCAACGCCCATCTCTGCTCTGCCCTGTTTTCCCTTAACAGCCCGGTTAGACGTTGCCCAAGGCTCGCAGACCCGGGATCTCGGGTCCCACATATCGGAAAACGATTCCGTTTGAAGCGGCAACGCATGAGAGAAGGCACCGGGCGCTGCCAGAGCCGGCTTCCTCGACAAGCGGCGGAGGGGGAAGCGCTTACCCCGCCATCGAGGGGGGACGAAACCCCACCTCCGCTTCACAGCCTCGGGGCACGGAAACCTGTTCCGCTGCTCTGGCGCGGTGAGAGGGAAACTGCGCGGTAGCCCGTGGGCACGGGGCTCCGTCGGGGCTGTGCCGGGACGACCCCCAGGGTTGCAAGTGTGCGGCCCCCCCCAAAAC
>WEKX01015782.1:77065-88711 GCA_013390025.1 Pitta sordida | reverse complement strand
GGGTCCCAAGGTCTGGTTAGGATTTCAGAGTGCCAGGAGACAGACCAAGGTAGCTAGGATACACGCAGCATCATTCCAGTAGGTACCCAGAAGAGATTTCCTAGTAAGTGGGAGCAGGTTCAGGCACAGCGGCTTTAGGACTGGAGCTTTGGATATCAGCGACTGCCCTTTTCTTCTGGTCTGGCCCCAAAGATCTCCTCATTTTCCCCAAAACCCTGTCAATCAGCCAAATTGATTCTCACCACCATAGGGAGAGGATGTGCAGATGGTGGAAGTAGCAGCAGAACTGGAAGAAAGATCAAGCGTGAGTAGGCAGCACTGATAGATGATTCATTTATTAAGAAAGTCACACTCGAGCAGAGCGATTTGTGCGAGAGACTCTTCATCAGCGTGACTCAGAAGTTCACAATCTGGCCCCAAGTACTTCATAGATGTCGCAGCAAGCCAGTAACATTTCTCTTGGTAACTATAGAAAGCTCCGTGAAGAACTGATGCCACAGTAATCCTTACATGTTGAGTTTGTGGGGCATTGCAACCAAACATTTGTGTTCAGCTGGCCCTAGGATTCAGATTAAGGAAAATCAGTCAAGATTCAAGGTAGTTGCGTGCATGCTACAGAAAAAGTTTATTTTTGGCCCAAGAGCCAAGGAAAGAGGGACGGCAGTGTCCCCTGCCCTGCCAGGTGCCAAAAGAGAACTGCCCAGATTTGTCACCAGTCTTTAACCCCTTGCCTTATGCATATGCAAATCATTCCATGAATATTCATCCCTTCAACATTATGTCATGGATATGCTCTCTGCCATGAGTCCTTCAACCAATCAGCTCCAATGTTGCTCATTCTTTTCCTCTTGTGGCTAACACTTTTGTTTACCTTCAGAGACTGCAGGACAGCGTTTTTCACCCTTAATATTCAACATAGTCTTAAGCTTCAACAGGGAAAGTTCAGACTTGATATTGACTGGATTTGGAGCGGGTTGCCCACGGAGGTGGTTGAGTGGCCAACCTTGGAGGTGTTCAGGGGGAGGCTGGATGAGGTGTTCAGCAATATAAGCTAGATGTAGATGCTAGGTTAGTTGGACTATAGGCTGGACTAGATGATCTTTGAAGTCCTTTCCAGCCTTATCTGTACTGTGAATACTGTGAACCTTAACTCTCAGGCCTCCTGAATGATTTTGAAGTCTACTAATCCTTCTAAAATTCACTAAATTTTCACTAATTCACTAAAATCCCTAAATCTCTATGCCCTTACCTAACTCCCTAAATTTGTAATTTTCTGAATCTCCAAACCAAGATTTGGCTGTAGACATATCTTCAAAACATAATCTCTCTGCAGGGTTTATGTTCCTCACTCAGTCCTGTGCTCTGTCTGTAGTTTCACACAGCCATTGACAAGCATCTTGGGTCCCTGGGGTGTAAAATATCCCTTGGGTAAAAGCAGGCAGCCAGTGCCACCCCCACGCTAGGCAGCCATCCTTGTCTCTGAGCTGTCAGTGAGCTGGGGGATGATGCTGAGCCTCTTGGATGTGCCCGACCGCAGGAATGGTGAGCTGGGAGAGCCCTCAGGAACTGACTGGAAGGTTTCCACTTGGCACCGGTTTGAAAAGGTCTGGTGTGCAGTGTGCTGGGTAATTAATTTTTTTCAAAATGATTCAGGTGCTAGAATTTGTGTAGCTGCAGGATACAGATGTGGGGCATGGAGGTGAGCACAGGTGCACCCTCAGATAACACTAAGGCACAGTAAAAGGGGAAATTACTGTGATCATTTGATTCTTCTTGTTATATGGGAAAAATAAAATATTAGGGAATTCAAAAGCAAGCACCATTTTTTCCTGTTCTTTCTGCGGTATTTTTATTACTTTTTCTTCACCAGCTTTCATCTGTGATGATAGTTTCCAAAGCCTGTTTTACAATGTGGAAAGTATTTGAAATGCATTATAAAAATCTATGAATATGCTGCACAGACATATTTCAGACTCTTACTCTTTCCCGAGAGGCATGCTATTGCACTTCCATCTTTTTTTAAGACTGTGAAGGAAATGATTGCCCGTGCTGTTCACAAGACATTTTGCAAGCCTTTCTGGCTTAAGACGGAGTTAAAAGACAAGATATTAAACATAGCCAATAATAAGCAGAAAGTGCAGTGGTATTATGCACAAGGCTCAATGATGCTATTGATAAAGCAGTTGCATTGTACTTATCTTAATAGCATACTCACTCAAACTATTTTAAAAAGATTTTTTTTTCAAATCAGATGAAAAGTTGGTATTATTGTGTTCACAATTTGATAATTTCCTGGTGCTATTTTAGGTGAAAGTATAATTATTTATCAGTTTCTCAGCGTGTAAGGATTACTCATATAGAAAAGCTTTCTGTAGGACTGCAGTTTGTGAGAACATTCTACACTCCACATAAGCATCAAAAGTGGGAAAAAGAGATCTAACCTTTACCTGGAGCTTAGAACTGCTCTCTTTAAGTTAAGTGAAAGTGCTTTAGTAGTGATTTAGATTTTATTAGTACACTACAGTCTGCTCTCTTGCCCTTCGCACCCCCCCGTATTGTGGCTTCAGATCTTCGCAGCATGATTTTTTAGTGATGAAGGAGACCTCTTTTCACAACTGTGCATGCATGACCTGCAGGCAGTGGTGGCGTGGGCGGCAGCGATGCAGTTGTCGGTGGTGGCACGGCCGCCATTCAACGCGGAAGTAGGGCTTCGTGGAACCCGATTAAGACTGTGGGTCCATGATACAGGAGACCCGACTGTAACACCATGAAGCTGATTTTACCCCTACAGTGGAAGGGCAGCAAGGTGAAGGGGTTATGTGCCTGAGTTTTCTCTGTTTTAATTGCATGTGATAGGTGATAAGCTATAGAGCTCTGAAGAGACAAATACACATCCAGAAGGAGTTTTGAGGCAAAAATAGGTAAATTGATAAGCAAAAAGCACTGGTGTTTTTTGTTTAAGCATTGAGACGTAAACTTCAGGTGTCACTGCAGGTTCCATTTCTGTGTTGAAGGCCAAGCTGGATGAAGCTCTGAGCAACATGGTCTGGTGGAACTGATTTGAGGATTTAAAAATTCTTAGATTTTAGTGAGATGGATACAGTTTGGAGGCTTAGAAATGTAGAGATTTTAGTGAAATAGCTAGGAGATTTGGATGTAGATGAATTGGTAGATGTTAAAGGCATTTGCCAGGCCTGAAATTTAAGGTTGAATATTACAGACAAAAATTCTGGTTTCCCAGCACAGAATGATAAACAGGACAGAATTTTAGTCAAAACAGGAACATTGGAGCTGGTTGGTCAAAGGCTTAAAGCAAAGTGTAAATTTATGACATAATGGGAGCAGGATAAATATTCATGAGGTGTTTTGCATATGTTTGCATATGCACTTAAGGGAGGGGAGAGAACTGGGGTGAGGTTTTCTGCCATTGGCTTTTTGCCATTGACTTTTGGCCTTTTGAGATGCTTAGGAGGGAAAGGAAATTATTTGCAAGTTTGAAGGTGTTTTTCCCTTGTTCCTGAGACCAAAAATAAATCTTTCTGTAGCTTGCAAGCAAACCTTGACTCCAGAACTGATTTTCCTTAAATCAGAACGTATCCTTGCCCACAGCGGGAATGTTGGAATGAGATGGTCTCGAAAGTCCCTTCAAAAGTAAACCAGTCTATGATTCTATGACCTTTAAAATTGTCTGCTGCAGGTCTAATGGCAGGGAAATGGTAAAACGTGGTATCAGTGTTTGTACCTCAGAGACCTGGGGCAAAACCCCCCACCTACTAATCACTTCTTTGGAAGTGATTGGGCTGGTACGGACTGGATGGGCTGGTATGGTTAGCAATACTCCTGTGGCCTATGATTAGAAATCTTGAATCAGCAGTCAACAGAGGGAAGACAAAATTATGATTATTCAGTCACCCTTATGATCATCTTTTTATACACATGAATTATTTACATAGCACAGGATGCTTACAAGCTTGTTAATTAAAACTTGGTTTTTTCCTTCAGTTATACCCGTAAGACCTCTTTAGAAAATGTAATCTTTCTAAAGACTTTTGTTTCATGTTCATTATGCCACGTTTTGTTCAATGTTATCGTTCATTGTGTATATGGTAAATCCCCCAGTGTGGAACACTTGTGGGAAAGGATTCCTTTACACTGAGAGTTTCTTTTAAGGGAGAGATGGGTGATAGGTCTGTTTTGGATATTGATGCCCAGAATCCCCAGGAATCCTCTTTTTTTTTTTTTTTTTCAGATACACCATTATCTACCTACTCTCCCGTTTCCAGTGTGGCATACTCATTTCACCCTTTTTTGATCTTGCCCATTGGCCTTTTTCCTGAGGTCCTGTCTCCCACTGCAGAATAACACAAATCCTGAACTTAGAGAGTCTAAACTGCAGAAAAAGACTGCAAGGCTCTATTGTGATACAAATGATCAGCAACATAAATTGCTCATCACTCACTGCTCATCACATTCTCTGAAGAGCACCAAAAATAAGACACTTATTTATAAATAGCTCAGCCTGCTAGATTCCAGTGAAACTCAGTTTCATGTCTTCCCACCATTTTGACAGTGCATATAAATACGTAACATGTTGTTATATGGAAGTTGGCTGTGGCACAATGTCCTCCTTGGGTGTTCACAGCTCTTAAAGGTTTACAGGGAAAGAATAAGTGGCAAATTTAGACCTGCAGTGGGATGCAGCAAACCACATGATTAACAAAAGAATGATGCTTTGTTTGACAGAGAATGGGAGCTTGTTGCCCAGAACATGCTGCCCTTGTATGTATTCCTCCTCAGAAGAGTGCTTTAGGAGGGAAATGAAGTGAGAATTCACTGTGAATAATACATCTGATAATAATAGACCTGTATTTTCTGCCTGGAAACCACCTGAAATTTCTGGAGCAAGCATGAACAGTGTAAGCATTAGAAATGACAGCGTCCCAGAGCATTCCAAAACATCTGAGAGTACTTCCTTTTACTTCACTGGCTTTGAATAGCAACCAGGTCGAGGTACTCTTTTGGTTGTATGGCTCAGCCACAGGGTTTTTTCCCCCTTCAATCCAATAAACACAGGAATTGAAGATGTACATGGACTCTGGAACTTGCAAATAGTGCAAGTGTTTGATTTTGCTGCACATTTCCTATGAGCATTTTCCTAATGTAATTTGATTACTGGAGTGTTCATGAAAAGGAAATGTTGAGGAGAACAAGAACAGCTGAAGCGAATCATTTCAGTTGTGTGTCTGCCTGCTGCTTCTGATGCATCATTAAAAAAATCCAAATCAATATACTCAGACTTCATTTACATGTGGTATAGCTTTGCTTTGAATGAGGAACTAGTCCAACAGGATTTTGGCTTGTTGCTGCAATACAAATACTAATACTGTGTGCTGCAAACTTAAGACTTCTGTCAACTCTAACCTTTAATTTTACCTGAATTTGCCTTATTTTCACCTTATTTTCATTCACTAAGATCAAGAGTAATTCAGACAATTCATCTTTTTGTGGATCCATATTATGCCAGCACTGTGAGAGCGAATGCATGTCTTCTGAGAGTCATACAGATTTATTACAATCTTATTGGAGAATAACGAGCAGCCAAATAGTTTATTGCTGTCAGTAAGAGGGAGAGAAATGGCTCTGCAGTCTGACCATTGAACAAGGGACTCAAATGGGAAATACAGTCATCTTCAGTGCAGTTAAAACCATGTGGGAAAATACCTTGAGTTGAGTACTGGAATAGTTACTGGTCCACCAGTCCAGGCATGGAGAAGCCCAGAGATATTTCTCTCAAAACAAACCTTCAACAGAAGATCTTGGTTTCTGTGAATCTCCCTTTTACCTTTTCTTCTCACTGCTGGATGTGTGTTTCACTCCAAGTTACCAGGCACTACGCAGAACACTCATGGTGTAGCAAAGCAATAGTACAGAATTCAGAGCTTATGTTTTTTCACCTTCTTTATTTCCATCCCAGCTCACTCAAGTGTGTAGAAGTATAATTCTACACAGTACTATAATAACTGTAATATATTCTCCATCCCTGGAAGTGTCCAAGGTTGGATGGGGCTTTGAGTAATGTGGTCTTGTGTAAGGTGTCTCTGCCCAGGGAAGAGGGTTGGAACTAGATGTTCCTTAAGGTCCCTTGAATCCAAACAACTCTAAGGTTCTATTTCTTTTGGAAAACGGACCAAGACTTGCATACAAGTGCTGGCATCAAGTCAAAAATGAAAACTGAAAAATGGGACAAAGAAAATCCCTCAACATCCCTGTGTTTTCTGTGGAATATATTTTTTTCTGATTATGTATTTTTATCAGAAGTTCTCTCTCCCTGAAGCAGTACTGCTTCCTGCAGAGAGAGACAGCAGTTTTGATCATATGTTCTTGCCAAACTTACAGGAGTGGTGATCTGTCTTCCCTTCCTTTCAGGTTGTCTGGGGGAATTAGATACTCCTCTGCAACACTTCCCCTTGTTCAGAGCGTTAAAAAGAATCATGGTGCTGAAAATAGTCCATGTGGTTTCCTTGTCCCCAGTCTTGGTTCACCAGACTCTGCAGAGTCATTGCAGATTATTTGCATGGAGATGGATAGACGCAAACATCTTACTGAGCTTAGGGAGACATGACGCGTCCGTATTTTGTCAAAAGCGCGTATCCTTGTTGAACTCCCAGGGCGCACTTAATTTTCACTGGTTCTTACCCTCTCCTTTAGGAGGATACAATCACCCACTCAAGGAGCAGAAATAGTGCATGACTAAGTATGTCACGGAACAAATGATTAACACTAAGTAGTTTGTGCAAGCTGTTTGCAAACAATCCACGTGCCGACAATTATGCTGAAGCGATTTTGTGAATACCTAACTTAAACGTATTTTGCATAACTTAAGACTGGCTCCCAGATCATTAAACTCATAAATTCTGTCTTGTTTGTTGAATTCATGAGTGTCATTGTTTCTTCTGGTCCCTGGAACTGATAGTGCAATACTTGACTGGGATATTAGTCCTGTAACACTGGACTGGCAAAGGCTCCGATGACTGAGTTGCTGTTCAAAAGGAGTCACAGCTGCTGTGCTTTCAGAGTTTGCAAGTCACTTATAAGTTAATTTGTAAGTTTGTAACTGCAGAGGAGGGCAGACTACACAGACAGATCCACTAGTACCTCTGGTGCTTTCAGATTGGCAGCTACACAGATTAAAGGTGCTGTTTGCCCCAGCTGCGCCCAGATGACCCACACACCTGACCAGAGCTTGGTGTGGCTGCCTAAGAGCACCAAAACACTTCACAGGGTGTTCATTACTGGGAGTTGAGGGCCTCTTTCTAAGCTGCAATAGCTCATTAGCCACCTTCAGGTCAAAGAGTTGACTTACACAGAGCGTTGCATCCGTAGGCATCATCCCATGGATCAGAGCAGGGAGAGCTGAGCCGTGAGGATGAAAGCATCTTGTATGTCTGTAGGAAGCTCAAACACAGACAAGAGTTTATTGATTCATTTGATTCAGAGCGTTTGGGAGCCTTTTGGCTCACAGAAATGTGCAGCCCTAGCAGATCCCAAAGCTCAAAGCTCTTAAAAAATAAATTAAATACCCGAGGTGCTTGGATAATTGGTGCTTTGCAATGAATGTAGTGGTTTTTCAGGTGTCACAGCGTTTCATAAATGCTACGTAACTCTAAGGAGGAGATGGTTCTTAAGGTGGGATTATAAAATATGATAATAGGAGGATACAGTGGCAGTGGAGATTTAAAGGATTGCAACAGAGACGATAAAGGCATTATCAAAAATTAGATTTGTAAAGACCTTTCCCATCATGTCCATGCTGCAGAGCTTTCTTCCCATCGGTAACATCCAGTCTACTAAATTGTTGCTGTTACTTTCATTACAGTCTCATAAATGAAGCTAACTCCTGTTAATCTGCCACAACAGTTTTTTCCCCATTCCCACTCCAACAACGTAAGGTAACACTACAAATAATTTTTTTGCATAAGTAGTTAGGATGAAGGGCTTTATTTACAAAAAAGTGAATTTGATATTCAATTCCATTTCAACGTGTTGTTCACCTACTTCTCTTTTTTTTTTCTACCAGGTTAAAATGTATATTGAACTTCTCTACCATCAAAGCTTGTGCCTAGTAAGACCAGTATCCTGAGTTATTTATGGATGGACACATTGCTTAAAGCCTCAGTTACCATTGCTCCACTGAGTTGAAACTTAGTAAAAGGAGAATTAATATGTATGATTCGTATTTTATAGTGATTTACAAACTCTGTGCAGTCACTTCATTGTTGGTTTCAAGGACCATGCTAAGTGCAGAGTTAAGGAAACAAGGAAGCAGTAATTGATGCAAGTATTTGTGGGTAGTAGAGTATTTGTGGGATGAAGGTATTGTGTATTATTGTGTATTTTCTGTCAGGGATTTAGATGAGCACAGAAGACTGAGTCACGAGTAGGAGCTGAAAGTGCTCACTTCGTGTCTTGCACATTATAAATCAAACAACGAGACAGAGATGTTGGTGATTTTTGGCACATTCTCCCAAACCTCCCGACAGTACCAGCTGTAAACCACTTTCTGCCCTGTGAGGTGCCTACTAGAGCAAGGTCTCATTTCATGAATGTACCGAAGACTTTTGGAATACAGTGAATCATTAGTAAGTTGCTTGTCCAGTAAAAACTGTTAAGGAAATCACATGCTCGCATGAACACCTCCTGATGAGGTGTTATTAGGAGGACACACCAGTGCATTGTGAGGAGTATAATGGTGCAAATGCCCAACTTATTTAACAATGTTCCATAAAATATATGTCTGTTAATTTTTATATTCTGTTATCTATTGAGGCAGTTGTGTCTAGCACAGCAAAGAACAGGAGATTTGAGCCTTTCTGGCAAAGCATTGGTATATTCTCCAAAATGTATGGCTTAACCCTTTTTTTTTTTTTCCATTTTTCCCCTCTGATCCCTCCCTGAGTAAAAAGGCTGTGAAACAGTTTAATTGCTGCATGCCTTAAGATGGGTGAGAAGCCTGTCACTCTCTGTGAGCTTTAACTCCTATGGCATTGCTGAGGGTATTATCCTCATTTTTACAGATTTGTTTGCAGAGGGGGCACAGAATGAGGCAGGGATTTCAAACCGTATTGCTCAGTTTCTATATTCAACTGCCAGCCAGTGCCCTTTCCTCCTCCTCCTCCTCCTCGTCCTCCTCCTTCTCCTCCTGTGTGTGCCTTGGTAACGGGCTCTGCGCAGTCACACACTTTTGTGGGTTGTTGCTAAACACTTTATTGGGAACTCAAATGCTTCTGCCTTCAGCAGCAGGGGGGTGGGCACCTCCTGGTTGCAGGATCATGCCTGATTCCGTGTTTCACATGCTCAGAAAAGCTATTTCCAAACAGAACCACAAAACCTCAACATGGTGTGCTTGTCTTTCAGGTTTTTGTTTGTTGGCTGATGGCAATACGTTAATTCAGTATTGGGAAAGAAAGGTGGGGAACAGTGGTTTACAGTGAATAGGAGCCACTAGGCTTTGCTGCAATTTTCAAAAGTCAGATTCTTGTCTTCTGCTGGAAGGGAACAAGTCTGCAGCTGAGGACGTAACAACATTACACCCCTTGGTTTATTTGGTTTTACCTCCTTCTGAGGAAAGTAGAATCACTGCCTAATCAGTGAAAGGTACCCAGCGAGGTGAGGATGCCTGTGCAGGATGAAATAAGCTGGCAGGGCACCACTGTGGGCTTCGTGTGGGCAGCAAGAGGTATTTCACATCCACTTGGGACAGCATATCCCAGTATCCCATTCCCTCTGCCGACTCTCTGCCCCACTACATGCAGAATGTATTTGTTTAAAAAAGAGATACTTGATTGGTTTTTTTCCCCCTCTGGTTGTCCCATGTCCCTAGAGCCATTTCTAACCCTTTTTTTCTAATTTCTTATCTTTCTAATTACATCCTTAGTGTGTTAAATAAGAAAGAAGGCTGTTTAAATTCTATTCCTGATTTTAAGCCAAGCCACGTACACACAAGAATTCACCTCGGAGCTATGTTTTTAATGCCTAGCCTCAGAAAGATGAACTACTAACTTAATCTACCCTGGCCTCATTTAATAGAGTTAAGAGATCAGGCTTTGCAAGCTTAATTCTCAGCTTTCTTTCATACGAAAAATCAATATAGAACAAAATGCACTTGTAGCTAAAATTAATCCTGTGAAACATGCTTGAAGCAAGGCCCAGCAGAAGAGGATGCGATGATGAGCTGGTGCTGGTTTTCTGAGGAACGGGACATGGGTCAGCATTAATTTCCCCCGCTGTATATTGCCATATGCAGCTATCGTTTCGTTGATGCTTGATACAGCACTGTGATCAGCACAGGCCTTGGGTATATCTCTGGCAGGCAGGGACCTGTAGAGAAGAAGAAAGTAACAACTTCTCAGGGGCACAACTGCTGAGGTTAGGGGGAATGTAAATGCTCAGGAAGGGTTAAAAACACTTTAAGGCGCCATGTTGGAATAGTGCTCCATCAGATTGTATTCCTTGCTGCAGGTCTTGATGTTGAGTAGATTCTAATTGGATTAAATGCTGTGCACATCTTCAGCTGCTTTTGTAAAACGGGATCAAACACCTTTTACCAACATAGCATGAGTGAGTCTTCTCTATACCCTCTCTCTCTTTATTCTACATTTCCTTCCAGTACTAATTTTTTCTTGTTTAGCCACTGATGGCTGAAAGGTTACATCATACAGAAAGTGTACTCGTAGCCTCTCATGCCTCATGGAAAATTACCATTTTCCATCACTGTGCTGCAGTATGTCCATCTTGTTTATGGGAAGGTGGAAGCTGGTGTAACAGGGCAGAGATGGAAATGCTGTTGCAAAAGCCCTTTATGTTGAGGAGCCTGGAAAGGGAGTTGGACCAAGGAGCCCAGTGTGTAGCAGTGCTTGGCAATGTGCATGCTAATTGCAGCCTTGGTTGCCAAGTTCTCTGTCAGCTCTTCTGCTGTGTTAACAGTAGAAGAGCAAGAAGAGCAAGGCATCAGAGCAAATATTGCATGCAGTTAATGTGAGTTTTAGAGACCTTTTCTATATACAAAGACAAGAATTTATTTGTAACCTAATTATAGTCTCAGCAGTCATGCCAAAGTAGTATTATTGGTCCCCATGATGCTAACACCATTTTCAGCCAAATTATGCAAGTAGTACAGCTCATTCTCAGTAACGGTTCAAAATGTCATATACAGAGTTCACGTATCTTTTTTTGTCGTATTCTGGGCTCATCCCTCCATGGACCAATGGGTTCCCAGATAGACATTACAGATGTTCTTCAGAGAGACAGAGCATGGGTGTGTAAGTGTGTGTTTTCATGGCCTGAGGGGTGTTAGTGGCAAGTCGTCTGTGTTCCAAGATTTCTAAAGGCAGAAGCACTAATCTGATAGTGGGACCTTCTCCCATTTTTGGTCACTTTTATGGGTATGTTGGTGCTGTCTGCATGCCTGTAGTATTTATTTGGTCATTCCTCATTTGTTTGCAGTTTTACCTTACGTCCACATTTGTGGTATGTGATACATTTTACACATATCAAAGAATCACAGAATCACAGAATATTATGAGTTGGAAGGGACCCACAAGGATCATCTAGTCCAACTCACCATCTAACACCCGTACAGAGACCGAG
>WEKX01015782.1:56392-75992 GCA_013390025.1 Pitta sordida | reverse complement strand
TCAGAAATACCAACTTGCCTGGTTTACCCCTACCCTATGTTCCCCCTTTTTCTCCTGGTGGAAAAGGGAATATTACATCTATTGTAAGAGAAGGAGGGGTGGGGGGAGAAAGGTTGCCTTCTAAATGATGCTTCCCTTGCAGTTCTGAGCTTGTTAGTTAGAAAATAAACCCTTTATGTTCTTTATTTATAGTTTTGCCTTGCTTCTTTTGCCTGTGACCAGTTTTATTTTATTTTCCAGTTTTATTTCCCAGTTTGTTTTTTTCAGTTTTCTCCTTCAGGAGAAGTTGGGGTGGGTCTCTGGCATCCAGCCAGGGTCAAACCATGACAGTTGTTCTGCAGTTGCTGTGTAATGGCACACAAGACCATCTGTTCCATGACTTTGCATGGGACTGAGGTTAGGCTGACTGGTCTGTAGTTGTTAGGATCATCTTTCCTACCCTTCTTGTGGATGGGTGTCACATTGGCCATTGTATGCTTGTTCCTTTCTCTGTGTAAATCCAATTTTACTCGGGTTCCAAGGCTGTGAGCAGTGACCAGTAGCTGACCACTGGTGAGCTGTGATTTTTAGCCCTGGCACGTCCGGTGCCTTTGTGTGCTGACAGTGTTCAGGTTTCTGCTGTTACCTTGTGATAGCACTCCTGGGGATCCTTGATACAGCCCAGTTCGGTTTTTCTTTTCATCACCCTTCAATGTGATATTTCCTGATAATCCAACTCACACTTTATGACTGCCTGGTCACACCTGTGTCCTTGATCTGGGTTTGTTAATAATCATTCTAAAGTGAGCGTTCTTCCAATACCAGACACATACAGAGTGCTCTGTTAGCTGCTTGAAGTTTTCTTTGAGTTAAGCCAGCACCACTGGTGTGTTATCAGAATTTCTTTACAACAGTGCCTTCCTGCGTCACACCTCAGGTGTAAGGAGCAAGGAGACAAATTTCAGCAAGCCCAAAGTGCATGTATACTGCCTGCTCCAAGGTGCTACTGCTGTTTTGGGTCTGCTGCTGTCAAAAGTTGAATTGTTTGAAGCAAAAATTAAAGAGTAAAAAGCCCCTCCTCTCTGCATTAGCTGAATAACACGTATTGGAAAACTCAGACTGCCTGCTTGGGAGCAGATTTAAAACAGATTCCTTTGGAATGGTGGCCAGGATGTGCAAAGTACCAATGTTTGTGACTCCTTCTTGACATAAGAGCACTTAAATGCCCCTACACAGCCTGCTGAGAACCTTTGATCTAGCTGAGCAGATGTTTATCCTTAAGGGAAGAATTAAATTCTGCTAAACACTGTTTTCCAACCATCCAGGCTTACAGTGGCATTCAGAAGAAACCCAAGAAGATATACTTTGTGGAACAGCCAGTGTATTTTCCATTTTTTAAAAGTGTGGGAAGACTTGTCATAGGGCAGCTGCAGAAGGATGTGAGGAGCCGTGCTCACAAACATGACAGCCTAGCTGAGAGCAGCCCTAAGGAATGTGTTACTGGGAGGTGATGGAAAGAAGGCCTGGGGTAGAGCTATCCAAGATCTCCTTGCTCCTGCTGTCAGGTGCTCCCTCATTTCTGACAACCTGATTCCGTGATTCCTGGTTCCAGTTGTTAGCCATTTATAAAACAGTGTCATGCGGTAACAAACTGTCCATTCTGGCTGATATCCACACTCAGCATCTCTTGGCACCTTTTGCCCAAATGTTTGCAAAAGCTTTTCAGACATTGGTTGCAACCGTGTAGCACTTGGGAGTGTCACAGACACAACAGGCCCGGTCATTACTTTCTCCTGTTTGAATTGTTCTATGAAGCAGAGGTGGTTCTTAAGAATTTCCCATTGCCATTTTAATGGTAGTGGAATGTCATGGAGAATTAGTGCAGTTTACAGGTTCAGAGGTTATTCCAAGTTGATAGGGACCCACAAGGATCATCTAGTCCAACTCCCAAGCAAACGCAGCGCGGGACAGGCGGCGTGAGACCGACGGCTCCCGACTGGCAGCACAGGGGAGGCGCAGCACATGGGCATGAGCACCGGGGCTGGGGAGGGGGCGGGAGCAGCAGCGTGGGGTTTGGGCTGCGAGCATGCACGGTCAGCAGCTGCGGACGCGGCAGTGAGGACAAAGAGAAATCCAGGGATTTTTGGAGTGGTCTCCCCAGGCAGAGAGGGCACAGAAACGCTTCCCGTTCCTCTCCTGTACTGCGAAAGCCCGTAGGGAGGAGTCGAAGAGGCTCCCCAGTGCTCCTGATTGGGTGGGGGAGGAGTGAAGAGCGTGGCCTGCATGCATATGAATGACCTGCATGTATTTGGGAGTTTGGCATTTCACAAGACCTCTGACATGACCCGTTTCTCACAAATGCAGGGGTATAACTGTATTGCAATTTCTGCAGTGGGACAGATAATAAAAACAATAAAAAAATGTTTGGTAGCCCCTTTTTTGATGGCAGGAAAGGAAGAAGCAATAGGTGTGCCCGTAGACTTTAAAGAAACAGGTTTTAAGCCTGAATTTTGTTATTTCAGCCATGGAAAAACAGTGTTCCTTGTTATTGAATCTGCAGCACGTTTGCCATGTGTCCGGTTTTAGGTTTTTTGCTGCTTTGGCAGCGAGGGGGTTAACAGCTCAGCTCTTGCCTGGGCCCTGTTGCTGCCAAGGTCATGAACANAGAGAGAACTTTATGGAAGGGCAGAGAGATGGTTCCTACCCTGGATCTGGTCAGAAAATACCAACTTGCCTGGTTTACCTCTACTCTATGTTCCCCCTTTGTCTCCTGGTGAAAAAAGGGAATATTACATCTGTTGTAAGAGAAGGAGGGGTGGGGGGAAAAGGTTGCCTTTTAAATGATGCTTCTTTTGCAGTTCTGATCTTATTAGTTAGTAAATAAATCCTTTATATTCTTTACTTATAGTTTTGCCTTGCTTTTTTGCCTGTGACTAGTTTTATTTTCCAGTTTTATTTTCCAGTTTTTCTCCTCCAGGAGAAGTTGTGGTGAATCTCTGGCATCCAGCCAGGGTCAAACCACAGCACCATGGAACTCTGTAATGCTGTGAGTCCCCACAGTGGCAGTGAAAGCCAGAAGGTGTTTTTACTTCAGTGGAGCTTCCTCTGATGTAATTACATAGCCTGTTTTCTCTTTCATGTTTCTTATCACAAATATATACATATATGTCAACACTGCCTTTGCTCATAGTGTCAGAGGGGAATAATATTTTCTGCATTGTTACTTACTTTTACTTAGTTAGGAAAACAATATTCGCATACATGCTTTTAAGTCTGCTAATGAAGCTATTCTAATGTCAAAGAAAATGTCACCAGGACCATGCCTAATTAACATTACAGATTGCGTTGAAGAGATAAATGGCCAGATCCTTCAGGGATCAGTCAGCCCAGCTCCAGGCGCTCACGGTCACAAGATTTACACGGGCTAAGAGGATGGGTCTGCAGATTCCTGAAATGGAGGCTTGGAAAATACTGCCTTAATGAAATGCAAACCGTGTTTCAGTTGTTAAATGGACCAGCTCTCTCAGGTGTCTCAGACAGTGGAAAAAACCGGTAAAACTGCTCTGGTTGGGATACAAAAAGCAAATAGGTTGTTACAGTCTCTGCTGATGGACAGGAGTAGAAACACATCAGACCGTGCAAAGCTTAATAGTCCATGAACTGCTTGGTCCAAAGCCCACTGAAAGTCAGTGAAAAGACTGTCAGTTTGTGAACCAAAGGCAGTTAGGCAGAAATTAAGGATTCAAGACCTGTTCTTTACCAAGTAAACACAGAAGTCAGGTGATCATGGCTGATTTACAAAACAGGAGCTAATAATGTCCAATACAAAAACAAGCTCTCATGGACATAGAAAATGTTTTTCTTAGTGACACAATGTAAATGCAAACACATTATCAAAAATATAATTAACATTATTCAAGTGAGGTTTAGTAGTCTGTGTAATTTGAGCAAAAACTGATGCAGATTGTACAGTCTTTAATGACAGCTTAAAGTCAAATTGTAATAAGGCAGCTGAATTTCCTTACAGACTTCAACGGGCACTTTAACTGAAAAAGTCAAACTTCACTACTTTCCAAAATGAGGTAAAGAAAGAGGTTACCTGAGAACTTTAATAAGGATAGATAGGCACAGTTCATTACACAGATATTATCTCATAAATCTCTATTCCATGATAAGTGCAAAGTTATTACCATCTAAACTGTTAAGTTGTCAGAAGCCTTTGCAATGAAAATAGCCTGTCTCAGCAATTACTAGTAACTACTGAATGATTGAATAAATAATTTGTGGAACTTCCTCATTAAAAAGCAGCATTTTTTATTTTAAAGAAACACAAATCAGTGAAAACTACATAAAAGCGTTAAGAACACTGTAATATTAAAGGCTGTATACGGAAATATGGCTTCTATGTAGTATTTTCAACTTCAGCCTACAAATGGCAAATAAACCTTTCAAAATGTAATTAATGAGGCATTAAATCCAAAGAAACGTTCCCTTCCCTGAGTCCCAGTGCAACGGAAACATTGTTTACCGTTCATCCCCAGTGTCTACAGGGGTATTCTCATGGTGCGCTGAGAATTAGCTGAAAGCGAAGCAGGAGTAACACCTTATGATGAAATTTTATGTATATTATTGTATCAGAAAAGTTCTGTAGGCAGATTTGCAGCCTCCATACCCTCAACAGAGAAAAGAGACTGTTTGCTACTTTTTCCAGGGCTGTTTACCTTTCAAGCACCTTAGCAAGGAATTCATCAACTAATAAATCATAGTGATGATAATTGGTTACATCAGTGCATCTGTGGACCAGTGAAAGTGATGGCTGAAGCACTGATGGTGTCACACTGAGAAGCAGTTTAAATTTCAGGCTCAGCCCAAGCCAGGTTATCCCAAATACACCTCTATTCAGTGAGGAGGAGCAGTGTCTCAGTATGAGAACAGTCTGTTGGACCACACTGACACATCGAAGTGTGTCACACACAACAGGGACTGATGCCAGAGCTCCTGAGGACTAATCTTGTAATTGTGGTTCTGTAGGAGAGTCCAGCCCTGCTTCTGAAAACTCCAAGTCAGATGGAAACTGCCTTCACCTTCCTCTGAGTAAAATTTATTTTGTCCATTTTCCTGGCCCTGAGGTCGTTTTCACTTCCTCTGGGCTATGTGATGCTACATTTGCCATGGGCCCAGGGTAATGCCCAGTAATCCTCAGGTGTGGATCTTCAGAATATGTTACTACAGGGAGAAGTGTGCTGTAGAGGAGCAGAAGCAACCTTGTGTATGTGAAACTGTGTGTAAGCACCGGGTTTAGCATGAGGACACAGAGGTCTTCAAATGCTAGGATACTCCTGCATACTCCTATTGATGATCTCTGAGTGGAATGGGCTGCCCAAGGAGGTGGTGGAGTCACCGTCCCTAGAGGTGTTTCAGAAAAGGTTGGATGATTAGGGTAGTGTGTTATAGGTAGGAGGGTGTGTTGGTAGCAGGATGGCAACAGGTTAGGCAACAGGTGATAGGTTGGACTCGATGATCTCTATGGTCTTTTCCAACCTTACTAATTCTGTGATTCCTCAAAATGTGCTGGGACCGAAACTGCCAGTGCTGGGTATGAGAAAGCTCGTTGGCATCTGCCAAAACCAGACCCAGGACAACAGTACAAACACACAAGTCTGTGCTTTTTGTTTTTATTCAACAGGATGGACACAGCTGTTACTGCAAACGTCTGTCACTCATCAGCATGTGGTGGCTTTTGTGCATCCAATAGATTTTGTTTTGTTTTGTTTAGTTAATCGCTGAGCCTAAACCATAATATCTATCTTACTGTGTTTAGAGTGCTTCTGAATATACTGAAGATGCTTGCTTCTCCTTCTATGGGTATGGTCAGGTTGTGTGCTGTCATTTTTATGTGAACAGTGTATATTCTGTGCATACCGAATAACTCATTTCTTCTCTAACAGTCAAATTAACTAAAGCTTGCAAAGTTTTGCTGATTTTGGAGGCAGATCATTATGTAATAAAATCTTCTTATTTCTACTTGAACAGAGAAGACACAAGGAAAACCCTTTCTGCTCCCATCTGTTTGCCGTGAGAGACAAACTAGAATTAATTTACCCCACCATCTCATAACTTCAGAAAGAAAGTTTGTGGCGATTCAGTTTACAGAGACCAGTTTATCCAAATCAGCTTTTTAAACCCTTATATTGTGCACAGTGCTTTTTTGTTTCCCATGAACTAATCATGTATTTTAATTAGTAGGCAATGTTTTCCAGCACGGAACTCAGATATTCTGCACAGGTTAGCTTTTTGTGTGCTCAGTAACTTGTCCTGTATCAAAGAGTCGGTCCTCTTGAGTCCTGCTGCAGTACATGATGTGTATCGATTGCGGAAAGTGATCCATTTAATTAGCTTTTTCATACGTCTGTGTAAAAAGAAAAAAGGACCACAGATACCAAATCCAAGAGATAACACAAAGAGCTGAGAACATCTTCAATTACAGAATTCTCTTTATCAAGGTCTGAATTTAGACTATCTGCCCTGGAAAACCGATGATGAGTTCACATAGCTGCAGATTAACACAATGAAATTTTATTGCTTATAAACACAATTCTTGAGGACTTTGAGGGCGGGAGGTGTTTTGATTATTTTACCCCTTACATGTATGTGGGAGAGCCTAGGGTTTTATTTAGTAAAACTAGTGTAAATTGACTATTATCTTTCTATTCCAAATTCAGATTGACAATTCTAAAATCCCTGCAAATGGGAGCCTATAATGAACAGTAAAATACAATTAAAACCAAAATGACAGCATTTTATATCAACTTTTAAAGGTCTGCTCCCTTGTCTAATACATGTTAACTACTGAAGATATAAGAGCAAGATGAACAGACCTGAAATGTTTAGAAATGTAATGCATAGAAAGATGAAATCCAAGTAGGATACGAGATAATAAGAGGGGGCATGAATGCAGAAAACCGTTGACATAACATCCCAACAAAGTTCTCGCAAATAAAAAGGTGTAACAGGCGTCATATTTTTTGAGAAGTCTTATGTAAAGTAATATGCATAACTGTTTTAGGAAAGGTACAGTGAAGACTCTTGTGTTCTCAACTAAAATCCGAAGTTGAAATAGTATATAATGTGCTAGTTGAAAACCTGCTAGAAACATTTTGGAAGGGCAGAGAAATATTTCATAGCAAAGTACCAGAAATTGCTTGGATTCTTCAACATTTTTCTTCCTTACTAAAATAGCAGATTAAAATTTAACTTTATTTTTGAGAGCAGGGAAGGGAGGGAAATGAGAGTAAGGGAAAAGAACTAATCAAATAATAAGAGAGGAAGAAATATTCTCCTTCAGAGAACAGAGGAATTAGCCTCACATCCTTCATCCTTTTCTGGAAAAGGTAAAGGCAAGGGCAATGGTGTTACGAAATAGAGTGGGTTAAGTTCTTTTATATCATCAATGAAATGGAAAAAAATGAGTATGGAATGCTTATTTATCCAATGTTTTCCAGCTCAGAAATCACAGTCTGCATATCTTAGCCTCTGGTGCATTCAGTTACATGTCCTTTACCAAAGAATCAATTGTGTCCTGTATAGTTGACAGTACGTAATATGTCTTGATGGTAGACTGTGATATATTTCGTTAAGTTATTCTTACGTCTAAAAAAGACCCCAACTACCTGAAAAACAAAACGAAACAAAATGAAACAAAAACCCACAAAACAAAATGAAACAAAACAAAAACCCATAAAATCAACACCCCACCCCCAAAGAACTGAGGAGGTTTCTTTATTTTTTTTACTGTTTACCAAAGAACATTTCAGCATACATTTGTAAATGGGTGTGGCACAAACCAAGGCTGATCTTGAGCAGTAAGGAAACACCTTCTCATACTCCTGCTAGGAGAGCAGAAAAATCTTTGCTTGAGAAACCTAAGAAATCCAAAAGGTCACATGGATAGAAAAAAATATGAATTCTTGGAAGCAGGCTCATTAGTGACTACTGAAGTTGAGTCAAACTCTGGCTGAGGAAGCTCATGAATGAGAGTCCATTTAAGCTGGATGGGTATAAATTTTTGTGTTTCTTACACAGTTCTCTTGGTTGACATGTGGTTACTTTGACCCTAAGGAGCAAATAAAAATTAAGCAAACTCGTTAACTTCGTGTCCAGTATATTTCTGATCAGTTCTTTTTCATGTTTTTAACCACAGAATCCTCTTCACCTGCAGATGAGTTTAGAAAACTCACTGAGTTCTGATGCTGACATCACTTTCTCTATCCTTGCCATGAACAACTGGTATAATTTCAGCCTCATGCTGTGCCAGGAGGAGTGGAACATCACGGATTTTCTCTTCCTCACGCAACAGAGCTCCAAATTCCACCTAGGATCCATTATAAACATCACAGCAAACCTCACTTCAACCAGTGACCTTCTGAACTACTTGCAGCCTTACCTGGAGAACATAAAAGATGCAGCATCGACCATGGTGATGTTTGGGTGTGACATGGAGAGAACACGAAGGATTTTTGAAATAACCACACAGTTTGGCGTGATGCCTCCAGAACTTCACTGGATTATTGGGGATTCACAGAATGTGGAAGAGTTGAGGACAGAAGGTTTGCCACTTGGTCTCATCGCTCATGGCAAGACAACAGAGTCAGTCTTTGAGCATTACGTACAGGACGCCATGGAGCTAGTGGCAAGAGCTGTAGCAGCAGCCACCATGATCCAGCCTGAACTTGCTCTGATTCCGAGTACAATGAATTGTATGGACACAGATGAAAGAAATATCACGTCAGGGCAGTATTTGTCAAAGTAAGTTTTTCCCNCACCCAACAGCCCACGAGTAACAGGAGTTCACTGTACTTGTTGTATGCATACACACAAAAAAATCTCTTTCCCCTCCCACCGTTCTCAGTGGCTTAGGTACCATACTGTTAACCCTCACTCATACACATATTTATTTCAGTATTTCCTCCTGCTGCTCTACTTCTGGGCAGATAGGGCAACTTAAACTTAGCCACAGAGAGAGGGTAAGCCAACTGTAGAAGAAGACACTGTTCCACAGATGTGGCGATGATGTAGTAAATAGAGGCTGTGTTCTGAAACCTGTATTTATGTTTGTGCACATAAGAGGGAAAATCAGGGCTAGTGGCAAATCTTCTGACATTTTTAAGATACCCAAAACTACACAAAACACAGAATATTTTCATTATCAAACCAATTACACAGCATAAACATGTGTTGCCCTTGCTAGTCTGTTTCTATGGAGAAGAGATAAAAAAGATGCACCTTCATCACCCCAGAGGCTGCTGCTTCTGGTGAGAGCACTCAGAACTACAGAGTGCTCTCTATACTGCTTGTCATTGTATTGAAGTTATTGTCATCGAAACTGCTTGGGGGTTCATATCTGGAAATATTCTGGGTTTTAACAGATGAGAGGAAAACCTGCATGGTTCTTTCTGAAAACAAACAAAAATATGTTGGCTAATTATGTGAATTCATCAGGAAATTTACATCCAGTGACTGTTGCATGTTTCTCCCCCAGTTCAGCTGGTTTTCAACCTACAGATTTTGTTGGATGGAGTTAGGGTAAAAGTTCTTGAGGCTTTTTGCCTGTGGCTTTTTTTTGGGAAACATAACTTTTACTCGGGTATGTCTGCACAATATTGTTTTAACAGCACTGCCCTAAACACAACCTTTTGAGGCCCCTGCAGTTCCTCAGTCACCAGTCACCCATAACTTAGGGGTCAAAAACTCCCTGCTTCTCAAGAGTGAATCAAGCCTTGGGAGTAAACACTAAACAGTATGCAATATATGACTTGTGGTGTTAGTTTTGTTTCCTTTTTCTGGATATTTTAACTAGATCATGCCAAACAAGTAAAACTCAACAGAGGCTTCTTAAAGTAACAAGAGGACAGTAGCTTTTTTAATAGCTTTTTGACGGCTAAAGAACAGATGAAAAAAAAAAAGGAAATCAAAATCAAAACTCTTAAAATATTCATGAAAAATAATCATCATTGCTGTCTACAGAGAAGTATTAGCATTTTCATGAACGGTGACTGCTGTACCTTTCCACAGTATCACAATGTTGATAAGGTTGGAAGAGATCTTGAAGATCATAAGTCCAACTTATAATACAACTAAAACCTAACAGCTGTAATATTTATATCATGGCCCTCAACACCTACCCTTAAACACCTCCAGGGATGGCAGTTCAACCACCTCTGTTGGCAACGCATTCCAATGCTGGATCACTCTTTCAGTGAAAAACTTCTTCCTAATGTCAAGTCTAAACCTCCCTTTTTGGACCTTAAGACCATGACCTCTAGTTCTGTCTCCAATGGCTAGAGAGTAAAGACCAACTCCTGCCTGTCTACAACCCCTTTTTAGGTAGTTATAGACAGCAGTAAGGTCACCCCTGAGCCTCCTCTTTTCCAGACTAAACAGACCCAGCTCCCTAAGCCACTCCTCATAGGGCTTATCTTCCAGTCCCTTAATCATCCTATTGCCCTTCTCTGAACTTGTTTTATTTGGGGAGAAAATAAGCAATTTCACATCTGTGAATTTTTTTGCCCCTTCATATTGGTAAAGGTATTGAGGAAATGAAAGAAAAGATCATATGCTTAGCCTTTTTTTCCCTAGGCATTTGCTTGTGAACCCTATTAAAGACAAAATAACAGGTTAGATAAACCCTTGTCCTAAAACACTGCAGCTGTTTTCATAGTGGCCTGATGGCCAGAACTGTTGTATTTATGTCAGCATATTAAGTATGAGAGGCACTATTAAATTATCAGGTGTGATGCACTGATGACTTCACTGTGACTAGCCTTGTCCATCGCACCAGAGCTTTTAGGAAAGTGGTTTGTGCCTCCCAAGATGCAACTTCTGTCTGGTGCTTAATTCAGTGTTTACCAGTGTGGGACTTTTTCTGTCTAAATGGACCCATCTGTCATCATACATAGCCTTGGAGCTGCCATGGGTGGGGATGGAGAAGGGGCTGGAGAAGGTACTGTTCACAGATCTTCACCTCCTCTCCCTGAAGAGGGTGGATGAACTGCAGCCCCACACTCTGTCACAGCCAGATCTTTTGTTGCCAGCACTGATCTCATACACTGGCTGTGCAGACATTTAAATGCACTCAGGAGCAGAGTAATGATCTGGTACATGGCAAAGCATGCTTGTATCTGTGTGGATGTGGATATAGATGTACAACCCCCTGAAGATTATGCAGTTGTAAGTCACCATCCATCATTCCTTTTAGAATGAAATTAATTCACATATCCATTCTTGCCTGCTCATGGGAGCATCCTTGTTGGTGAAAAAAAGGCATTAAAATTGCAAAGACTCCTCTTATAGCTTCAATTAGTCTTAAAGCTTTAACTCTGCTTCTTGGGTCATTTCATCAACTTGCTATTTCATAGATTTCATAAAATCCAGGAATGGTTTGTTTGGGAAGGGACCCTAAACACCACCTGATTCTACGCACCCTGCTATGGACAGGGACACCTTCTACTATAGTGACCAGCTTGCTCAAAGCCCCATATAACCTGGCCTTGAACACTTCCAGGGATGTGGCGTCCACAGCTTCTCAGGGCAACCTGTGCCAGTGCCACACCACCCTCACAGGACTTCCGGAGGGCAGACTTCAGACTATTTAAGGATCTAATTACCAGGGTACCGTGGGAAACAGCCCTTAGTGACAAGGGGGTCCATGAAAGCTGGACATACTTTAAGAATGAGCTCATGAAGGCACAGGGACAGGTGGTCCCAATGTGCTGAAAGATGAGTCGGAGGGCTAGAAGGCCAGCCTGGATGAGCAAGGAGCTCCTGAAAGAACTAGGGGGGAAAAAAGAGGGTGTATGGCCCTTGGAAAAAAGGGGAGGTAGGTCAGGGGAGGAAGTTGTCAAGTCATGTAGGAGAAAAATTAGAGAGGCAGAAGTCCAGATGGAACTCAAACTAGCTGTTTCTGTAAAGGACAATAGGAAATGTTTTTATAAATACATCAACAGCAAAAGGAGAGACTGCAACAACCTTCACTCCTTATTGGATGCAGACGGGAATAGAGTAAGCAGAGATGAGGAAATAGCCACAGATACTTAATGCCTTCTTTGCCTCTGTTTTTAACAGCTGGACTGATTGCTTACAGGACAACTGGACTTCTGAAGTGGAGGAAGAGGTAGGGGTGCAGTATAACGCCCCTGTAATCCTTGCTGAGTGGCTTGGGTCTTCATAAGTCCATGGGACCTAATGGGCTCCATCCTAGGGCAATGAAAGAGCTGGCAGATGAAGTCGCTAAGCCACTCTCCATAATTTACCAACAGTCCTGGCTTATCGGAGATGTACTGGAAGACTGGAAATTGGCTAATGTGACACCCATCCACAAGAAGGGCAGGAAAGATGATCCGGGTAATTACAGACCTGTCAGCCTGACCTCAGTCCCAGGCAAAGTCATGGAACAGTTAAGCCTGTGTGCAGCACGGCACTGGCAAAATAGCCATGACATTAGAACTAGTCAGCATGGATTTAGGAGAGGTAGGTCCTGTCTGACCAACCTAATCTCCTTTTATGATCTGGTGACTCGCCTGGTTGACGAAAAAAAGGCTGTGGATGTTGTGTACTGGGATCTTAGCAAAGCCTTTGTCGTGGTTTCCCATGGTAAGCTTCAGGAGAAACTCTCAGACTGTGGGTTGGATAGGAGCATTTTGTGTTAAGAAATGGTGTGATGGACGAGCTCAGAGAGTGTTGGTAAATGGTGCCATATCCAGCNCTGGAGAAGAGGAGGCTCAGAGGTGACCTGATTGCTGTTTACAACTACCTGCGGGGAGGTTGCAGTCAAGTTGTTGTGAATCTCTTCTCTCAGGCTGCCGGCACCAGAACAAGAGGATATAACCTCAAGCTCTGCCAGGGGAGGTTTAGGCTGGATGTTAGGAAGAGTTTTTTCACAGAGAGAGTGATCCCTCAGTGGAATGGTCTGCCCACGGAGGTGGTGGTGTCACCATCCCTGGAGGTGTTTAAGAAAAGACTGGATGGGGAACTCAGTGACATGGTCTAGACGATGGGAGGCTCGGATGGATGGAGTGTGGTGCCCATGGTTCCACAGTTGTGGGTTTAATCCCTGGGCGGGCATTCGCTTGGGAGTTGGACTAGGTGATCCTTGTGGGTCCCTTCCAACTCAGAATAACCTGTGAACCTGTGCACCTTTGAATGATACCTAATCTAAAGGCGCCCACTCTCAGTTTGTAGCCATTCCCCTGTGTTCTTTCACTACTAGTCCCTGTTAAAAGTCCCTCTCCAGCTCTCTTGGGCCCCTTTGGGCATTGGGAGGCTACTACAGTTTCTCCCCAAAATATTTTCTTTTCACTTGCCAATTTTAATTCTTTCAGTAAGCTTCCCAAGAAATATGTGGAATGACCAAGCCATCAAGCTTGAAAGAAAATAAAATAATTCAATTAAGTCATTCATACATGTACTACAAAGATACTGCTACTGGAGAATGGTAGTATGTACTGCCAAGGATTTAACGAGCAGTTCTTACAACAAAGCACATTAGAAACAAATAAAGCTGAAATGAGCAAATTACACGCTTTGGACTTACTGTTCAAAATGGAGTGGCTCTAGTAAAGCTTTGATGCAGGTATCACAGACTGTCAGCTCACATATATTGACACAGCATCAAGGAAATTCATTCAGCTATCAGACTCGAGGATCTAGCCCTTCACCATCTGACATTTTTACTGTCTCTCCATACAAATCTGTCAGTAGCCCTACTGAAGCAGCGCTGCTCAGATATTCTCGATGTGTCTCTGTAATGTCCAGCACTTGTAATTCCCAAAGATTCACATTAGAGAATTCTAGCTTAAATAGTGCCGTCAGATCCTCTTATCTGTTTCCTGAAGTTATTGAGTAAAGGAGTTTTTACTTGAAGTCCCTGGCATGAATTTCACTGGTGCTCCATACAGTGCATGCAAATGCTCCACAGCCGCAGCTTCTTGTATAAAAAACAAAGTGTTTTTGAAATTCTTCTCCCACATACTTCCCATCGCTTATTTTATTCACATCCTTTCAGTACGAAAAATACAAAACATGCAAATCAGCTGCAAAAATAACCCACAAACTCAGTAAGTTAGTGAAGTCATACATTTAAGTGCTACTAAGTCTCTCAGGTAACCGCTCCTTACACGGCCACAGGACAGGTATAGAGGGATGGTTTTGCCCTCCTGGGCATGCTTGTTTCTACTGTGAAAGTCAGACAACACAACATATAAATTCCACTGTTCTCATTCTCCCTTCAGAAAATAAATCCAATGCATTATTCCATAGTTTCGATTACTCCCAAGGTGCATTGTCCAGATACCCAGGTTGTGCTGTATGAGCAACACGGGGCCAAATTCATCAGGACTTTCCAACCTTATTCCACCTCAGGATGTTTCTCCCTCAGTTTTGTCATTTTGTGAGCTGCTAAAACTCGTTTTGCACACAATTCTTAAAAAAAAAAATCATACATCTACCAACACAGAATAGTTTTACTGTTATTGTCACAGCATATATTCCCAGCAAGGCTTGTAAAGAAGTTGCACACTTTTTTACAGAGACTTGGAGAGATAAAAATGAGAGAGATAAACTCCAAACAAGTTTATAGGTACATAAACCATTCTTTAGTGCTCAAGATTGCCTTCTCCTATAGACTTTGTCTTGATAGTGTTTACGTACACAAAAATGGAAGTACACCATCAGATAAGAAGGAAAAACGGGAGTAAAGGACAGAGGCAGACACCACTGATCAATGAAGTTATGGTATTATTTAGTCAACACTAGAGTAAAGGGTAAAGGATTTAAAGTATGAGAACCACATTAATGTTTATATATGAATTTTTAAGCAAAATTTCCAAGCCCAGATTAACACATGTACAAATTGAGTGCTTTTGAGAGTGTTGTCTGTATCATCTTTCTAAAGAAGGATTGTGAATCTGTCTCAGAGAATGCTGTCACACACACAACCACACTCAAAACTGAAATATTTACTTTCATAAATTTACCTTTGCAGAGGAAAAAAAAATGTGTGACCTTGAGACAATGAGAGTCCAGAGTTTTAACTGCTGAAATTCACATCAAAAATCATCAAAACTCATCAAAACAGAGGGTAAAGACTGAGCAGAAGTATGCATGCGCACACTTGAAATCGATTTATTCTTTTGAAATCAGTTTAAGGTTATTTTTTATTCTCTGTACCTATTGATAAACAATTAACACTGTGTAAAATTTTATGTCTTGCTTATTGAGGCTGGAATGACAGCCATAGCCTTTATACTTCTTTCAACACATACTTTCATCCAATTCTGAGGACTAATGTGAGGTATTACATTCTGCTACGACAGTTAAGTAGTCTGTCTTCTGAATGCCTTTTACTGAAAAGGAATGCACATGACTTACCTTACATCGTATTAGCAGCAATTTAACTCAGTTGTTTTTAATGGAATCACTCTACTGAGACTTATACAGCCCCTGCAAAATGTGTAGCAGCTTTCCTTTTTAATAGCATGCAGTTCAGCTGGTCATGGTGCTTACACTAAACAGGATTTTCTGCTTCTAAAACTCAATTCCTGCTGAATTCCCTGTCATTTTACCTTCTTTGATAATCACTTACCAAAAGCTGAATTCAACATACAGGAAGGACAGCTACTACCAAACACTGCCTTCCAATACAAAGGAGATACTCAGCCTTACTGTGATTTTCTGGAATAGTAAAAGCTCAGAATTCTCAATGTAAAATGTGGTGTGCAAAACTGGCACACTTCACGAGATCTGCTACAATGACAGCATTGCACTTACAGGAACATTTCTTTTGCATATTTTTAAAGAAACAGTTTTTTATTGGTTTTACCTTTTTTTTTTTCTTTTTTTTTTTTGGTAATCATTAAAACTGACAGTCCTAGAAAACTATCTTTCACTTTTTTTTCCCTTACTTTATTCTGAAGTGGCTAACAGTGATTTACCAATACCAAACTTGCATTTTTGAATCCAGATTGGTTCACTTGAGGGTGCTTGAAAGCTGTTGACAGCACTTCAGTAGCCTCTCTTATGTAAGCTAGATCTTACTGAGATTATAGCATTTTTCTTGGAAGGACATTTCATACATAATTTCCACTCTGCCATTTTCATATATATTTTTATCTAGGAAACTGACAAGAGATCTGGTGAGTTCAGCTTAGCACTAACCTATGTTTCATCAATTTTTGAGTTAAAGGTAACTGAAAAAAATTACTGTTCTCTTACTCATTTTTTTCATGACTGGTTCATTGTGCCATAGGAGAGCTGCTAATGATCCAGGCGTTCAACAGCATATTCTCCAGAACAAAAATTCATGGCTCATCTGCCTGCTTCTGACTAGTCTGCTTTCTCCCTCCAACAGGTTTTTAGCCAACACAACTTTTGATGGTCTCAGTGGCCGCATTAAGGTAAAGGGCTCCTCCATTGTCAGCTCAGAAAATAACTTCTTCATCTGGAATCTGCAGCACGACCCTGTTGGGAATCCAATGTGGACACGTCTGGGGAGCTGGCAAGAAGGGAAGATAATCATGGACTATGGGATATGGCCAGAACAGGCACAAAGACATAAACATCACATGCAACACCCCACCCGGCTGCACCTCAGAGTGGTGACTCTGATTGAGCATCCTTTTGTCTTTACGAGAGATGTTGATGAGGAAGGTCTTTGCCCAGCAGGACAGCTGTGCCTGGACCCCTCGACCAATGATTCAGGTGTGCTGGATAACCTGTTTGAAACCCTCCAAGGGGGGAATGACACCGTTCCCTTTGAGCTGAAGAAGTGCTGCTATGGCTACTGCATTGACCTGCTGGAGAAGCTGGCTGAGGACATGAATTTTGATTTTGACTTGTACATTGTTGGTGATGGAAAATATGGAGCCTGGAAGAACGGCCACTGGACAGGCCTGGTGGGAGACCTCCTTGCTGGGACAGCTCACATGGCAGTGACGTCATTTAGCATCAACACTGCCCGCAGCCAAGTGATTGATTTCACCAGCCCTTTCTTTTCAACCAGCTTGGGCATCCTGGTGAGGACCAGGGACACAGCAGCTCCTATTGGAGCCTTTATGTGGCCACTTCACTGGACTATGTGGCTGGGCATATTTGTTGCTCTCCACATCACAGCTGTATTCCTCACCTTATATGAGTGGAAAAGCCCTTTTGGAATGACCCCTAGGGGAAGGAATAGGAACAAAGTCTTCTCCTTCTCTTCTGCCCTGAATGTCTGCTACTCAATCCTGTTTGGAAGAACAGCTGCCATCAAACCCCCCAAGTGCTGGACTGGAAGGTTTTTGATGAACCTCTGGGCTATTTTTTGCCTGTTCTGTTTGTCCACATACACAGCCAACCTGGCTGCTGTCATGGTAGGAGAGAAGATCTATGAAGAGCTTTCTGGAATACACGACCCAAAGGTAATGCATGTCTGTTGTTACTGGCACAGACTTTTCTTCTTTCCACTGGAAATTCACTGCTGCGTAGTTTATGGTTTTTAATGAAATCAGAAGGCAATCTGTGTGGAAAATAGTGCTGGCACTACAATTATCACATGAAGGCATTTCAGTAGGAAGACTGAGTGAGAAGAAACCCATAGAAGTGTAGGGGGGAAGGATTTCAGAGGTTGAAGGCGGGGAGGAAGATGAACTACGTAATTGTGAGTTGCTCATTGCAGAGAAGAAAAGTGACTTCCGCATGCAGATTAAGGGCTTGATTTCAATTCCAAGTCAGTTTGATTGTAGTTATTTTGATCAGTTGGATGATTTGAGTCACTGTGAGATCTATTCAAACAACACAACTGCACAGCACAAACACAAAACCATTTATGTTCTCTAAATAGGATTTCACAAGTATTTCACTGGTCATAATGTTGCTGGCAAAGGCATTACTGGCAAAATTCCCTATGAATGCTAAATGAAATGCAGCAGAGCTGAAATATTTTGAAAAATCCTGCCTTATGCATCCAAACAGTAGAACTCACTTTATGAGTAGTCAGGAATTTGATTTGCAGTGTTGTTTCTGGTGGGGAGCTGTCATGAGAAGAGATGAGTAATGTTGTAAACAACCCATCCAAGTCCGGTCACTTTATAAGACTATGTATTCTTCTTTTATTTGGTACTGAGCAGTGACAGTGAAAGCATGTGGCAGAAAGGCTCATAGAGGGATGAGATGGCTGCAGGTGACACAAGAACATCCTCTTCACCTGCCAGTCACTCTAAGGGACAGGGTGGCAGCAGCAAATTTCCCTGCTTCATGTGGCACTTTCTGCAATTAAGGTGGGATTGCGTTATTCACAGTTTTGTACTCATGACCTAACTGCTGGTACAGAAACCATCCACTAGGGTAAGTGAATTGATACAATATTGTGCCACTATAAAGAGTAATTTTAATGACTCAGGACCTCAACATATATTTTGATTTTGTAAACCATGTTACTAAATGTTACATATGTCCTTCCAGACAGCAAAGGCCAAGCTCCATCCGTTACATTAGTAAGACCTTGCAATCAGACTAATGACCATGCAGTTTTGACTTTGTGAGTACTTTGTCTGACTCACTTCCTTCAATGTTAACTAGATTGTTTCTACCAAAAATATTTTAAACAACAGTAGTTTTTGTGGTTGGCCTGAGGCACTCCAAAATCGATCTATGGCTTAAAGCAAATTGCTTCTATTAATCTTCCCCTCCCAGAAAAAAATGTCATAAATATTACATTAATATCTTCATCAATGTAAGGCTCAAAAGTCCAGGAATCAATGTATATGTTTTATTCAAAGCATTCTGAACAACCAAATGAGAGCTTTGAGGTGAATTTCGCCAGCTTCAGTTGTATCTCTCTTACATTGTTGTGTTAGCCATAATGGTGGCTTAAAAGTGAGGTTAGTCCTGTCTCTTTGCATAAGCATCTCCTCATCCTTCAAATCAAACTGCATCAGATTGCATCCTATTTTTTCAGCACTATTATTATGACCACATATGGAGTTTTTAAAACAGGCATTGGGAAATTTCTGCAACTGCAAGAAAATTAAGTTATTCTAATGCTGCACTGCAAAGCTTAGCTGTTGAGTTAAAAAATTAAGCACAGATTTTTGAAATACATCAGGTGCTTCAAACACAGGTCTTGGTCCAGAGCAGAAACACCAACAACTCCTGGTTAGTAACCTCAGTGATTCCATTAAATCATTAATCATGAAATCAGTGGGTTTACTGGCCTTTCCCAGACAAGCACTTCTCTGCTTCATGGACCAGATCTAAACTTAGCTTAGTAATTTGGTAGTTTCGTTACTAGTACCCAATGTGGGATTAAGGCAATGTGCATTTTAAGGAAGAAGATTGACTGCCATTACATGAGCTACAGAACAGTTTCATGTATTTCATTCATGCATTTGCCTCCGAAGTCTTGGTATGAAAAAGCAGTTACAATAAAAAATGCACTCGTTTAACCTTTGCTTCATGCAAAGCCTGACCTGTGCCTGTTCAGAGTTCTGAGTCTGGGAAATGTTTGGGGCACAACAGTCACAGAGGTACCGACACCACAGTTTAGTTAGTTACTAAAAGCATTTTGTACATAATTAAAACATCTTTTGTT
>WEKX01015782.1:15927-50146 GCA_013390025.1 Pitta sordida | reverse complement strand
TTGTGGGTTCGATCCCTGGGAGGACATTCGCTTGGGAGTTGGACTAGGTGATCCTGTAGGTCCCTTCCAACTCAGAATAACCTGTGACTGCAGGGTTCTTTTCTTTGTACAGTTAGAAGAAGAATCTATAGAACTTGTATTTCTGTGCAGGAAGTCCCTGGGCATGGGAAGGTCATGATTCACAGTGTTGCAGCCTGATGATTAGTACATGGTAGTTTTCTGAGTATTAATGATTCAGCAAAGGATTTGAACTCAAGAGAACTTAAAGTGTCACAGTGACTAAAGTGAAAAACACTCAGACAAAGGTGGAATTGAGTATCAAACTCCAGACAAAATAAAGAATTGCAGAGCCTTCTCATGCAGGAATGAAAGGCACCTACAATTTATGGAGGTGAATTCATGGCTTCATTAGCTTCCCTGTGCAGTATATGGTGGTGAACATTTGACTTGTTTGGCTTCCCCATCACCTCGTTAATGATTTTGTGCAAAGTTACAGCTTTGGAGGCTCAGAATCTGTCCAGTTCAGATTTGTATCATTCAGATACACAGTTTATCAGAAAATGCACTGCAGCGTTCTACAAATCAAGTTTCCTTTCCCATTAAAACATGCTTTCTTATGCCTTCTGGACAACAATTACCTTGTTAGTATCTTTGCATATTAACCCCTCTTGCTCCAGGTCTTCACCTACACACAATGTCTTGGTCTGTCACCTATTGCCTTGGCCCCTCTTCACCTCACCATGCTGTTTGATCCAAAGAATTTACAGGTAGCTGTGGAAGATGTAATGCAGGTGATAAAGTTGTTCTTTCAGCACAGAAGGAATTAATGTGCTTTACCATTTTCCTGTCTCTATTGATGCCAGATTCTTACTTTCAACCTATATATACTTATATTTAATTTCACTTTTTTATAAAAGGGAAATCATCCCACCACCAGAAATAGTGACTGCATCATAACTGGGGCTCAGACCATTGCAAGAAATAATGCAAGTAGAGAAATATGAGAAGAAACTACTGAAGTAACTAGCAAAGAGCAGAGAATGGGAAGATGCATAAAACTGATCTAACCACCTAGCGGGTGGAAGATCATCGTATATCTGACTTAGCATCATTGAAGTTATTTATTATTGTACATGAAAGTTGCAGTCATTGTGATTTATATTAGTCTGGCTCACCTTCCTAGAGACCGAAGTCAGCTCTAGCCCTGATCCCATGGGTTTCAGGGATGCCAAGGATCCAAGCCCTCTAGAAAAAATAGTGGTTTTCATTGAGTGCATTTAGTTTTACTGAACACCAGGCAAAGTCAAACACTAATGTTTGTAACAACATATTTAAGGAACCAGGGCTACGAACGTTCTACCGTCTACAATGGGAAACCTCTTCTAATGAGCTAGTGACCCATTTACAACACAAACCCATTAGTATTTCTTCCTTCCTGGAAACCACAGAGCACTGACCTGGCCTCACAGGTTCAGGCAGAGGATTGTTTTCAGCCCTGGAGCCCAGATGACAATTGCCATATGGCCAAGGGGTAGGAGAACTGACCTTTTACTGGAAACAACTGAAACAGAAGAAATTTGTAGGAAAAAAATATTTTAAAGATGTTTGTTTTAATGGTGAGAAGACTACTTACACTTCAGGTTGCTGCTGCATTTGGTTTCCCCATTCAGCCTTCACTGCCTTGAAGAGATCTGTGATAGCTTTTCATCTGCAAACCCCAGACTCTGGACAGAGCAGCTCTTTCCCATTAATTATTAGCACTCACACAGGGACCATCAATACAAAGGCTTTATACTTTTAAACAGAGACCGAAGTTCCAGTTTCTTCTCATGTATTCTCTTGCTGCAATGGAGAGCATAAAATGTCAGCACTAGACTGTGCATTTGTTTCCAAATAGAAACTGATCGTTGACTTCTGTGCAGCTGTCAGGATTTATGCCAACTAGTGACCTCCCTGACTTGGATTCAAAGTGACGGAATTTTAAGAAAATCTCATATTATCTCGGCAAGCTCTCAAGAATCAGCTCCACTGACACTTTTTGCAACAGAGAAGCAGAAGTGTTCTGTCAAATGTACTCTGCAAACACCCTCTCCTGGAAGCCCTAGGAATGTCTCAGCTTACCAAGCCTGAACATGTAGGACAGTTTCCTACCAAAACCTCTACTTCCAGAAGTTGAGCTGTGAATTTTCATCTGCTAAAATCTGAAATTCATGTGCTTCACTCTGAATATTTTTTTCTTTCATCTTCCTCTACACCCCATAAATATTCACTAGTTAGTTTTCAAAACTTCTTGCTGATAAGCAGGGAAAGCCCATCATGAACAGAGTTTTGCATTGTTTTGTTGGGTTGTTCTTTTCTTTCTTTTTTTTTTTTTAAATTTCATTTGTTGTGTTCATTTCCCTCTGAAATTTCACTTAGCACTACAAATTGCATTTATTTTATCAGTGTGCCATGAGAGTTCTATTAGAGCTTGAAGACCACTTAAACATACAGGTTACATAGGGCAATGTAAAATGCTATTGATTCATATGCGAAAGACAGAAGTCTCCTTGTAAAACTGCAGATTTCTAAAAGCATGTCAGTTCTTCACTTAATGCCGCCTTCCCGCAGTCACATATCAAGATGCACAAAGTAGTTCTGAAACAGATTCAGTGAGTCAGTCAGTACACGCCATGGATCAAGCGCAGAGAAAGCATTTCCTGGATTTCAGTCACATCATTGCTTTTAGAAAATAGCCATGATTTCCCTTCCCAACAGTTGTTTGGTTTATATCTCCCTTGTCTCCTCACAGCTCCCAGCAAGCTCAAACTTTGTGGAATCAGAAGGCAATATTGTATTGCCTACGTCTTTGGAGCTAAGACCATAATTTTTCCGTAGTTGTATTCTGAATACGTAGAGTTCTTAAACGTTGCAAAAACCCATAACAACCTAGTGTGATGCAAACCTCAAATGGCAGCATGTGCATCAAGGAGGTGAAAAGTCTTTGAGTCCAATCTTCCAGTTTGCAGAACTGAAAAGTCATACAGAAGCCAGAGCCTTCTAGGAAGACCTCAAAATCCCAGAGCACAATAGCCTTGAGTGTGTCAAGGTTAACTGCCGGCAGCCTTTAACAACCTCATGCATTTATAGTTTTATATATAAATATAAACCTGCATAGGAGACTTCTAGGCCTATTTCCTTTCAAGTTGGAATTTAGGTGTTGTCAGCCTAGCTGGTGGCGTTGAATGCAAAGCCACTGTATTACATAAAATGGAATATGCCAAGTAACGCAAAATCCCTGTCATTCAGGATTGTATTTTCCTCTTTCTGCTCCTGTGGTTTTATCACATTGGTATTTTCATGCATAATTGGCACTCTGATGCAGATGCCCAATTATTCTCAACACCTTCCCAGATAAAACAAGTTCTCCAGTTCCCACTCAGCAGATGTTTTAACAGCAGTAGACAGAAACCAAGAACATCTATAAGTAAGAGGCCAAGTGAAGGGAACTGGTAGCTGCAGTGTTTGTTTTTGGCAGTAAGCAGCACAAACATCATTTGTCTGGTAGCATGACATCATACAAGGTACAGAAGACTCTGAGAAGTCCCAGAGCTTTTTTCCGGCACTGTCAGAGAAGTTGGATGTCCTGTAGAGCTCTTGAGTTTCCTTAAACACTACTTGGCTCCCCTGTCTCAGTGCTCAAGTGACCCAACAGCCATTTCACTTCTTCAGCTCTTGGCAGCATTTGCATTACCCTTTATTTGTTTACCTCTTGTTTGTTTCCTCACTCATGGTGTATTTCCTTAAATAGTGAGACTCATTCTTGGAAATACTGGCACAGTCCGTGAGTCCCACAGTAAGCGTTGTCCCTAGATGCCACAGGGACACCACTGGTACCCCAGTTCCAGAGCCCCTGTGTCCCACTGTCGTGAGAGTCTGTCATGACCACCTCTGCAGCTTGTCCTGTATACTAACACAGATCCAAATGGAGGTCACCATGTGTATCACAGAATTAGTAAGGTTGGAAAAGACATTAGAGATCATCAGGTCCAACCTGTCACCTATCACCTGTTACCTAACCTGTTGTCGTCCTGATACCAACACACCATCCTACCAATAACACACTATCCTGTTATCTAGGTCATGCTGCTAAGTACAGCATCCAACCTTTTCTTAAACACCTCCAGGGATGGTGACTCCACCACCTCCTTGGGCAGCCCATTCCACAACTTCATGTGGCTCACGATGGTTCTAAAAATTCCGGGTGCACCTAAGTAGTGTGGCCATTCATGGTTTACTCCATTGCTTCAGATATAAAATTCAGTCCACTAATATGAAAGCCATGACCTCCAGTATTTGAGATGCAAAAATGGTATTGTTAGGTGCTGGACCTGTCATCTTTTTTAGGGAAGCCACTAACCAGCTACACTACGTAGCTTTTTTACCCTTTTTAGCTTTTAATAGCTAAAATATGTGATGTGTTAATAGCTAATGGTAACATTCAGAGGACTGGTAACTTGGTAAATACTAATGGGTCTTCAAAAGGGAGACCTAAGAAAAGTTTCTTCATCATAAGTGTTGCCAGGCATTGGAACAGGCTGCCCAGGGATGGTGGAGTCACCATCCTGGAAGGACTTTAAAGACATGTAGAAGTGACACTGTGATGCAGTTCAGTGATAGACTTGGCAGTGCTGGATTGGCACTTGGGCTTGGTGGTCTTAAGAGTCTTTTTCAATCTAAATGATTCTGTGATTCGATGATCTGGCAGTTAAAGGAGCTTAAATATCTTTATTTGAGATGTTGCTGGTTTGCAGTATCTGAACCCATAACTATCTGCACTTCTTGTTCAATGAATCATTAAGCCAGGACTTCATTGTTGCCTCAAAGCCTCTATTCAGGTTGAAAAAAACCTTATTCTTTCCATTTCCATAGATATCTGATTGTGGAGGGACTTTGTAAGGCTATCTAAGCTGACTGCCAAGAAAACTCATGTCTGGAGATGGATCTGGAGCTATTGCATTCATTTGTTTTTAATTGTCCTTGAATCACCAGCAGATCTCCAGGTATTCTGGTGTGCTGGGTTTGCTGTGACTCGGAATAACCTGTGAACCTGTAATGCAGGCACCAAGGCCAGGGCTCAAGGAGGGGGAGAAGGTGTTCCAGGCATCTCCCTGCAGCCCATGGTGATGACCATGGTGAAGCAGCTGTCCCCCTGCAGCCCATGGAGTGGAGAGAACACAGGGATGCAGAAGATCCACCTGTAACCCGTGGAGAGGGAATCCCATGCAGGAGTAGGTGGATGCTGGAGGGAGGCTGCAGCCCGTTGGAGCCCACATTGGAGCAGAGTCCCAGGAGGGACGTGTGGCCCGTGGAGAGGAGTCCACACTGTGTGGCAGAACTGTACCTGGCAGGATCTATGTACTTTGGGAAGAGACCACAGTGGAGCAGCCAGGGCTCAGAGAACTGCACCCTGTGGAGTGACCCCTGGGCAGCAGAGTTTGGAAGAGCTGCTGCCCTTGGGATTGGACTCACGCTGGGGAGGGTCATGAAAGACTTTCTCCCATGGGAAGGACCCCATGGAATGCAGGGAAATGGTCTTCTCCCCTAAGCTGTGGCAGAGAAGCACCAACTGCCTGGTTTTCCCCTACTCCTGACCCCCCCTTCTCCTGGAGGAAATGGGGAATGTGGTATCTGTTGTCAGAGACGGAGGGGTGGGGGCGATTTTTCAGAATTTTTGATTCCTCTGAAGTCCTAGATATTAGGATTCTGTTATTGGTTTATAGAAAACAGAAAAATTCTTTCAATGTAGGAGTTCTAAAATAAAAGAAACACAAAAGAAACAGAGTATGAGAAACAGAAAAGATAGGGAAAAAAGAGAACTTAGAAGGAAAGACTGACAGGAAGACTATGTCTTTATCTATCTTATCAGGACACAGATATTTGTAGTTTCCAGCTTTTCACATAATATTCCTAGGAGAAGACTACAGAAAGTGAAGAAGCAGCAGTAAAAACTGATGAGTCTTGTTTCCATCCTGAAGCTTTTGTCTTCTGTTGCAGCAAGCAACCCTTAGCAGTTTTAGCTGATCAACAGTGAAGCGCTTTTGGCAGCATTTTACATTGTCAATGCACTATTCATGTGGCTGCAAGCAAACCTTTTCGTCATGTGGATAAGCAGCAGTAAGTAGGAAACGGTCTCAAAAGACATAGAGGATTAAAACACTATTAATATTTATCCTTTGAAAAAGGAGTAACAGTTCATCAAATCCAAAGTAACAGACATAGAGTGATACTTGAGAAAAAGCACAACTACCAGAAGCAGGTAGAGCATTGGATGCAGGGGATCTGCATAACTCCCTTAGATAGTTTCCAAGACTTCCCACCAGACATATGGTGTTGCAAGGGACAAAATATTAAACCAGATGGACTTGTAATCTAATCTGCATTCCAGTGTTGTCGTCATTTGTGGTGAAATTTGACAATCTGCCCAACACAAAGCGAAGTGTGGGCAGTCCTCACTAAAGGATTTGGGGTAGAAAACTGCATGGAGGTGCAGTTTACTGTCTTGGTAGTAGCCTCTCATAGAGGCTTAAAAATGTATTTAGATGGAGACACTGGTGACAGGCTGAGGGAGAGATGCTTTCCAGTGAAGTCAGGCTTTTTCTGCAGATCAGTTGTTGCACTGCAATTGGCTTCACTAGGTGGGCCACAAACATCACAACAAACACCTAACTTGGTTTGGAAGATGACAGTGTGGTTCAATGTTGAGTCTCAGCGGGGTTTTTGGTCTCTTCACTGAAACTGACATGAAATAAAACCTAAAAAAATTAGTACTGACTGTGGTGATGAGGCTGGTGGGACACAAGATGCATGAATCCCACTCCAAGCTCATTTTTTAAGCAGGTTGTCTTCAGTGCTCAAGGTTTGGGTTGACAGCATTGTGTTGGAAGTCTCTGTGATGTATTGTCACAGCCAGCCTCTGTTATTTATGTCTCCTGGCACTTGAATGCTTCTCCCACACTCCCAGGCAGGAACATTTCCCTCTGCGCCCACAGACCTTCTGGCACAGCTTGCACTATGACCAGCTCTGGATGGAGGCACACCCTGCATTGCTTGTCCCATAGTCATCTAGTCTGGAATATCTCAGAAAAAAACATGTCAAAACTCCCTTCATGCCCACAGTCTTGCATTTAGCTTCAGGATTTATTCCTTAGTTGCAACACAGAGACCAGGTCAGCAGAGCACGATGTGGAAACCGCTGCTCACTTTCCAGGTAAAATTACCAGAAATGCAGTATGTTTGTACCTTTCAGGATGTCAAAATACCATCCAAAAGACCTTTTGCTTTTCCTTTTCAGACTAAACTAGGTGACCGTGAGTTTACATCCTACCTCTATTATTCTTGAAAAAGCTAGGAATGCCGTTTTATCCATGAGGTCATTGAAGAGAAGATTGGGAAAGGTTTTTTCATGGCTTTATGTTGCCATGAAACACAAACACACATGAAACACAGACAACACTGTTCTCTGTAGATGACGATGCAGAGACTAGGTGGACCAGCAGAACACATCTTTACCTTGTCCTTGCAAAGCAGAGCATAGCCATGATGGGATCGTCTTTGCAAGCTGAAGACCATGAGCTTGCTGGGAAGCAAGTAGAGCATGACTGTTTCATCTTTAGCTTTATTTGGCTTCCTGTACTCTGGAAGTTTGACCTTTCAGAGGCTAGTAGTTTGCTGAAGGCTTTCCAATTAGTGTGGCTTGGCAGCACTCAAGTCAACTCAAGGAAGGGCTTGGCATAGTGGAGGGAACTGCCCAACTCCTCCACTGCAGCTTGAGAAATTTCCCCATGAGTCACCAAATGCTCCAAAGACCAACACGGCACTTCAGAAAGAGAGGTGTCTGAAACCTGAACTACACTATTTGTGGCTTAAATACAGAGAGTGGAGCCAGCTGTGAAAAGGGCAGGGCGTAGAACTGCGGAAATTGTCTGTATGTTTATAGACTGGTACAGCCTGGGCTGTGCAGAGGGGAATTCTTCCTCCTCCTCCCTGCCAGGGGAGTCTTACTGGTGTAGACAACCTCTGTGGAGAATGGCAGCAAAGACTGTGATATAGCCTCGAGGCTTCTAGAAGTGAACTAGGGGTGCTACCCTTCTGCAGGCAGCTAAATTTCTTTTAGCAGTCAGTGAAGGGCATTCTGCAGAATAAACCCAGGCTGTGTGTCCTTTACTGGCTACCCAGAGCCCCAGAAAAGGGGTCATAGCCAGCCCAGAAGCTTCTCAAGGCACTTCTGAAATGTTGTTGTTTTTCAACCCAGTAAGCACCTGGATTTGGGAGTGCAGGGTGTTTTATGGGGAATGTTTTTTACATTTGAAGAAAATCATGGGAGTACACACACAAGCTACTTAGTCACCTGGCAAGCCTTTTCAAACCTTTTATGTGTTGTGGAAAGCAGGAAAACACCAGAGGCAGATCCATGAATGCTGAAAATTTCTGACAAACTGTTCACACCTGTAGGGCCGCTATGCCAGCTGTGATGTAGGCAAACTGCTCTGCTAATTGTTTCTGATTTCCTCTCCTCAGCTCCACCACCCATCCCAAGGGTTTCGGTTCGGAACCGTTCGAGAGAGCAGCGCGGAAGATTATGTGAGGCAAAGCTTCCCAGAGATGCACGAGTACATGAGGCGGTACAATGTCCCTGCAACCACGGATGGGGTGGCTTATCTAAAGTGAGACTCTGCAAGCAGCAGCACGTCTGGCAGTGAGATGGCGACGGGCTTTCCGCTTCCAGGGTTGCTTTATCCCACAGAACAGTCTCTTTGAAGGCAGTGTGGCAGAGGAGAAAGCACATAATCACCTGGAAGGAGTGGCAGTTGGAGAGCTAGCTAGCATAACCCTGGGTGGACTGTGTCCAGGGAAGCACTGCCATCAAGCACAGGCATTGTTTAAGTCTTGGCAGGAGTCCTTCTTCAGGCAATGAGAAACACTCAGAAAGAAACATCACAGTCCAAGCAAAACATGACAGTGAGGTTCCTCAGTGTGGTGGGAGGAAAGAAGGTTCTCAGAGAGGAACCTTAATCTATCATTAAAATGAATAAAACAAGCATTAGACTGCTAGAAAGTAATAAACACCAAGTGCCCTAGGGAGTCAAGAGACATTTGTGCTTAACGGTCTGGGGTCACACAACTCATCCAGGAAATAGGAGAGCTGATAATAAGCCTGAAATAATGAATTCATTTTATTCGTAGAAGGTGCCTAACAGATGGCTTGAGAGTTTTTCATCAGAAGCTGTTTTCTGTTTATGTATTTTTCCCAGACCCTTCCTAATGATAATTAAGAGACCAGGCAGTTCTTTAGATTAACTGGAATCAATCCACTGAAATCAGTGAAGTAATAGCATCAGGAGAGCACCCAGACTTCTAAGGGGATGGGAACGAAGGGAGTGCAGTCTCTAGATCATATGAGATCAGGCATTGCAACCCTTCTTTTGTGTCATTTTATGCAAGTATGCTGTTCAGAAATTATTATGTTAGTAAAATTCAATCCTCCATGTTCATGAACACTGAACATAGAGAGGAGCTGAATTGGGTGAAGGAAATAATTTCCCTCCTATTCAAAGAGAAAGGAGGAGGAAGACCTTTGAGTGAGTTGTCCTCCTGCATTTTTGGTCTAATGACTGTAGCTTTAACATCACAAGAAACCAAGACAGCAGTAGTATTTTAACAATTTTTTGTCTTTTCCAATAGAACTTTGTGCTATCTTTAAAATGAGTCAAAGTCCAACATTTTGTAGTGCTTTACGTCTTTCAGAACAGTAGTATTTTGTGGAAACAAAGCAAGTCCTAAACCTGCTGTACTGCTCTAAATGGACAAAGTTTGTATTTCATGCACAATTCCTTCTTCAAAATATAAATCAGTTTTAAGTGCAGACTAGCAAATAGTAGTCCCTGATCTCTATTTTCGTACAGTAATCTTCCTGAAGGCTGTAGTGCCATTTAATGTTGGACTCGATGATCCTTGTGGGTCCCTTCCAACTCAGAACATTCTGTGATTCTCATTCTGTGAGAACCACACAGATAAATATTTAGTGAGCATCACTGACTGTGAAGTGATTCTGTTTCTGACTTTGATGTTGGATACAGGCATGATCCAGAGAAACTCGATGCCTTCATCATGGATAAAGCACTCTTAGATTATGAAGTATCAATAGATGCTGACTGCAAGCTTCTAACTGTGGGAAAACCCTTTGCCATTGAAGGTAATAATCAGTTTTATAGCATACTGCTCTCTTTCTCATGTATTGCATTTGCTGTATTGTGATGTGTGGTATTCTCAATGGAACTGTTTGGGTGGATCTTAAAACCCTTTGAGGATTATGATAAAATCATTGGTGACTAAGCAGAATGAAAGCTTCAGCCTCTTTTTTTGTTTGTTTGTTTTCTTTTTGAGCTTTCAGATCAGTTGTACCATCTGTTTCAAGGCCAGGTTGCATGGAGCTTTAAGAAGCCTGGTCTAGTGGAAGGTGTCCTTGCACATGTCAGGGAGGTTGGAAGGAGATGATCTCTAAGATCCCTTCCACCCCAAACCATGCAGTGACTCCGTGATTCTGTCACCTGTTGCCATGCTCCGTTTAGGAATTATTCAAAGACAGTCCATCTCAAGACAAAGAGGAGGCATAGTCCATTGCACTGCTCACCATGAAGCAAAGAGGCCGCTGAAATGAGGCTTCCTTTCTGCCATCCCACTTTGTTGACACAAGTTCAAAACTCAATGAAAGATGTTCAAAATGCAGTTCTACAGTTTCACTCTGATCTGAAGCAGACAAATACTTTTCCCATTTTAAAGGTCAGCTCAAGGTTCCAGCTGAGTCTGTAGTTAATTGAGAAGGGAACCTGCCTGGTGCGCAGCCTCCCACAGCCCCCAGGAATTAGCAAGGGCAGCTCAGATGGCAGCATGGAAGAAAGGCTTGTGTAAAGCTGCTTCCAGCACATGAGCAGGGATGAGACTATAGGAACCATGTTTGTGATAGATGGCCAGCACAAAGCATTGATGCTCCCACTTTCCTCACCTCCAAGGGCAATCGCTCTGGCTGCTCCTGTCACACAGTAAAACAACCTCCTTCAGAAATGTTCCAACCTGAGTGAGGATACCACTCCCTGAAGTGATGGCTTTTCTTCTATTCGTTTTGGTATTGTGGAGTGTAGACACATAGAGAGGTGCTCAGGCTGCAGCAGGATTTCGTGAGCACCTGCATGTTTCACCGTATTCCTGCAGCCTGATAAATCTTCCCTTTCAGAAAGGTCATCTCTACAGAAGTAAAGCAAAAGCTTCCAAACTTTGAATCAAGCAAATCAGATTTCAAACAAATAAACCCCACACTACATGATTTTGCGTGACTGGACTTCATATCACCCAATTACAAAACAAATATGCTGAAAATGTGATATTCATGAATCCTAGCTGTGCCTTCTCTGAAACAAATCCTTCAATGTTAGCAAATATATTCAAGCATAATGCAAAAAAAAACCCTCAGCAGCAAGGGAGATTCTTGTATTATAGATGCACAGACCACTGCATGACTCTTTGAAAAGCAAGCCCCTGCCACGGCAAATTCACCATTTTCGTGTTTGTGGGGGTATTTTGTTTCTTCCTGTAGTGTTGTGGGTATTTTTAAGGAGATAGTCTGAAATTCTGAATTCTGCACTGAAAAATGAAAACCCACAGTGAACTAGACAGAAACCTCTGCAGGCAATTGGCAGGACGTCTCTGCATGCAACTGCATGTCTTTCAGGCATGAATTGTATTTGTTTAGAATTTCTAAAGGCAAACCCCAGATTGCGCAAATATAAATACCATATTCAAAGTTACTGAATCCATTTGCACTGAGTCCTTTACCACCACTTCAGTGTGGTAAAAGACAACACGGTGTTTAAAAACGGTATTTGTTATCTGAAGGTCCGTGTCACTGCCAAAGCAGAAGTGCACAAACTGAAAGCGTAGCCCCACAGCTTTAATTTGCTGTATGATAACAATGCAGGCTGTTCCCATATATTTTTATATGCATATAGCTCCTCACCAGGAAATGCATAAGAAGAAAATGTCACATCTAACACCACAGTCACACCCACTGCTCTAATGATGTAAAGAGATCACAGAGTGGTATATGTGACATTGAGGCCCTTTATCATTTTATCATTCTGAAACAAGATAAAAAAGCAGAACCCATGGCAAGGGCAGGCAAAAGTCTGTGTTCCTAGAGACAAGTCAGATTTATTCATCCAACTGTACCTCTCTTTAAAGTTTTTGAACCTCCTGTTTTATGTAACAACTTTGGATATGCATATTCTCTTTATATTGGGAGACTTTATTTTGCACAGAAAAAGGCCTTGTCTCAGCATTCTCAGTCAACAGTAAGCCAGCATCCAGGTTTGAAATACCTGGCGGAAACAGGATGCCAGCGTGGTCTGCCAAGTTGGTATGAGATAACTGAGACGAACATCCTATACCAAAAACCAAGAAAGAGGCAGAGAGATGATTGTACTTCTTTTCCTTCTAGGATATGGTATTGGTCTTCCTCCCAACTCTCCGCTCACCTCAAACATCTCTGATCTGATAAGCCAGTACAAATCCCATGGTTTCATGGATGTTCTGCACGACAAATGGTACAAGGTTGTTCCATGTGGGAAAAGAAGCTTTGCTGTCACAGAGGTAAGTGATGAACCTGGGTCACGTAGGTGAGGATATCTTCAAGCTGACAATTAACTTTCCCTCATTCCGAGAGTGCAGTGGGCATGCCCACATGGCACATATGGGTGGCAGCTGAAGGAAAGCGTGAGGCTTTGAAAGGAAGAGCTGCCAATCCCAGGAGAAATCAGATCAGAGCATGAGAAGCGTGTAAGTGAGACTGTGCTGCTCAGTTGGGTGGGCAGTGCCTGTATGAGGGGACTCTTCTGGAGACAAACGGGGGTGTTCCAAAATGTGATCTGGCACGCTGCATAGCAAACCTGTCTGATTCCACTCAACTGAAGGACCTCAATAGGCTAGAGAAATGGACAGGTTCTAATACAGTCGGCCCTCTACCAGTTTGCGCCGCACATATTGCGGCTTCACGTCTTAGCAGCATGATTTTTGAGCGATTAAGGAGGCCCTTTTTTGCGACAGAGCATGTGCAACATAACTATTCAATTAGACAGTCATGAATATGCAAATCAACCTGCACAGTGGCAGCGTGGGCGGTTCTGCTGCTTGCCCCGTCCCGGCTGTGGTGGCAGGGGCTGCTCTGCCGCTTGCCCCATCCTGGCTGTGGCCATCACTGCTCTGCCGCTTCCCCACCCCCCTGGCACGGCTGCCACGGCAACCCATACACAGCAACACAGTGCTGAAACAGTGCTGGGGAGCCTTCTGAGGGGGTGGGGCAAAATTGCATATTAATGAGCTGCTAATCAACGCAGAAGGCGGGCTGCACAGGACCTGAATAAGACCGCGGTCCCATGGTATAGGAGACCTGACTGTAGTATGACATTTAACGAATCCAAATGCGGAGTTCTTCACTCCGGACATAACAACCCCATGCATCACTATTAGCTGGGGAACGAGTGGCTGGAGAGTGGTGAAATGGAGAGGGATTTAGGAGTAATGACTGACAGAAAACTTAATATGAGCCAGCAGTGCACCCAGGTGGCTCAGAGAGCCAATGGCATCCTGGCCTGCATCAGGAACAGTGTGGTCAGTAGGACTAGGACGCTGGTCAGAACACATCTTGAGTGTTGTGTCCAGTTCTGGTCTCCCCCATTTCACAAAGGTGTCGAACTGCTTAAGAGGGTCCAGAGAAAGGTGACAAGGATGGTGAAAGGACTGGAGAATAAGCCCTATGTGGAGTGACTGCGGGAGCTGGGGTTGTTCAGCCTGGAGAAGAGGAGGCTCAGAGGTGACCTCATTGCTGTTTACAACTACCTGCGGGGAGGTTGCAGTTGGGTGGGTGTAAATCTCTCCTCTCAGGCGGCCAGCACCAGAACAAGAGGACATGGCCTCAAGCTGTGCCAGGGGAGGTTTAGGCTGGATGTTAGGAAGAGCTTTTTCAGAGAGAGTGATCCCTCACTGGAATGGGCTGCCCAGGGAGGTGGTGGAGTCGCCATCCCTGGAGGTGTTTAAGAAAAGACTGGATGAGGAGCTCAGTGACATGGGCCAGACAATGGGAGGCCCAGATGGATGGAGCGTGGTGGTCATGGCTCCAGGGTTGTGGGTTTGATCCCTTGGTGGGTGTTCGCTTGGGAGTTGGACTAGATGATCCTTGTGGGTCCCTTCCAACTCAGAATATCATGTGAACCTATGAACCTGTGAACTGTGTGTGTATCACCATCCACAGAGAGACAGGGAGTCCAGTAAATCCCAGACTTATAATACACTCTGGCCACTTCCTAACATGGCAGCTACTTGTACCAAAGAGAGAATTTCAGCCTAGGAATGGTTTGCTAAGATACTGTGCTAAGGGCAGATAGGTCTCAATTATATGTAGATCTACGGGAAATGGAAGTAAATCTCTATGGAGTTATGTCCTGGGATCAAATCGAAGGAGTTAGGCCAGCTCATGGCAGCTGGAGATGTAGGTAATTTTTTCAGGAAAAAAAAAAAAAAGACGACTCTTGCCAGAATGGCAATTTTTTGTTTCCTAGACTGTTAACAACAAGAAGAACAAAAAGATGAAATACCAAGGAATCAAAAGCTCCAGCAATATTTATTAAACTTATTAAATTTTTTCTTTTTTTGTGATTCATTTAACACATGAAGATTATGTTACCATCTAACAAGGAAATTTTCTTTCTTTTTCTAATGGATCTTCCATGTGCATCCCCTCCTCTTCATCCACTCCTCTTGGCCAAGAACTTGCAGATTTTGGGACAGGAAGCATGGGAAATCTTCCTGGACTTATCTTTATGCCAGTTGGTATCATTTACTCCTCTACAGCCCAGAAATCTCTGTTATTTAACTCCCCGCTGTCAGTAGCATTTAACAGGTTCACTGAAGCATGGACAATGTTCCACACAGAAGCACATAATTCATTTTTTTAAAAGTCTCATCTTCTAAGTAGGTAGTCATTCACATGGCTTATGTACCCAAGTAAGGCTCACCAATTGCCTTTTGATAGCTAGAGTATATATATTTCTCTATATCTTTTTGATAAATTTGGTCTGTGACGCACTGTACCTGTTGACCAAGAGTAATGACCAAAAAATGAGAATATATGTAGGTGAAATACTGATCAGTACAGTCTTTAAGTGGGTGGAATATCCATCGTCCTTTTTTGTCATTGCCTCTTTAGGCTGTACCTGATTCTTATCCAGCTGACACTTGTGCCCACAGAGGTTAATTTTTCTTGAACTTTACACTGAGATTCATTTTCCTACTCAAAATTCTTTAGTAAATCTTACACTGAGAAATTATGTTTTCTGTGGCAGAACTCAGTGCTAACTCTTTCCATCTCTTGTCTGTCTGGCACTGAATAAGCACTTTGCTCATTCTAAATTGGAATTCAAAACCAAGTTGTCTTGGGAAGGTATGCTTCAGCCTGGGGCTGTAAGATTTGTGTTGACTTTTCAAGCTGGGAGACCAATAAAGATGAGATTGAAAGTTCAGAGATCAGAAGTGCTTGACTGCTCTTTTGTACGAACCTCTCCAGCCGAACCTCTTATCCAAGGCATCTTACTGTGGCCAGAACCCATTGGATCACTCAGACTTGGAATGAATTACTGCAGTGATTCCATCTTACCCTCTCCACCACAGGTAATTGTGGGTGGCAGCGGCTGTTCATATTGAGTGCTAGTCACTAGTCATTGCTTGAGCACTCCTGATTTAAAGTTCCTTTTGTGGTAAAATTGCTGAGTCCCTTTATGGGGAAGAGCATGGTACAGGAGGGAAGAAGGATTGGCAGAGTTACATTTGCGCATACGTACTACAACTGGACATAATCAGTGTTACTTGTTTTCACTTTTCATACAGTACACTTAGCCTTTCCTCTACACTACTGTTACTCTCACTAATGCCTCTTCAGAAGGGGTCAGGCTCTTGAGACTTTTCCCTCTGTTCCATTAGCTCCACTCAAGCTCAGGACATAGTGCAAGAAGGAGATTTTGACAGTGAGGGTGGAAACACTGGCACAGGTTGCTCAGGGAAGTAGTGGTTGCCACATCCCTGGACATTCAAGGCCAGGTTGGATGGGACTCTGGGCAACCAGGCCTAGTTGAAGATGTCTCTGCTTTGGGAAGAGCTAAGTCTGTGTACACACTGTTTTGTAGCTTTTGAGTGAATTTTTTTTTTAAATGTTAGTGTTGAAACTACATGTTCTCTTCCACTTGATGGGCTTATATATTTTCTGTATTATATTCATAATTGTCACAGGACACCTGAAGCTCTACAACTTACACTGGTTTGCACACTGACCTTTATCTCAGTCAGATAACAACCAACACATGGAAAAAAAAAAAATTACTGTTAATATATGGAGACACAAACAATGGCATCCCAAACTGACCCTGTCACTGTTGTCCCACTACTTTACTCAGGTGGTGGTGCTGGGGAAGACACAGTGCCTGAGGTAGAGAGAGGCCCATGCTGCTAATGGTGGGGATTGGGCATTGACTGTGGCCTTCCATCTGACCCAGATCAGCCATGCAGCAAAGGCATACTCCTTTCATCACAGAATCATGGAATCATTTAGGCTGGCAAAGGCATCCGAGATAATGCAGTCCAGCTGCTAACACAGCACTGCAAAGCCCACCACTAAATCATGTCCTTGAGTGCCATGTCTAGGTCCCTCCAGGACTGGTGACTAATCCTCTTTTCATCTCTCATCAGTGGTGGGATCCCCTGATGGCTCCTCCCGGGGGTCTTTGAAGGAACTTGCTCAAACTTGCTGTGGCTTGTGCCTGAACTGGTGATCTTTGGCCGCATCATCACACTGAAATCACAATCACACAGTGCCTCATTTGTCTTGCCATGACTTCATCCAGTTGTCACACAGAAAATTGTGCCTTTCAGCTCTGCATTTTGCCCAGTTCCCTTGAAGGTCAACCATTAGTATCCCTTTTTTGTTACACCCATCACCTGACAACTCAACAGTGACTTTTGGAGCCTTGAAGGTTTATGTTAGCCCTTGGTGCCCTGCAGGTGTCAAGGGAAGGTCACGCAGACACTTCCACAAAGGAAAGAAACTGCTCTGTGCAGCTGCCCATCAGTCACTTTTCACAGTACCTTGTTACCAGAGCATGAAAAACAAGCACAAAGAACAGGAATAAAGATCCTTCAGCCAAGCCGATTTCCTTAGCCTGCACATAGGCTGTCTGGGGAGGAGAGCTAGGCCTTGCCCTCATAATGAGAAACAATCGTTGACCATATCTTGGAATTTGGTGCTTGACAACCTACAGCCATGGTCACCAGTCTCTGCTAAGGATAATCTCCCTGAAGAGATTAAACATGTTTCTGCCTCTCATGTGGGAGACCGGGGGTTCGATTCCCGCCAGGGAGGCAGTGGTGCTTTTTAAGAGCTGGACTCAATGATCCTTGTGGGTCCCTTCCGACTCAGAATATTCTGTGATATCTGTGATGTATTATTTCAATGATGCCACTTCTTTGAGGGCACAGAAAGTCAGCATCAGTATCTGTGCTGTGCTGTCAACCTGCAGAGCATCCACAAAAATCTTTGCAAGCTTCTAATTAGTCAAAGCTGGTTGATTTAGTACAGCCAGTGAGAGTAAAGCATTTGCAGTCTTCTGCAGTAGTGAGTCAAACAGGAATTTTTGCCACGAAAACAAATTGTTGAATCACTGAGTGATGTTCTTTTTCTCTGCTCCCTGCTCCAAAGTGAACGAAAATATCAGAATCTATTCTCTGCATCCCCTTGCTTCTCTTCAGGGCTAAAAAAAAAGCCAAAAAAAACCCCAAAAGAGCATAAAGCAACAGTGGAGACAGCAGGAAATGTAGCAATTCAAATATGGTTTTGATAAATCAGAAAAGCCTCTCCAGGGATATATATAAAAAAACCAGATACCTTCACCACTGCTCTTCATTTTGTTGGTTTAGAGAAACTGCCGATTTCCCAATTTACAAGTGGAAAACAACTTAGAGGCTGTTGCCACCGTAGAGCTTAGCACCCATTAGCTGTAATCATGACAGGATTGACTAGGGTTGCTTATTGCTTCAGAACTACCATATGGGTGTAATTGTGTTCCTTCTCCTAAAATGCAGGGAGCTACCTCATGAATTTATGATCACAAAATTGGAGCGAGGACTTTGCTCACGTCCTGGATTAATACGGAATACACCAGATCATATGTGCCACATTAAGCGAAAACAAGATATTGCAGTAGAGAAACCCATCTGTTTGTTTTGTCTTGCCAGCACACATCCCCAACACTCTCACACCCACTCCCCCGACCCCTAGGACTTAAGCAGAGTGGAAAGCAGTGGTGCAGAGAACCAGTTTATTTCTGCTCTTTCCACATATATTCTATATATGCACCTAAAAATACACACAGAAACTGCAAAATAAGTAGTAGGGCTTCCTGCTTCAATCAGCATGAAGCAATGAAAATGAGGTGCTTCTATTAGATTGTTTCCTTTATTATTTATCATTTGTGGGTCTCTATGGTAATTATGAACAGCTGGTAAGCAGCTGGTTTACAGTGGTATGTAAATAGGTTGATATTGCTGTAAATAATCACTCCAGACACCATAAAACACACTGTGCTAATTATTTCTCCCCCACCTTGTTTTCCCACTTAATTTAGTCTCAAAAAATTCCCTCTACTGTGAAGCCTTTATCAGCTCTTTCAGTGCATGATCTTCTTTATTGCTAGATGAAATATTATTGATGCTTTGTTTTGGCATTTCCTTTCCTTCGAAAAGATACCTTGCTTGGGACAATTTCAAAAGCTATCCATTACACCTGAAAAACTCATCTGAGGTGACAGTCCTGGGATTTCTTTCACCTGTTTCCAGGGAAGCTAGAAAACAATTCTGCAGAACTGACAGGACAGGGAGCCAGACCCTCTTCAGCATAAATAGAGAGGCTTTGGTGGAGACAAGGGAATTACTCCTCATGTAAGGAGCTGGCCAGGTCTTCTCTCCGCAGCAATGCTGGAGTGGCACCGAACAGTGACCCCAGGCTGGAGGAGACATCTCACAATGCAGGAATCCCCACTGCAATAGGGATTTTTATTATTACGTACTTTGAATGTTTAGAGTTCTGTAATCTTTCATTAAGCTGAGTTCGTATTCTCAGAGCAATGTAAGTGCTGTCTACCATACAGCAATCAAACACTAACAGATCTCCCCTGCCTTTCGGGCCATACTGAGGTCTGAGACCTCTGACAAAAAGGTCAGACATGGAACCTCATTCTGATTTCATGCTGCCTAGGCTAAAAGCTGAGCTTCACTGCTACTTAAAAGAAACAGGTAACTCAGACTTCCAGCCACACACTTTGGGGTTTGAGTGGTTTAAAGATTTACCATGTGTAACTTTTGTGTCACACTCCTGTTCCCTTGCTGGGAGGATAAAATACGGGACAGCAGGCTCTCGTCAATAAGAAACTCTAATGTGGAGAGAGAAGTTTTGCTTTGAGGTTCAACTGAAGCAATCTCAGCATTAGAAAACTCTTGTGCCAAGACTTTGACACACTTCTACCCCAGAGCCATTCTGTTGTGGTTTTTCACTTTTCAGGCCGCAGTCAGTTTCTTTAGAAATTGCTTTTACACCACCATTACACCTTGCAACACTCTTGAAGTGCTTATTCATTGGTACAAAAATTCTCCTCACAAAAGTTCTGCTCACTGTGCTTTGGAGCAATCAGGTTGATTTTGGCAGAGAATCCCCAAAAAAAAAGTTCATTGCCAGTGCCACATGCAAAAGTTCTCACTCTGCTAGATTGCCAGAGCTCTGTTCTTGTAAAAAAAAATGTGATATGCTGTCTCATACCATTATGTTTTAAAGAAGAGAAAAAAATATGCAAGCCAGAAGAGAGACATACCACAATGACCCATTAAAAGTACAGAAAGGGACTTCCAGGCCTTCAGCTTCAGTGGACTCATCACTAAACAACTCTTGGGCTTAAAATAGCCTTATGACAAGATTTTACAAATATTCTGTGATTTATCTTTTGACTAAATCCAGTTTCTTTTTCTGGATTACACAGATACGTAACTATAATAAAGCACAGTCCCCACAACCATCCACCCACCAAATGAACACAAGGAATGNAACTACCTGCAGGGAGGTTGCCACCAGGATCCCTTCTCACAGGCTGACGACACCAGAACAAGAGGGCACGGCCTCAAGCTACGCCAGGGGAAGTTTAGACTGAATGTTAGGAAGCGATTTTTCACAGAGAGAGTGATTGCACATTGGAATGGACTGCCCAGGGAGGTGGTGGAGTCGCCGTCCCTGGAGGTGGTTAAGAGGAGACTGGATGAGGAGCTCAGTGACATGGTCTAGCTGGGGGGTGTTGGGCTGGATGGTCCTGTGGGTCCCTTCTGGCTCAAAGTGGCCTGTGAGCCTGTGAGGGATCTAGGTTTATGTTCACCACTCTGGGGTGTGCGTTTGGTCTCTGTACGGGTGTTAGATGGTGAGCTGGACTAGATGATCCTTGTGGGTCCCTTCCAACTCATGGTATTCTGTGATTCTGTGATTCTGTGAAGTCAATTGTCCAGGATAACAGCATTGCAGGTACCGTCTCCTGACACACAACCCTACCCAGTTTTCTGCTTATTGTTTTCTCCTTATTTGAGGAATAACATCAAGAGAATGACACAAGCAGAATTTGCGTTCTTGGACAGTAATTTTTATAAAGAGATTTTAGTTATTGATAAACACAGCTTAGTTATGGAGGCGTGAGTATGAGGCACTAAGGTGAACTGTAGCGCACAAACCTGATCCACCCACTGCAGTGCAGATGTTTGTGGTACAGATTCCTGCTATACATGGTTTCTTGGTGTTCAAATGTAACTCATGCTAATAAGACATTTGAATTAATTAAAGACTTCTTACCCTACATGAAAAGGGTGGGTTGACAGAAAAAGGTGGGAGTGTTCCTGTTTTCCATTGTTGCTCTCAGGGTTCCTAATGAACAGAATTTCAGAATTTACTGTAGGGAGTAGAAAGATGCCATGTTTGTGCTACTTATTTCACAGTATTTTCTCCATGACTTTCCATCAAGGGTAAAGTTTAAAATGGGGAATTTAATGACCAATTCCCAGAAAATATGAATAGTGAACAGTCAGTTTCAGCTTCCTGATGATGAACTTTTGCACCTTTGACTGTATTCTTTCAAGCAGTATTTGCTTCTACAAATGCAAAGACACCACAAACTCTTGATTTTTGTACATGTTTTACACCTCCATCTCCTTAGGGAAACAGCAGAAATTCCCTGGTCTTTGGCTGATTCTTTTCTCATGACAGGTCCTTTGCCCTGACAGAACACCAAGCTCTGCAGCATAGAAAGGCTTTGCTGTGAACTGTTTCCAGATTATTCTTTGTTGTTTCGTTGCTGTGTGTTCAGTCTCGCCACATTTCCACATGAGGAGGCAAATCGTCTGTTACAATACAGGCTGTTCCTGCATTAACTTTCCCTTCTGATTTTATTCACAGACACTGCAAATGGGCATCAAGCATTTTTCAGGGCTCTTTGTGATGCTGTGCATTGGGTTTGGTTTGTCCATTCTCACGACCATTGGGGAACACATCGTGTACAGACTGGTCCTGCCACGAATCAAGAAGAAATCCAGGATGAAGTACTGGCTCCATACAAGTCAGGTAGGTACTGAGAAGTGACCCTGTGAAAGTCATGGCTGAGTAAGAAAGCCTGGGCAAGAACAAGGTGAAAAAGTTTGTAAGAGGACGGATAATTGTCATTTGAAGTGTGGCAGCAGCTCCTGGAACTTGAGCCTTACCTCATGGTGCAATGGGAAGCACAGAGGAAACAGTCCATATATTCACAGTTGCAAAGCTTACATAGGCACCTTTCCATTTGCATTAGTAACCTCACAAAGCTCTTTTCAGATGCCAGTAGCAGCAATGTTGTTACCTTGAACAGGCTGACGGGACCATTTTATCTCACTGTTGCAAGTGCCCCAACTTTTGATTCATGCAGGAGGTACTGGGTAACTTCCTTTGTTATTCTAGAGAATCTGATGGGACAAAGCTGCTGTAGGTGTTTACTCTAAAGAAGTTACTTTGCAGCAAAAGGCATAGCAGGGAAGAGCTTCTGTTGCTTTAAAGCAGCACACTGGAAGAAAAATTTTAGAACAGAATGAAGTTTGCTGAGACACTTTTTTTTTTTTTTTTAATGAGGAATTTTAGTGCCAAGGATTGATTGCAGACTGTTCATCAGCTTTTCAGATTGCCCTGCATTGGGAAATTGGGAATATGCTGTAATGGCAAAGTACAGATATTGCTTGTATCCTTCAATGTGTAAAATAATTTATGCTGAAGTCCATCACACAAAGCCCTAATTGTTTACCTATTTGTGGACCTATTTTTAGTCTTCCCTTTTACTAATTTATTTTCTTCTTTTCCCTCTAGAGATTACATCGTGCTCTGAACAGTTCATTTATTGAGGAAAAACATCAGCCTAGGAAAAAACGAGTAGAAAAGAGGTGGGAAGTTTTCCATGCCTTAAAATACAAACTATAAGAATTAATTTGAACTTAGTTATGTCATGTCCAGATACCTGGTTATGGATCTCATGGATCCCAGAGATAATAGAATAAAAAAAAAAAAAAACGGGAACAAGATAGAAGTGACAAGGGAGAGAGGCAGAAATTATTTTTTTTTTCCAGTAGAAATTATTAAACACAGAAAAATTCAGTTTTTTCATGACTTTGCAAGCACCTAATGAAAGCATTTCTATTCCAAAGACAGACTTTGGAGTCTAAGTCCATTGCTTTTGTGCTTAGGTAATGAATAACTCACGTACTAAAGCACTGATAGGTAACTAGAGCCCTGTAAGAATGAGAGATCAGGCACTAGTATGTTAGAAATTCTTTCAAGTTTCATATTTTTTAGAACGAGAAATAAGCTGAGAAGAGGATAATGCAGTCCTGTCAGAAACCTTTTTGTGAAACAACTCTTGTTGGAGCAAAAATGTAGGTAACTTCGTTTCATAGCCTGTGTCTTCCAGAGAGGAGACAATCTTATCTACAGCTACCAGGAACGGAAGGCATTGTATTAAAACTGAATTTTCTCAGTAAGTCAGAAATATTTAATGCACTTTTTAAGGACATAGGCAGCAGTATTGCTTTTCTACAGATAAGTTCAGCCACAGACTGTGGAAAGGAAAAAGTCTTCCAGGCTCTTGCTGAATGTTTGGCATGACTGAAACCCACAGACCTAAACCTATGTTGTGTTTATTTGTCATTCCTGCGCTGGTGGCAGCAAATGTAAGCAGCAAGCATCTACAAGCTCCTGGATTCCTTTTATACACACAAATACATGGAAGTGCATGCAGTCCATTTCCTCTGACCATTCATCTCGCAGACCCAAAACCATATGGCCTGGGACCTTGCACCCATCCACTCCTTGATTTTGGTCCATGAGCAGCAGTAGCAGGCACTGACTGGTGGCAAAGCGTTCCGATAGCCTGAGGCATTGACTCAGGCAGAGGAAGAACCTTCCAGGGAACAGGGCGCTCTGTGTCTCTGATGTTACAAAAAGTGTTGGTGAATTACCTCCCAGACACTGAGCAGTGCAAAAAATTTGTAACACAGAGGTCATGGCCCACAAGCCCCACAGAGAATGGCTTAGAAAATGATCCTTGCAAATATTGTTTTGACATGGGAGAGTGAGGATGTGCTTCTGTCCAGAAGCTTCTTCCCACACAGTATTCAGCCCATGTGTGTGTGCGTGCACACTCACCCACTGTCCTTGCTCTTCTCATGGGCTGAGCTGCTATTTGCACAGAATTACATGAGTTTAACTCAACGCATACAGTAACAAGGTATCTAGCTTGTCATGAACACTGATGTGGCAATGAGTTCTTAAATCAATTACGTTATCGCACTTCCTTTTATTCCTGGTAGGGACAGAGAAGCTATTAAAAGCATCAAGATACAGAAAAGAGGTGGAAAGAATTGCATTATGCCACCACCGTTGCCCTCGTGGAAGAAAATCCACTGGGAATTTTTAGGCGGCAACTTTCCAAAAACTGGGAGAGCTGCTCAGCATCAGTAGCCGAGTTGTAAATGGTTTTATTTACATGGTGAAACTTGAGTGTTAACTGTGGACTCCGTCCCTTGTCAAAATCACCTGCTCAGACCCCCCAGATGAAAGCACCACCACCATCAGAAGCTATGTTGGTTACTAACACAGAATCACAGAATTAAAGAAGTTAGAAAAGACCTTTGTTGCCCATTCCAGTGGCAAATCACTCTTTCAGTGAAATTTTTTTTCCTAACATCCAGCCTAAAATTCCCCATGTGCACCTTGAGACTGCGTCCTCTTTTTTTTATTCTGGAACTGGTTGCCTGAGAGAAGAGACCAACCCCCACCTGACTACAACCTCCTTTCAAGTAGTTGTCAAGAGCAGTAAGGTCTCTCCTGAGCCTCCTCTTCTCCCTGCTAAACAACCCCAGCTCCCTCAGGTGTCACAGTATCACAGTATTGATAAGGTTGGAAAGGACCTTGAAGATCATCTAGTCCAACCTATAATCCAACTAACCTATCATCTACACCTAGATCACATCACTCAGCACCTTGTCCAGCCTCCCCTTGAACACGTCCAGGGTTGGTGACTCAACCACCTCTGTGGGCAACACATTCCACATCCGGATCACTCTTTCAGTAAAAAACCTTTTCCTAATAGGAACCTTGTCCTCATAGGGCTTGTGCTCCAGTCTCTTCACCAGCCTTCTTGCCCTTCTCTGAACACGTTCAAGCAACTCAGCATCTCCCTTGAGGGGCCCAGAACTGGACACAGCACTCAAGGCCTAAACAGTGCTGTGTACAATGGAAGGATAACTCTCCTAGTCCTGCAGGCCACACGATTCCTGATGCAAGCCAGGATGCCATTTGCCTTCTTGGCCACCTGGGCACACTGCTGACTCATGTTAAGTTCATGTTTATCACTTTATCAAAAAGCTATTTGATTACTAGAGGAAAGGAAAACATACCAGACACCATCAGAATCTGAGAAATACTTTAAAAAAGGGCTGCAGATTCTCTGAGACACTTCTCCAAGGCAAGTTGGAACCCAGTACCCTGAGGACCGGGGGCTCAGCAGGGCTGTGCAGCAGGGAGACAGCTTTGGGCGCCTCAGCCGCTGGTCAGTGCTGGCTTTCTTTGTCTAGACCCCTGCCTGTGTGGAATTGCAGTGTGGTGGCCTTCTGCTCTTGGTCCTGGAAATGCTTTGCTAGTTTCTACCTGCCAGGCTAATCCTGTTCCCTGTCTGAAATCGGCTTAAGAGGTACTTTTTTGTTTTTACACATCCAGTTTAGAACAAGACTTGAGTCTTCTGGAGCACGACCCATGCTGCTCCTGCCTGAAACCTCCCTTTCTGCCATGCCATCTCCTTGAAAACACTCCCTGCTGATTGGTAGCTCACACTGATAGGCATTTTTATCAAGGATACACACGGAAGATCCCTGTGATGGAGCAGTTTTAAACTTCAGAGTTTGAACCTTGGTTTATGAAATGAACACAGAGAGATCTATCCCAGAGGTAAAGCAGGTAGGAAAGCTAAGGCTTCTCTCTCGCCAGAGCTTCCTTATGGTCCAGTCAGAGAATGGAGACCACGGCATGCCCCTGTTTCAGAAGGAACCTTGGAAAATGTCCTGATTTGGGAATGTGGCAGAGTGAATTACGTCCCCAAAAAGGGGAAAATTCTCTGCCAGGAAGCTCATGAATGTACCTGCAAGGTTTAGATGCACAATATTGTGTCCATCCCCAATAGTAGTGCAAGCAGCTCCCCAAGACAACTCCAGATTCTTCCCCTTCACTTCTCCACATCAGCTCTAGGAATCCTTTCCTCTTCTTTGTGACCAAATGTCCAGGCCAGCACAGAGTACTAACATGCTGTTAGTTAACAACGGACTAACACTGTAATAGACTCTGACATTGCAACCACAAAAGGTTTTAGAAAGCCTTGAAGGACTCGCATTTTCCTGAGCTGGAGCTGAGAGGACTGTAAATTCATGGGTACCAGAAGAAAAGTTTTGAGGCAGATTCAGGATTCTGTTCTAGTTTCTGCTCTGGTTTAATCTCAAAATTTGGCCATTTACTCTCATGATTTCTACTTCACGAGAAAATATAATTCCAGGGATAAAATATAATTCCAGGGATAAAATATTCTCCGCAAGATGTAACAGCAGTCTCATATTTTTCCAGTAGGATGGCTCACAGGAGAGGGCTGCTTACACATGCAAGCAAGCTCTGATGTGATATTAAGTCTCTTGTCTCTCTCTGTTCAGGTCCCATGTAGGGAACAGCCAGCATTCTGTGTGGAATACAGCCAACCTGGGCAACTGTCACCGGAAAAAATACATCTGCACGGACCAAGGGCAAAGTGAGGTGACAATCCGTCAGCACGAAGATATCCCCCTGCCACAGGTCAAGAGAGAGACTCCGGCTTCCTTAACCACTAACGGGAAAGCAGAGTCCTCCCTTAGTGTTGCGAGGACCTCGGTGATGCAAGAGCTCACAGAGCTGGAGAAGCAGATAGAAATCATCAAGCAGGAGCTGCAGCTGGCCATGGACAGGAAATCAGAGCTGGAAGAGTATCAGAGGACAAACCGGACTGCAGAGCCTTAGGCCAGCGCACCTGGGCTCTTCTGCCTTTTCTTCCTTTGTCCCCTTCCTCTGTAAAATTTGTAACACACTTTTGTAATGCTAGGAAGAGGTGCGAAAATAAAGAAGGCACTGTGCTCTTCATGGGAGCAGGACTGCAGCAGCCCACAGCCACTGCCACCCTCCTGAATCCTCCTTCCACAACAAGTTTCTCGTTCTCCTGGAAAACACCAGCCATTCCCAAGGGACTGGAGACACAAGGAGCATCTGAACAGTGAGAGTTCATCATTCCTCCAACTGACAGTACAGCAAAGTTCCCATTTTTTTTAGCCCTTTCTGTGCATTAATTCAAAAGAAGATTTAAAAAAAAAAAAAAGTGAACTGCTCATTGGAAGCATGTCCCTTGTTGGTACATTTTTGTTGTTACCTATGGGTCTAGTCTCTGTTCCTGTGAAGGTTCCTCATGGGTGCCTCATTATGCCAGGTGCTAGTTCTGTGTTGGCAGTCCCTTCCCTCCTGGCACAGGCTCACGAGCCAAGTTGGTAGTGGCAAACACAGCACACACCATTCCCTCAGCTCTGTCAGCACAAACGCGGATGTGGCTGCTCTGAGACTGCAGTGAAGGAACTCACCCAGCTTAAAAATAACTTGGCAAAAACCAAACCACCACCTCTGTCTGTTTTTGAGCCCAGGCTTGGCTTCCACTTTGCCAAGGGAGAAGCCATGCAAACAGCTGCACCAGAGGTGTGAAGGGATGGATTCACAGTGGCACGGAGCACAGATAAGGGGAAGGGAGGGGTGGCAGTTCTGTAAATCAATGTTTACCTCAAACAGTGAAGTGTTTTGCCAGTGTGAAACTACTCCCTTAATATTCTCTGTCTTCAGTTGACAGCAAGGTTCTTTCTCACAGACAAGGTGACATAAAGGGGATCTATTTCATTATTCATTCCATCAAAGTCAAAGGGAGTCACCAAAGCCTCCCTACGGATGAAGAATGAGAGACAATGTACCGAGTGGAGCCCTCTCCCACCTGGACGACAGGGAGATGGGAAGGATAGGTAAGGTGTCGAACATCTGAATAAATAACTGCATCAACCCAACTGACTTGTGTTTTTTTTTAAACAGCATTTCTATCAGTTTTTAAACAACACTGCCCAACACATCTCATATTACGTGTGTAACACTATCAGAATTAACCGATCTCTAAGTTTTACCCACCCTGTGTCTCCCACCACCAGCATGACTCTTGCCTGGGGTGATGTTCTTGTTGCACAGCAGGCAGATCCAAAACTGTATTTTGGGGTCTGAAAAAGACATTCTTCCTTTTTGCACCTTTAACCTTTGAAAAACCCCTCACAAATGAAGACCTCTGTGTGGACTGCTAAGAGCTCATCACAGACCAAATTAGCCTCATGAGTTCAGATTCTATTCCCTGCGCAGTCCTTGGCCTCTGCTTTTGGGCAGCAAGTGTCACTACACCTTTCAATAGTCAGTAACACAGGAAAGAGAAATTGGGTCGTACAACAGGAAAGTAGGATCCACAGCCCTGCACATCTCCTAGGTCTGAGACCTGGGATGTCCCTGCTTTCCTTGGTCCTGACAAGTCAGATGTCACTGAGAAATCCCTGAGGTTGCTTTTTGCCTTCCCTTCTGCCCCCCCTCCCCCTTTACTTAATCAGCTTTTTAGGAAGAGCTTTTTATTTGGGTAGCATCTACTACCTTACAACCTCCAGCATGACTTGGTTAGAAAAGATGAACACTGCCCTCCTTTCATAAAAACAACAGAAAAGAAGTATTTCAGTCTAATTTGGTAAGAATTTTTATCAAGTTTTTTATGTCCTTCACATGAATGAGCCCAGAAATAGATTAAAAAAAAAAAAAGCACTTGAAAATATTAATACGTTAAACAAGAATGTATGTTCTGCTTCAAAGTTCCAACCCAAACACCCAATCCCCCTCAAAAATCAGCCTTCATTTAAAAACAAAAATCCCAGAATGTCCAGCAAATGTTAAGCAAACATCTTTATTTCTGGTGGGTGCCTGAGGGACTGCTGCCCTGTCAAATACAGAACCAGGGTTGTTCCAAATTACTGCAGCACCAATTATAAACCTTTTGGGAGAAGATCCAAGTTACTGCTGCCCAACAGAGCCGTATTTTGGCATGTTACTTTCTTACTCAGTGTTTGCTGCATCCTGATCCCCTAGGAGACAGAAAAGATTATTGTAGCTTTCTGTGGGATGAGGAATACCACAGTACCACAGACATGTCAGCGACATGTCACAGGGGAGAATTTGCAGTGACAGAACGTGGTCTGGAGACTGGAGATGAGGCTTTTATTTTGTTATCTGAGACACTGAATTCAGTGAGAATTTTGGTAATGCTTGTCACCCCTTTACTTCTTTTACCCTCACACTTCTAGCCCTTATAAGCTTTTAATTGTTTTAGTAATTTCCACTCATTCTGGCAAACAGACCATCTAAAATTTTCACTGTTTCTCAGCGTATAAATTACAAGCGCAGAGTGAAATTCACTCACATCCAAAATAAGCTTGAAGTAAACTGTAATTTCAAAACAAAATCCCCACAAACATTTTTCTCCGTAAGGGAAGAGAAAATAGCAGTGTCCAAACTTTAACTGCAAATCCAATGCAGATTGTTTCAAGTATCTCCCCTTTCCATGACCCGAGTGATCCCAACATGACCAGGATACACACAAGAGTTTCAAGCTTGACTTTGCTAGTAACGTGATGCAACTTAATGACTGGGAAAGGGCCAAGCGGCTTTGCACCTCTATCAGGCTTGTTTAATTCCAACGGTGGTTCACAGCTGTAAAAGGAAGTCTGCTGTGGTAGCAAAGCCGTTTGAAGATGCATACAGGTTGTTGCTGACCAAGGTCCTGGTTTTGGTGCACAGGCATTTACTTGTACCTCAAAATCTACCGGCAGCACTAACACACAGTTCTTTCTCTTAACTTGACGCCACAAACCGTAGTTCAGGAAGCAACTTCCAGTTAAAGAGGAAAGGGTTCTACTTTCATTTCTTCTAAAACCACTTGCACCATACAGAAGCTCTCAGCATCCCAGCTTCCCCTGGGTCACGTTATTCCTTCTCATTTTTCAGGATTCGCGGTAATTTACAAGGTTTGATTCATATATTCTGAAGCTTTCAGAAAGATAGGAACGCATACTGTAAGTCTGATTTCAAATTCCTTCCACTTTACTCTTTTTTTTCTATTGTTTCCTATGGTGAACACAGGAAGACAGTACAGGTATCATAGTTCAGGGAAGAGAAATAGGAGACAAACCTCTGACAGTTGCACCTTCCAAGAAAATTAAGTTTACAGTAAAAACACTATGTCCCGTGAAGGAGTGCTGCAAACAAATGACTTCATTTGTTTTTTTTTTCTTTTAGGAGCAGCCTTCAAATACTGCCTCCAACCACAGGGAGCACAGAGACTGTAACCCATGCCATATCCTCTCAAAATTCCCATGTCAAAACAACTGCACAAATAATCCAGTACCTTAGCCCTTCTCTTGTGTCAGGAATAAGATACTGGAGTTACAGCCAAAATGACCCACCTTGTTGTAGTCAAGCATATTTTGAAAGCAGATGAAGGAAGAAATGTCTCCAGAAACTTAAAACCTGTGAAAAATGTTTCCAGTAATTGAACGAAGGACAGGTGCACAAGCAGATCCTATCATAGGGCAAGAAAACCAGAAAAATAACCCAAACAATAGTTTTAATTAGATTTTATGCATAAGAAAATTCCTCTCTGGGGCAAAGCTGCAATTAAAGAATTCCTGAAAATCCTGGTCTGGAAAGGATGACAACAGCAATGCCTGAGCCTAGGAGAAGGTACCCATATCAACTAGGGTTCATCAGTGGAATGCTATTTTCAAAAGTTTCTCTGACATCTTACATTTCTCCTCTTCTGGGTATTAAAATGTGTGTTTGCTTTTGGGGTTAGGGAGGATGTTTACTAACGCACAAGCCCACAGAGGTTCTTGCCCTGACTCAGGGAGATACATACCTAAGGAGTCACTCCACTAAGTCTACAGATTCAGTTACTTGGCCGGTATTTGGCCTGTTAATTTGGAAACTATTCACTCTCAGAAGCATTGCCATATCTTGATGGAATGTAATTAACACCCAAAGCAAACTGCTCAAACAAAAGTCTCACTAATCTCTCTCTGCTGCACCACAGCCAGCTTGCATCCCACCAAGGCAGGACTTCCAGCTAGATGTTCTCAACGTGGCAGTGTGATAGTGGCACATGGGAAATTTCCTCTCAGGCACGAAGAATCCACCAAAAAAAACAAGGGCAAGAACAAAAGGAAAAGGGCAAGAAAGGAACCAAGATCCAGAATCTGTCTCTTTCTACACCCTAAACACCCTTCCCAGAAGACACTGCAGATCAGCTGACAGAAGCTGTGGCTGCCCCACAGGTGCAGCCATGGGAGGCAAGGGAGGCAGGGCGGTCAGTGGGCAGCGACTTCACATGACACCAAGGAAAGGAATCAGCCGATGTAGATCCTGTGGAAGTCGTTGGCACCGAAGGCAGCGTTGCACTTGGGGCATTTGCGCTGCCGGGTGTCGTAGCGTGTCTTCACACACTCGAAGCAGAACACGTGGAAGCACTTTGTGAGCACAGCATCCTTCTTGCGCATGTTACAGCACGGGCACGTCAGCCGGGCCTGCAGGACACAAACGACACCATGAGGAACCAGGGCTAGACTGCACGTGTTAAAGGACGGCTGACACTGAAGGTCCTTCCACTCCTCAGAAGGATGATGTGGTTTCTTCCATGTCACAGCACAGACAAGAGACTGAAAGTCTATCTACAGAGCCTTTTGACTAACGTAGAGAGGGGAGTTCATAGAAACAGCTACACACCTTGTAATCCTTAATTTCTTCCATCAGTATCTCATCACAGTTGGGAACCATGTCAGGCTTCTTTGTGGTCTCCAGCTTCCTGCGCAACCTAGAAATGTCTTCCTGCATAAAAACAAGGGACCAAATGAGTGAGAAACATGTTCTCTGTCACAGCTTCCTAAGGGACTGAGGAGAACGGGCACCTGGCTAAGTCATGACACCCATATTTTCATCCCCAATAATCAAAGACAACATTTGTCTTCTGATGCTAAAAGAACAGTCAGTTATCAGTGGACAAAACCTGAGAGAGACAAAGACTGATGAAGCTGAAATCAAAAAACGGAACTGGACATCAGAAAAGTACTGTAGCTGAAACGTCCTCAAAACTCAAAGTACAAGGAGATGGGCCTTAATGCAGACAGATATTGAAGGGATACATATATACCTCAGCCCTTTTGAAGTTGAACATCTCTTTCTCTCTAGTTACTCTGTTTTCCACAATTTCCTCCTGAAAGTCATGTAACTTCTTCTGGGCCAGCTCTAGCTGGGCTTTCAGATCATCTGCCAGCTGGGCGGCATCCATAGCCTGAAGAAGAAAACCAGTATAGAAGTACCAAACATGGAAAAACAGCTCTACTCATTTCTACATCATTTCAACAGCAAAATACTTTATTATTTAGCTTCAAGATCCCACTTCAGCAGAGCCAAACTGTCACAATGCAAAGCATGTAACTTCGGAAAAAATAGTGATGACCACACGTCTCCTTTTCAAGTATTTTCAGCCTTTCAGCCTCCACATTTTCTCTGCCAAATTATTTACAGGCAATTCTATAGGTGAACTACACAAAAGTGCACGGTAAGTGTTTTTAATCATTCTCTCTATTCACCAGTTCTCCTATAACCTTCTAACCAAGTTCCCTTAATGCCAGAGATTGTCCTATTAAGCACAAGTGACTGTGATGGATTTCCCTCAGCTCCTCTCACAGAGGTATTTCTGCTTGCCTTTCTGCCTGTTTTAATGTCATTCCCGCATTTCTACTAAAACTTTTAACAACAAAGATAGCATCAACTATGAGACTTAGTCTTATTTTACTGGTAACAGAGCTACTTTATTGACCTTAGGCATGTGCTAGAAGTATTCACATTCTCCAGCCATATTTTTCTTTTACTTATTCCATCATTCCTATAAAAGCTTTGACCACAGTTAAACGTCATCTGGCTGCTGCCTCTTCTTCCATGATCGGTTTCCTGTAAAGGGACTCCACTTCAGCTCCCTAATCAGGCTTGCAGCAACACACGACCTGCTCCTCCTTATCAAAGGTCTATCAGTCTACAGTACTTGGATCAGAAGTGACTCCTCAGCCTTCTGGTATACTCATCCAAAACCAAGGAATACCAGGTTCTGTAATACCAGTGAGAGCTCAGAGCCTTCTCGGCCTCCCATGAGGCAACAGTTCTATCTTAGAGTCAAAGAGGAAATTAAGCCATCACTCACCTTGCGTTTGTTCATTTCCAGGGCCTGTGTTCGCAGACCCAACTCCTTTTCTCCTGTGCCAATACTGCTCTGCAGTAAGTGTTCCTTCTCCTCCAGCTTACGTACAACCTGCAGCTGGGCATCCACCTTGGAAAGGGAGAGAAAGTACAGAAGGAATGAAACGCATGCTCTGTGGGTCTTCAGAGCTGCAGGCTAAAACTGGCCCTGTCTCCCCAGCACCAAGGAGAGCTAGTCTTTTCCTCCCTCAACAGCCATACCAGCAGCCAGGTAAACACTTGAAAACTTAGCAGTCTTGCAAAAAAGATGTCTTAATTTTTGGACAGTGGCTTAAACGTTGCTGCAAGGCAGTGAACAGTTCCACTCTGTTTCCAAGGATGGAAGAAAACAGAATGATAGAATATCTTGGATTGCAAGAGACCTTAATGATCCCCAAATTTGATCCCCCCTGCCATGGGCAGGGACACCTTCCAATAGACCAAAGCCCTGTCCAACCTGGCCTTGAACACTTCCAGGCCCAGGGCATCTATAGCCTCTCTGGGAAAGCTGTGCCAGTGCCTCACCACCTATCTATCTAACATCTAATCTGAACTGCCCTCTTTCAGCTTAAAACCATTGCTCCTAGTCCTGTCACTAACAAGTTACATAAAAGGTCCCTCTGCCTCTTTCTTCTAAAAGCCTCCTTCAGGTACTGGAAGACTGCAGTGAGGTCTCACCAGGAGCAACCCCAGATCTCTCAGCTTATCCTCACAGCAGAGGTGCCCATTCCTCCTGATGATCTTTGTGCCTTGCTCTGGACCCGCTCCAACAGGTCCATGTCTTTCTTGTGCTGAGGTCCCCCAGAGCTGAATGCAGCACTCCAGGTGAGGTCTCGTGAGAGTGGAATGGAGAGGCAGAATCCCATAGACAGGCAGGTCCCATAGACTTATGAGGGTCTAGATGTACTAGTATGTCCCTTACATCTTCCTCCTGTATTAAAGAGGGGTTAAACCATTCCTCATCTCTATCGACTGTATCAAGAGACCCTTGAAGAGACCATTCATTATGTAAGCAGCTGTCTTTACTATTAAAGACAGAGGCAAATAAATCATTAAGTATCTCTGCCTTTTCCT
>WEKX01015782.1:0-15901 GCA_013390025.1 Pitta sordida | reverse complement strand
GACTGCCTTCTTTCTGCTGTGTGAAGTTCCCAGCAGACATCAGGCAGGTTGAAGTCGCCTATGAGAATTAGGGAGCGTGATCTCGAGATGTCCTCCAGTTGTTTATAAAACAATAGGTCAACATCTTCTTCCTGATTGGCCGGTCTGTAGCACACTCCAATCACGGTATCAAATGCTCACACGTCAGTCTCAGCTTCTTACTAAGACAGGTTCCTTTGAAGTCTGATGCACCACTGATAGGCTGATTAGGGGAACATTCAGTCCTGTACTGATTTTGGTGGGGATACAGCTAACTCTCTTCATAGCAGCTCACATGCTGCCATATTTTGCACTTGGCAGCGAAAAGTGTCAATACTACAGTAGTGTTTTAGCTGTTATTCCGCAGCTGAACATTCTGTGCCTCATGTTGCCAACCAACAAATAGGCTGAGGGTGATAAGAAGCTGAGGCACCAGAGTCAGGACAGCTGATGCAGCTGCCCCAAGGGGTATTCCACACCACATGATGCTGTGCTTAGCAATAAAAGCTGATGGAAAGGCAGAAGTGGGAGGATGTTCAGAGCTCTGTGGTGTTTATTGACCCCTGCTGTCCTGGAGATGGCTGAACTAATAAACGAAACAATTAATTAATACACTGCTTCCCATGGCAGGGGAAGCAGTGTATCATTATTTCACATTTCATATTATTATTCATTATTAATTAATGCATTGTTTTGCTTTGCTTGTGACCCTGTGTTTCCATTAACTGCTGAACTGCCTTCAACTCACCCATCTTCCCAATTTTTCCTTTCCCATTCTGCCTCCTACCCCACAGTAGGGGAGCAAGCCTACCAGAGATAACCTCCAACATCTCCACCTTGTCCCACCAGTCCTGTTGTCTTCTCTCCTTTTTCCAGGTTACCTGTGTCTTCAGAGTCAACACTTGGTCTGCCAGCTCCTCCTTCTCCTCTTTCAGCAGCTTGTGAATCTGGTTGGACTTGATGCGTTCTGACATCAGCTTGAAGTTGGCATCGTCCTTCTCCCGCAGCTGCTGCATCAGGCGGATGTTCTGCTCTTGCATGTCTTCAAAGGCTTGGCCTGTGACATCCATTTCTGACAGCAGGGCCTCCTCCTCCTGCAAAAAAAAGAAAAAAAATAAAAAAAAATCACAGGCTCTGGCATAACTGCCTCCTGGACTCCCTGCAGTAACGCTGAACATTTTATTCAGAGACATCAACCCAGCACGGGTGAAGGATGATGTCTCAGTATCAGGGAATGGTATCTTCCCAACAAACAGGAAAACGCTCCTTAAAAATCTGCATCACATCAGAAATACTCTGAATTCAAAGGTGTAGAAAAGTGATGGTCATTTGCACAAACATTCAGAGACTGAGGCTTGTCTGCTGGCAGAACCAGCACAGAAACCAGCTCCCAACTTCCAGCAGCAGCTACCTACAAAGCCAAGATACACTGGGCCAGGAATTCTACATGTGGACCACTTGACAGCTTCCAAATAACACACAGCCAAGACCCTTAAGCTTACTTCAACCTTAAAGCGATGAGACAGAATCTTTCCATTCTGTAACAAAAAGAATCTGAACTTTGAAAAAGTACATGACAAGTCAGTGGCTCGCCTCTCTCCTGCTGTGGTGGTCCTGCTCTCTCACTTGATTAAGCTCTACTTTTGTAGAAGGCAAGTACCGCTACCATTCACTACATGAACTAGTACATATAGTAACTTTCAAAACCAAATTGTGACCTCCTCCTCCAGTGGGTGATTCAGCTACTTCTCCTCTGTGCTCTTTACTAAGGCCACGTGTTTATATGTTTATGTAATGTTTGTTATTAAACATTACCCACCATCACCTGTGTTTATGACACCCTGCAGTTGTGGGCTTCTCCATTTTTTTCCCTTCCATAAACAAGCACCAAATTCACATCTCTGGCCCACACAGAGACAGAAATTCCTTCTCTCAGGTAATCTTCCTGTCTGTAACCCAAAGAAAGTTCCTTCACAGTTCCTCCAGTGGAAACAGAATTCATCAGAAAACTTCTTACCTGCTTAGCCATGGCGAGTTTTTTCTGCAAATACTCAATTTGTTCCTCCACTGCTCGGATCTTGCGAAGGGCATCCTCATCAGCCATCTTTTTACTCTCCTTTTTCTCCTTGTCTTCCAATTCTTTGACCCTCTGCCTCAGTTCTTCCAGCTAGAAAGGACAAACCAGAAATGACATTTAACACGAGGACGTTGCCTGAAAATTGTTAAGAGCCTGTTTTCCCTAAAATTCTCCGAAACACCGAAGAAACTGCCTTCAAAGCGTGGGAAAAGAAAATCCATGTAATTTTGACAGGGCAGGGTGTTACTGGCAGATGGATCATTGAGACAGTTCATGATCTTGATTAAAAAACTTCTGAAAACTCCCAAGAATCTTTTATCAGGACAGGAACATCAGTCTCTTGCAATTGTGTATGTAATGGTATGTGGACAGAGAGCATCTGTTCTCTTAAGGGCACCTAGTCAAAGACCATTTTCAATACAGAAGGAGATAATAAGGAAAGGAGGAAAAAAAACCACACAGAGACACAAACCTGGCACATTATAAGGGAGGCAGTGATGAGAACAAAGCCTGGTCAGTCACACTAAGTGATGAAAGCACATGAGACTCTGAGGATGTTTATTCCAAAAAGGTTATTGTGACTATGTGAGGAAGGCGGAAACCAAAACCAAAATATATGGAGACACAGACAGAATCACAGATTATTCTGAGTTGGAAGGGACCCACAAGGATCATCGAGTCCAACTCTTAAACGGCACCACTGCCTCCCTGGCAGGAATCAAACCCCTGGTCTCCTGCATGAGAGGAGGGAACACTCACCACTACGATAAAGTGGATTTTAAGTCCAGACCCATCAGGTCATTAGTAAGGTGCATTACAAAGCTTTTTGCAAATCGTAGGATACAAACACAAAACATTGATGTAAAATATCCTTGTGTTCATTAGTCTAACTAGATTTAGTTGCTCCAATTGTCACCTTAAATCCTCACCTGTCACACCTTTTGATTACTGGTTTACACTGACAAGCTGCCTCTGAACAGCCCTCCTCCCTCCAAACTCAGGCGAATGAAGACAAAGAGACGAAGCAAACCCTCGCAGTCACAATAACTGGTAGGCTTCAAAGAAACTATCAGCTTCAAGGAAGATCAATTTGGGCATTGTAACTGACAAAACTGTAAAGCAGTGTGAATCCTGAACTGTGAGGGCTGTGGGAATCAACAGAGCTGTCCAAACCCAGGAGTGATGTACGGGGAAAGAGAGCAAGGATGAACACATTGAGGTTACGCAGACAAGCGTGTAAAAGGAGTCAGTCACATGTAAAAGGTGGGCAGTCACTACACGCTTGTCTGGCTCAGCCCTGCACATGATCACTGATGCCTGTCCAGTCTACATTCTTGCATCTTTTTATCAGGTATTGTCTTAACCATCTCTGGTGATTAACTCTTTACCCCATGTGAATGTGTGCTGCACGTAAGTGATGGCTACAGGTGAGATCTCCTTGTGAAGAAGGTAAAAGGGGCCTGGAGTCACAACCAGACCCACGGATACGTGCGCTTGTGAACCTGGAGATCGTTGGGTGTGTCCCTGTACTAGTGACCTGCTGAAGAGGAAGGGACTTGTCCATAATCTTGTTTTACGAGTCCTGTATGTACATTCTGTTGAAAGCAGCATCTGGTCTGCAGCAGTCTGACCAGCTGTTTCTGTGTTTCTCTGGGACATGCTCAGCTCCACTATTACCTGAACCTGCAACTGAGGAAGTGGGAGCCAAGTCTCTCAGCCAGGGCAAAGGCATCTTTATTTCCCCTTCACCCTATTCAGATCATTCCAATCTCTCTTCTAAGTGACAAGGCTAAGAAAACACACAATCTTTAGTTTTGAAGTGAGAAACAGTATAAATCTGGTGCGAAGTATCTGGAAAGAAGTTTTAAGTAAAATGTTGAAGAGAAAAGGAAGAGAAATTAGATTTACCTCAGCTTTTGCCTTCTTCTCAGCTGCCATCAGCTGTACTTTGTCTCTCTGCTCCTTGGGGGCAGAGCGGTACATATCTAGCAAAAGCTTCATCTCCTTCTGGCTCTCCTGGGCCTTCCTGTGGACAGAGAGATAGACAATTTTAACAGCCCAGCAGCAAAGCCACACTGCTACACAGCCAGCATGAGAGTCTGAGCAGAATTCTGTGTCTCCCATATGAGTCATCCTTGGCTTATCTTACCCGGGTAACACAAAAGTGCCAAGGAGTACAGTCGGGAAAAGAAATATGTTCATGCATGTGGATTGAAAAGATAAGAGAAGTGGTGCGGAGAGGAAACAAGTCTCTAATAGTAAGCAACAAACTATCCACCTCTGCTTTGTTAATGACACAGGAGACAGAAGACTGCTGTGTCCTTTCTTAATAACCTGCTGCCGCAAAAGTTTTACACAATTGTTATAACAGCAACAAATAAATATTACTTGATCCACACCATGAAGTACCTGTTTTGATAATTCATGCTTTAGGCAGTTGTAGGGGAAACATTACTACATTGACCAAACCACAATCAGTTACAGAAGGTACCAGGAAACCCTCCCTTCACTTCAGTGACACTCATCGCGTAGGAGCAGGCTACAACATGTCTCACACAAACATCCCAGACTGGATACTACTCAAACAGGAAAGTGAGGGACAACAGCTCTTACTTGAGCTCAGCCTTCAGCTGCTTGATCACTTCAGCCTCCTTCTTTCTTCCATCTTCATGCTTCCCTTTCTCCTTCTCTTTAGACTCCCTCTCTTTCTCAGACTCTTTCTGCTTCTGCTTTTCCCGCTCTCGTTCCTTTTCCTTTTCTTTCTCCTTTTCTCGCTCCCTCTCTTTCTCTTTTTCTTTCTCACGTTCCCTCTCCCTCTCCCGCCTCTCTCGCTCCCGTTCCTCTTCATCTCTCCTAGCCTTCATTTCATTAACATCCTCAGAAGCAGTCTTGGCGACAGACACTTGGGCAGAAGGATCATCAGGTTCCTGCTTGACCTCTGGAGGTTCCTCCTTTGTGTCTTCAGTGCTAGACTGGGACTGTAAGAGAGCACTACCACTGCGAGAGCGGATCTGTCATGGGACAGCAAGAAAGACGACACAGAAGAAAACAAACCATTAAACTCATAGTCAGAAATCTACCTTATCTCCTTTTCCCTTGTCTTCTCAAGTCCATGCCTCCGTGCCCCCTTTGTAACTGGTATTACATTTCATGAAGCACCACATAGCTACAAAGAAAGACCATTAATTTTAGCAACAGGATGCAGAAGAGTACAGAGCTCCCCTGGAAATCACATGGCATCCTGCATGTCATATCAAAAAGGATGATAGTGCAGGCAAGGGCAAAAGCATTCCCCCTCCTCCTAAACATTTTCTCCTCCTTCCTAGAATTTCCCGCTGCGGTACCTTGCTCAAGTCAGACTGGGCCTCTCTCAGCTTGCGCTTGTATCTCAACACTTCTCCCTTCAGCTGGTGGTTGTGATTCTGAAGGCTGCTGATGAGATGACGCATCTCCCGGTTAATTGGGCCTACAAGGGCAGAAACACAACTGTAACAAACCACCCTTGTGGCCAACCTCCTGCTATGACTTCCACGGAGATGGAGAAAAAGCTAAGTGTCAGCCAAAACAAGACTGTACATTCTGCCACACAACAGAGCAACACAACACATTTGCAGAAACAAGTCATGCCAGTTCTACATGCAACCATAGGTCCTTATGACTGATCAGAGTCATAATTTCCCATTAACATTACGTTTTTCCCCATCCTAAGGGAAATGTGTCATGCTAAAAAAAACCCCTACGATTTAAATTTTTGGTATTACGCTCTTGGTCACTGTACGGGTATTAGATGGTGAGTTGGACTAGATGATCCTTGTGGGTCCCTTCCAACTCATAATTTTCTGTGATTCTGTGAAATGCCGTTTTAGAAATGCAGTTATACCCCATCCTTCATGAGGAACGGGGCAGGCCACGGCCCTTGCAAAACGTCAAACTCGCAAATACATGCAGGTCATTAATATGCACGCAGGCCACGCCCATTGCTCCACCCCCAGCCAATCAGGAGCACTGGGGAGCCTCTTCAACTCCTCCCCACGGGCCCTCGCAGCACACAGGAGGAAAGAGAAGCATTTCTGTGCCCTCTCTGCCTCGGGGGGGCAGCCTCGAGAATCCCTAGATTTCTCTTCAACCACGCTGTCGCTTCCGCATCTGCCGCCGGCAGCGCCAACCCTGCGNGCAAAGCAGAGTCACTGCGCATGCACCAGCCAGGGAACCTCACAAATGCCTGAAACCAGACTGCGGGGTATTTATATCGCAAATTGCCGGGGTCGCAATGCACCGGGGACGTACTGTAACTTTATTCCCTCTGATGAAATTGAAAATTACTGCTTTCTTACCCACATTGTCATATCAGACTTGTAAATGAATCCTTCCCCTTCCAAGTTTTTAATTAATGCAAAATACCCTGTCATATATAGAATTATTAGCAAAATATATGTATTATGCAGCACCTAAAAGGGAGTCAGATAACATGGAACTGGTCTCCCAATAGAACACATAAAGAGCTTTGTGTTTTTCTAACTTAAAGAGACCTGCCAGGACAAGTGCTTAACAAGGAATCGACCTGGCAGTTTTGCTGCACTGTGGCCTCTAACGGGCATTGTGGGGTAGGTGGTGTTTGTTTTTAGGTACAGGAGAACAACACCATACCTGCTTGCTCATTGGCAGCAAGTGTTTGCTCAAACTCTATCCTCAGCATCTCGTACTCCTTGCGGACTTGTGCCAGGGTGTCCTCCAGCTGAATCACCTCAGTGCGCAGCTTCTTGTGAAGGCTGACCTCGTCCCTCTGCAGAGTAAAAAGGCAACAGAACTTCGCACTCTGAATCTGCTCTCTGACCTCACCAACGTAACAGAACAGGCTGAAGTATCGACAGAAATGTAAATCCCTTGAGCATTGTGAGAGCCACTCAGACCCAGCAGCCGAGGTCAGTGGGATGGCATTGCTCCCTGTGCTGATGGAGCAGAGGTGTTACCTCAATCAGCTCCACCTGGCGCTGGTGTGTGGCACGGGTGCCATGGAGCAGTGTGCGGGCCTCATCCAGATGTGCCTTCAGCTGGAGACTCTCGTTATACAAAACGGAAAACTGGGACTGCATGCAGCGATATTCTGGGGTCTCCTTCACAGCCTCCTCCACCGCTCGTCGCAGCTCCACCTAGGTAGGACACAAGAAAATGACACAAAAGGTAAAACTATCCCCTTGCCTTTGGTTTTTATTTCACAAGACAGTACAGTGAATCAAGCCGCCACAAGCAAGGACTAAAGTAGAACTTCAACAGCATTGCTGTGAAGTAGGTGCAAGCGGCATCCTCCAGAATCAATTTAAAATGACTGTACCTTCTCTACATGCAATAGAATTTTTCTTTTGCTTCATCACATAAAAAAATTTTCACTCTAGTTTCTCTCAAAGATATGAACGCAGATGTGTAAAACACAGTACACATTTTCAATGCATTTACTGTGAACTGTAATCACCTAAATCAATAGAGGTGGGCACACAGAAAACTACGACAGCGAAATGCATCTGCAAGTAGGCACAGAAATGTAAAAAAATGTTAGCAAATGATTGTGACTACCAGCAGTGAGAGAGACATACACAGTACATAAATACAGCTCAAGAAAAATTAAAAGAAGAAAAAAAAGTTGTAAGCTAAAGAGTCTTACTCTCAAAACAAGCTCATGTGGATAAACAGAACTTAGAGGCACCTCTACACAGTTCCTGCAACCAGATCTCTGAAACTTACGCTATGAGGTCAGACGTTTCTTATAACGAGCTAACAGACCACTGACCACTAAGAGGACATCTGGATTATTCTCTCCATCGTACACTTACCTGCTACAGAGTCACAGCTTTTTGTTTTACCGCCTTTAAAACATCAGAAACTTACACGCTGTTTCCTATCTATCCATTCCCTCCACACTGGGAAAGACATAAATCCACTGACTCTTTCGCGAGCCCCTCTCTCCTACGCAAGCTGCCCCAGTTTTTCAGTTCTCTGGCTTCTCTTGCAGAAGAGGGGGGGAAGTGGAAGAAGCAAAACCAGTTTTAACTAGACATTACCAAAATGAACGGGTAAGATCAGAATGGAAAACAGGAACATTCCAACTTCCAATGATGACCACACGGTGTCCCCAATGCACTGGGCTGCCAGGGTCAGTCACAGACTTGCTGAATTGTACCTTGCAGAAAGCGTAACACATGCAAAAGAGCAAGCACAGAATGGAATAGAGATACGTAACAAGGTTTTTCTGGAGACACAGGACAGCAAAGCAGAAGGCCGCTCATTACAAAGAACACTCTCATCCTCAAACAGGTACAGATGTCTCACCTTAAGTTTCTCATTTTGTGTTGTTACTTCCTCAAGATCCTGACGCAGTTCCTCCAATTCATTAAGGCGATTTCCGGCAAGCTCTTTGTTCTCTTCCAGCTCTGCATTCATCTCCTCAAACTGTTGTGGATAAAGTGCTTGTAAATCTTACTGTTAACGTCTCTCCTAAGGGTAGGAGAACTAACTCTTCATGCACTAACAGAAATAACAGACTTAACAGTCAGGTAACGTTACCAAGTGAAAGAGGGTCTACCTTCATCAGGTCTGTTTCGTAAGTAGGAAACTTATACACAAACATAATGGCTTGCTCAGAGTCACTCGTATTTGTGCCAAAGAATCTAAAGTTATCTAAAATAAATATCTCAGTTCTGTTCCAGTATATGGCCCCATGCACGAGCTCTCCTTCACTTTGTTCTTCCCCTTGCCCACAGCCAAGCCCCTGACATTACCTTGCGGGCATTAATGGTGATTGTGCCCCCGTAAAGGCTGCTCCCAGCTCCATACACCTTGTAGCCTTTGGAATTTACCTGAAAAAAAGGCAACAGCTTTCAAGACCCAATTAAATGTTGGCAAGACTGCAAATACAGCAAATCCAAGACCAAAGATGGTGCACTACAGATGCCCAGAACCCACAGCAAAGCACTGTAAGATGATGTCACACATCTCAAAACTACCACCCCTTTCCCTGCCAAGAACAACAGAGCTTACCCGCTCCAGGATATCTGCTAAGTGGCGGTTCAGCCTTTGCTCCCTCTTGCGTATCTTGTCAATGTCCCACTGAAGGTCATCAATCATAGTCTCCAGAACAGACACCCGGGATTCTGCTGTCTCCACTCTCTCTTGCAGCTTGGAGAACTGCAATCAAGAGTGTTTCAGCTAGCACATTGAACAGAATCAACTTTTTCTGAGGCTGCTCAGTAATGATTTTTCTCTTATTCATCATGTGCTTTCCATCTTTTGCCATCTCCTGACTGAGATCACCTTGTAATTGATGACATTACACTTTTTCTCTGCTTTCTTTTATTATTAAATCCATTCAACTCACTGATTTGTTTCACTCCTCCCTTTAGTGACGCAACAAGCAAATCAATCTGAATTATACTAAAAATCTACGTACAGGTCTCCACATAAATAATCCTTGTCATAACTTTCAATCTGTGTTGCTCCTGTTTCCCCGCCCCAAGGCAATAAGCTGTTTTCCAGCTACAGTAATCACAAACTATGCCAAGCAGGACCCCAAAGCAGACTTTTTTTCCTCTCCTTTTTTTCACCTCCTGAGACATGATACGATGCTTCTCCTGAAGAACATCAGCCAGCTCCTGCAGCCGTCCATTTTCATGTGACAGGTAGGTGTTAAGCTCCAGCACTGCTTCTTCCATCAATGCAATATCTGAAAGATGCACAAAGAAAAGCAAATGAAAAAATATCAAGGAATACTGATTCAAGCTCTTAAACAGCAAAGAGCAAACGAAGAAACAGAAAAGGAAATTTCTGGCTTTAACTCATGTTTACAAGGCCTGATCGCCATCTACAGAGAGCTCTGACTTGCAGTCACTAAACAAAAGGCGCTGTAGTTCAACACGCTGCACATTTCTGACCTGGTCACCATCCCTTCATGTCAGAGATCGCTCCAACTATGTCAGTACCAGCAATGGAGAGCATGCCCTTGTAAACCAGGAACACCTTAATGCAGGTCTCAAACTCACGCATAAACCTGCTGCAACAGGTGGCTTGAGACAACACGCCAGGTGACGACCACAGCACCTGAGTGAGAGCACAGGCTCACTCACACGGCACCACTGTCAACGCTACCACAGTTTATGACAAGCAGCTAAGGACAGTAACACCGCCCTGCACCAACGCTAGAGTTGTCAGAGGTCCTTCATCAGAGCGCACAAAACACTTCATACAGAAGGCCAACCAAGGATGACCTGACATTCCACTGAAGTTATCATTCAAAAGATCAAAATTTTAACCCTTAAGTTTTTTAGACAGTCATATGAGCGTAAAGTGAGTCCACTACATTAATTTCCAGAAGCTAGTCATTCAGCTTTTTCCTGCACAATTCTGCCTTGCATTCAAAACCGACAGCTACACTAAGCACACCGAGACATCAGATAGGTACCATTTTCATCAAAGCTCAGTGGAAATCAGTTATTCCTACACCTTTTACTGAAGTGGAAGTGAGAAGGAGCCCAACATCAGTTTGCAATGCTGATTTCACTTCTTCACTTGTAAGCATGAAGTGTTTACACGATGGCTGAGGACAGCTGGGTGATACGGCTCAACGGTGCTCTGCAGCTTCTCAGGTGCATGAACACTGTACTAGCAAAACCAAGCTTTTTATTAGACCAACGCGCTGGGCAGAGCTCTCAGCATTCAGATTTAGAGGTACCTACAATACACTTCTAGCATATAGCATTTTACTATGGTTGTGACAATGAGTTTAGAAAGCCCAGCCAATTTATTCTAGAAAATAAACGAGTACGTGATGGACTCGGCCTAAATGTTTACAGTGCAAAATCAGGCCTGAAGTGGAGGTAGATGAGCATTCTTAAACACCTGTCACCTTGGTCATACCTCCGCTGTTCAGCTTTTGAGACAGCACATCCACTTTCTCCTGCAGCTTGTCATACATTGTGACAATCTGAGCCACAGCGCGGCGAGAAGACTCCACACGCTCCTGCAGCTGAGACTCAATCTCCTCACTGGTGCTGCTGGCCAGAGTGGCCAGGAAGGAGAATGCTGGCTCCAGACCTTCTCCTGGGAACACAAAAAGGTGAAAGTAAGTAAATGCAAGGCAACTTACCAGTTATCTGCACAGTCACAAAAGAGAACCTCTGTCACCTTTTGGAATGGGACATCAACACTGTCCAAAGCTGAAATCCGTGTTTCCCACTTTCCTCAGACAAGTGCCTCACCTCGTTCCCTCTCATCCTTGCGCTCCTGGTTACTGTCAGAGTCTGGCTCAGGTTCTGGTACCACCAGTGCTTTTCTTTCAGACAAAAGGTCTCCAAGACTTTGGTCCAGGTCGAAGCGTTTAAGGATGATGCGGATATTTTCATCAAACTGAATGAGGGGACAGACAAGGCAAGGCAAGACAAAGAATGGATGTGAATAAAAGGAGTCCAGTGGAACAGAAGAAGAGGCAAGGGAACAGTGAACAAAAAAGCAGCAAACTTACCTGATTCCAGTACCGATTGATGATCAGCAGAGAGGCATCGTCGGTGGCCTGACGACGCTCCAGCTTCTCAATGTGCTCCCGCAGCTCATCTTCAATGGCCTGACGTTGATCCAGCATCTCTGCCAGCTTCCTGTTCTTGCTCTGCAGGGTTCGGATGTCCAGCTCCTCCTGCACACAGCACAAAACAAAGACCTCAGAAGCGATCATTTCCAGTGCAGACATATTTTTGTTTCCAGGTGAGAAAAAGCAGGAAGTTGAGTGGGGGTGTGTGAGGAAGACGTACCGTTGAAGAAACGCCACCAAGCTTAATGGTCTCCACTGTGGTTCCCGAATCTTCAACCCCTGCCTTTTTCTCTGGAGGTGCAGAAGGGCCGGGCTCTCCAGCTGCCCGTTTATTGCCAATTCCAGACATGGTGGCTGGAGCACACAGGTTCCCACCTTCTCCAAGTTCCTCCTGAACAATAAAGAACACCATTAAAAAAGCCTCAAGCGAAAAGTCACGCAATTAACTTGATCTGGGGTTTTTAACATACTGATCCATCACGGTAATAAGACAATCAAAACAGAACAGATCATGTAACTCTTATGCTTTTGGAAAATAGTTCAGGGGAGGAATGGGTTAAAAGCAAAAGGCTGGTGAGGAGGACTGTAAATTCCCCAAGAACTCTGCAGTAGGGAATAACCCAGGATATGCTGCTGATCCCCTGGCATGGACTGAGTTTACAGTGCCCACATCCACGCTAGTCCAGGTTCCTCTGCCCAGGTGATGCTTCAGGGATCCGATGATTAGCCAGGCAATGGAAAGGAATTTATTCTTTGTGTTCCACGTGTGAGTTTGTGCCTGCTTGTGTGAACTCACACACTCCGGCCAAACATTAAATGGCAAAAGACACCAGTAGGATCAGCATTACAAATGTCAAGTTCAAGAGAACTGTTAAAATGGCAGCATTGTACCTTACCACAGAATCACAGAAAACTCTGAGTTGGAAGGGACCCTCAAGGATCATCGAGTCCAACTCTTAAACAGCACCACTGTCCCCCCAGCGGGAATCGAACCCCGATCTCCCACAAGAGGTGGGGACACTCACCACTACACTAATAATAAAGTGGATTTTAACACGTCCTTTGCAAAATAGTCTTCATGGAGGCTTAGTCATTGCTTTTCTGTAGTAACAAAAACTGTTAGGGTTAGATTTTAACAAACAGCTGAGACTGCGTATATGTGACACCAGTTCATATCAATCAAACTGTTCTTATTGTATACGTTCAAAGTCAGTCAAAGCTGACGGCACCAACACCTCGGAGATGAGCCCCGTACTCAGAGGTCTTACAAATCCTACGGAACTGAAAACCAACTCTGAGCCAAGGCTTGTGAAGACCCATCCAAAGAGTTTTCCTGTGTGTCATGAGAGCTTTACTTGAGCAGTTCTACCAAAAGCAGTAAGGCCACTGCATTTCCAAGGTGAAGCCAGTATACTGCTTTGCCAAACCTTAACATTTAACAGCTTGCCAACGTCGTTCTTCACATGTGTATTGGGTTTTACTGTGGCTGGTTTTCTGGTAGCGGGGCAGCCACGGACGAGAAGTTGCTGAAGCCTCCCTCATAGCTGGCAGAGCCAGCCAGCTCCTGGCTGCACTTGCCACTGGCCAAGGCCAGGCCAATCAGGAGAGACAGAGACACCTCTGTGATAACATATTTAAGAAGACAAAAAAAAAAAAGGTTGGAACGAGAAGAGAAGATGGCTGCCAGAGAAGAGATGTGAGAAGTTGTAAGAGCAAATAGGAGGCTCAGAGGCGACCTAACTGCTGTTTATAACTACCTGAGGGGAGGCTGCCGACAGATGGGTGAGGATCGGGCTGACAACACCAGAACAAGAGGTCTTAAGCTACGCCAGGGGAGGTTTAGACTGAACGTTAGGAAGAGGTTTTTCACAGAGAGAGTGATCTCTCATTGGAATGGTCTGCCCAGGGAGGTGGTGGAGTTGCCACCCCTGGAGGTGTTTAAGAGAAGACTGGATGAGGAGCTCAGTGACATGGTCTAGCTGGTGGGGAGTTGGACTAGATGACGCTGAGGGTCCCTTCCAACTCGGAATAACCTGTGAACCTGTAATGCAGGCACCAAGGCCAGGGCTCAAGGAGGGGGAGGAAGTGTTCCAGGCGTTTCCCTGCAGCCCATGGTGATGACCATGGTGAAGCAGCTGTCCCCCTGCAGCCCATGGAATGGAGAGAACACAGGGATGCAGAAGATCCACCTGCAGCCTGTGGAGACAGGAGCCCACACTGGAGCAGGTGGATGCTGGGGGGAGGCTGCAGCCCGTTGGAGCCCACATCGAAGCAGAGTCCCAGGAGAGACATGTGGCCCGTGGAGAGTCTACACTGGAGCAGAACTGTACCTGGCAGGATCTGTGTGCTTTGGGATGGGACCCATGTGGGAGTAGCCAGCGCTTGAAGAACTGCACCCTGTGGAGTGACCCCTGGGCAGCAGAGCAAGGAACAGCTGCTGCCCCTGGGATTGGACTCACATTGGAGAGGGTCATGAAAGACTTCCTCCCGTGGGAGGAACTCCATGGAATGCAGGGGAATGGCCTCCTCCCCTGAGCTGTGGCAGAGAAACACCAACTGCCTGGTTTTCCCCTGCTCCTGTCCCCCCTTGTCTCCTGGAGGAAAGAGGGAATGTGGTATCTGCTGTAAGAGATGGGGGGGTGGGGGAGAAGGTTGCCTTTAAGATGGTATTTCTCACTTTAAGCTCTGAACTTCTTAGAAATAAATCCTTTACATCCCCACCTTGGAGTGTTGTTTTGCCAGTGACAGCAGAAGATTTCTAACAGTCCTCATCCCTGCTGCAGCAAAAACCCTTCAGGTTTTTTTCCTTTTCCTCTCTCCTCCTGTTTGCATGGGGGAAGGGGATGAAGTGAGAGAGTGGCTGTGGGTGAATCTCTGGCATCCAGACAGGGTCAAAACACCATTTCATGTAAAATAAAATAAAGATTACGTATTTCTAAGTGATTTACAGAAACAGCACGTATTGTGTCCCTGTGAGCTATCTCTTAACATAATCATCAAAACTCAAAAACCAAAGCCAACTTCCACTGAACCTTTTTTCTCCTCTTAGCAGCAGCACTGACTTCAGCTGGAACTACAAGAACACTGGGGTGTACATTTATTTCCTTTTCGTTACTGAAGAGCTGCTCTGCAAACCAACTGGAAAAACAAGCTTTATCTTTATTCTCACACTGTTCTTGTTTAAGTACAAAAAGGATAGATTTCCGACTGCACACCCCACCAACTGAAACTCGTATTTTCTCTTCCCACATACCAGTATTTTACAACTAAATCTGAAAATTGACAGGTTTTATTACTGCTGGTGCCACCACCCCTTCCTGCCACGGTATAGAAACTCCACAGCGTGTACATAAACCTGCATTTAGGTACAGACACAGGATCACAGAAACAGATGTAGCGGGCACATGTGAAAGCTGTCCCTTGAGTTTGTATTCCACGGGAGGAACTCCAGTCAAGGAATACTCCATCCACATGTCTAGAGGGGATTTTTCCACGGCCTTCAGTTCAGGCTCAGCGGGAATATCTCAAGCATGGAAGGAAAAAGAGGAAAACTGTAGACTCCACAGCAAGATCAAATATTCCTTAAGATAACACCTTTTTTTGTTTGTTTTTTTTAAATTTCCATTTCTTTAGCAGCTCAACCTTTTCCCTCAGTTACGGGCTACTGACATTACAGGGGAGATTTAGGCTGGACACAGGGGAGATTTAGACTGGACATTAGAAGGAACTTTTTCACAGAGAGGGTGATCTCTCAGTGGAATGGGCTGCCCAAGGAGGTGGTGGAGTCACCGTCCCTAGAGGTGTTTAAGGAAAGGTTGGATGATATACTTGGTGGCATGACCTAGATATTAGGGTAGTGTGTTATAGGTAGGATGGTGTGTTGGTAGCAGGATGGCAACAGGTTAGGTAACAGGTTTGGCTAGGTTAGGTAATAGGTGATAGGTTGGACTCGATGATCTCTAAGGTCTTTTCCAACCTTACTGATTCTGTGATTCTGTGATTATTTCCCCCCCCCCCCCCAAACAGGTCACACTGACTTACCACAGACTGAACGTCCTCCCCTACCGGGGGCTGCCCTTCACCTCAACCTCCTTCCTACGGCTGGAACCATCTCACACGGAGAACGCACCCCCCTCTCGAATCACCCTCTCAGACCATCCCCAGGAGGGACAGTGTTATCCTGGGGTGCAGCATTTGCAGCAGGGGAGGGAGGGAGGGGATCCTGCCCCTGTGCT